>OU015498.1:25889404-25894404 GCA_907164885.2 Dolomedes plantarius | reverse complement strand
CTACATAAATTCCGAGAATCCAATAAAAATGGTATTTTCAGATAGCCAGAACTTTTCTGCACTTTGCATTAGGACTCATTTTATAAATTTCGTCCACCAAAGGGATTTATGAGCATTTAAAATACACTGCACCAGATTTTCCCCTTGAATAATTTCAATTTTAAATTATTATTTGCATTTTTTATAAATTAAAAATGTCCCAAGGTGTAAAATTTCTTTCTCTATTACTAATCATTTTATAAATTTCGTCCACCAAAGGAATTTATAAGCGTTTAAAACACACTACACCAGATTTTCCCTCTGAATAATTTCAATTTAAAACTATCATTTGCATTTTTTATAAACGTAAAATGCCCCAAGATGTAAAATTTCTCTATTACGGAATACGATTAAAAAAAAAAAATCTTTCAATCAAAGTCGACAATCCTTAAACAAATTTTCTCCACAGGTTAACATTGAGGTGAGCGAATTCGATAGGGTTAGTACACAGAAGCCTTATAAGTGTTATACCATTTCTTAAGCCTTTAAATAGATTTCATTGATTTACTTAAGGTAATCTGTAATGTTAATTTTGTTTTTCTATACTTTCCCCCAAATTTGATACATTTATTTACGTCATTTCAACGATTGCTCTTGTCCATTTTTCAGAGATAATATTAAAATAATAATATTAAAATAAGTGTAATTCAGTTTTGAGTCATTGTAAGTCAGTAGTATAGAAACAAAATTTAAATGTAATTAAAAAGCAGAAAAGTAAGTTCTAAAATATCCACTGTTATCTTAAGGGATTTTTAAAGCTCCTACTATGATTTGCTTTCCCCTTACCAACAGTGTTATGAATTTTAAACTTAAAAAAATACATATGTTTCGTTCTAAATCTAGGTAACACATGCATAATAGGAACAGAAAGAGGTGTTTTGAATTGCAGAATGAAAAGGAAATTAAAACAGCTGCACATACTAAGAACAAAATACGAATTTACTACTGCTACTTCAAGATTTAATAATATTCATGTAATAACGTTGCACTAATAAATAAAATTTCTGGATTATTTTTCTGAGGAATTTAAGGTATACTTGATTTCTCATTGATGACTCAATTTTCTTATGTTTAGAGAACTTGACTGATTATCAAGCAGATTAATAGGTGTTGTTGATGTAGGGTTCAGGAGTTATAAGGAGTATAATCTAAATATGCATTAAAAAAATTTTTAAGGGAAATAATACTGGAACGCACAAGCCTTAGGAGGGACTCGAATCCAAGCCCATCGCGTGGAAGCTCACAATGCTAATCACTAAACTATGTGAGCAGCACAGCACTATAAACATACATATAAATAAATAAATACACTCACTTCCAAAAGTTATGCACGGAGCGGTAAAATGCGAAAAAATGGACAAGTAATGCTTTGATTGACATGAAATGCTGCAAGTAAGTAGCTTTATGTTTATTCATGAAACAAAACAAGGAATTACATACCAAGATAAAAAAAAATATTGAATTTTCATAAATTATAAGATGACGTCATATTTGCGTCATTAACAAAATGATGTTTAAATGAAAAACAAACAACAAAAACCGACATCAATAGGGTATGTTAGCACCTCTCACCTTCATACAAAGTGTACAGCGTGTGATCATGCTTTTTATAAGGTGATCAACCCCCGCAGAGTCCAGTAATCTCCATTCCTCCTGTAGGGCAGTTTCTAATTATCTGAGAGTGGCTGGAGGTGGGAAACGTCTACATACACCACGGCCGAGGGCATCCCAAAGATTTTCAATTGGATTAGGGTCTGGCGAGTAAGCCGGCCACTCCATACGCGCAATCCCCTCCCTCTCCAGAAAGTCGTCAACGATGGCAGCTCTATGGGGACGGGCATTATCGTCCATTAAAACGAAAGAAGGACCAACTGCTGCAGCGTACATTTTCACAGGGGTGTCTAGGACTTCATCTCGATAACGTCCAGCTGTCACAGAACCTCGCCTGTAGATATGCAGGTCGGTGCGATATCCGAATGAAATCCGTGCCCAGACCATGATGCTTCCACCGCGGAATGCGTGATATTCGGTGATGTTCTCGGGTCTATTGCGTGTGCCTTGTTCCCTCCAGACCCTTAACCCTTTCGCGACGGCAGTTCCGATCACGCGCTTTCCTCTGAGGCCGGAGGTTTTTCTCGTGAGCGTACCCTCCAGGCCGGCGGTTTTTCAAGCGCTAAGCCTAAATTTACGAAAAATTCCAAAATAGTAACATTTACGAGCAAATCTATTTATTTAAGCTATATATGGGTTACTTACACATTCTTTTATTATTTCTCCACTAAAAGATTTTTGTTATACAGTAAAATATTTTTTGCTGGGACATACTGTAGAAATCCTAGTCGCCCTTTCCATACTAAGAGACTTTCATCAACTGATATATTCCTATCAGGAATATATCAAGAACTCTGAAAGTTTTGAATGATTAAATCTAAAAAAGGTTCAATTTTTTCAATCTTTTTGGCATCAGAAGAAGTAAAATGCAAGTATCGAAGAATTTTGATGCACTGGTCCCGAGTGATAACCTTACTGAAAAAAGGTGTTGCAATCATGGGATTCGTTGAGTAGTACATCTTTATTTTCATTTTTTTTTCACAATACCCATCAAAATTGTCAAAGCAAATTAAACATTTCTTCTTTAGTTACAGGCAAAAAATACTTTGAGGATGAACTCTATTCACTTTCCGGGTTTACGTACCTCTCATACGCATTAATTTGGTTAGTATAATATAATACGCATTAATTTAGTTATTAAATCCATTACAGTTTCATAAAATAAAACCTAAAAAAATCAAATTCATTTGATACAACATCATCGACTTTTATTCCACATGCCACTGTGAATGTTAGTTGAGTTAAATCCCTTACACGAGAAGACCACGAAGAAGCACCGTCCTGTGATATACTCAGAATAGAAATGTCTGATATATCTTCATCATCACTCTGATCTCGGTGCTCCAAATCAACAGATTCACCCCACGAGATTCACTGGAAGATATCACTGTCACTACTTTCAGAATTTGTTTCAGATTCCGACACATTTCTCATCAATTCAGAAATTTCGTCTTCTGTCAAATATTTTCTCCTTTTCGCCATATTAAATACTCAAAGGAAAGAAATCTCACTGCAACAGGGTCTGATTCTGACTCAAAACTAAACGGTGAACCCATATACCCAATGCTGCAATCCCACCGCAAAAGAAAAACAAAATTGCTCGTAAACAAAGACCACGTGCAAAGTTTAAATACCCTACCCTCTGACAGCCAGACGCAATACATCCCTTCCTCCGTTTGTTTACATAAAACGATAGTCAGCATGTGATTCATACTAGTCTTGTTTTCGAATAGAAGGTCCCAACTACGTGTACTCCAAATTTCATAGACATGCGGTGCCATCTTGTGCCCCAAAAATTAACTAATAAAACGTTCCGAACTACTGACACGGATAGGTGACGGTCGGCCAGAATCGCGGATAGCTGCTGTCGCGTATACGTGACGGTCGGCCAGAAACGCGGATAGCTGCTGTCACGTATACGTGACGTTCGCCGCGAAAGGGTTAAACGCTTATCATCGGGTTGTAGGGCAAATCTAGACTCATCTGTGAACATAACGTTGTCCCAATCAGACGCAGTCCAATTCACATGGTGGCGGCACCACTTTAATCGTGCCCCTCTGGATTGGACGGATAAAGGAACACAAACTCGTGGTACCCGGGCGCACAGATCATTCATTTGTAGCCTTCGACGAACAGTAGTGGCAGATATCGTCTTACCAATGGCCGCTGCAACCATAGATGTCACACGTGTGGAGATCGATCTTCGATTCTGCTTAGCAACAACAGCAATATATCGATCTTCCGAGAGGGTCTTAACCCTTGGACGATCAGATACAGGTCTTCGTACAACTGTTTGACTGGTTTGGAATTGTTTCCATAATCGTGAAATGACGGAATGATGAACGCCGAAGAAAAGAGAAAATCTGTGATAGACTGTCCTGCTTCAATGCGTCCGACAACCCGACAGCGCTCAGAATCTTCCATTCGTCTTCTGGAAGCCATAGAAACACGTCTAGCTTGAAAACAAATCGTATGAATATTCTAAACACCTTTCATCAGCACTTACATGCAATTCCTGTAACCCTTCACAATGCTGGCTTCTTATACAACTGCCTGATTTGCATACTTCCCGACGCGAAACCGTGATTGGCTGTTACCTAACATGTTTGCATACTTCCTTCTACCTTTGCAGCAAATTTCAGCTTCTTTAATTCAGATTGGCTTACGGAAATTAACATTTTCCTCTCCGTGCTTAACTTTTGGAAGTGAGTGTGTATATATATATATATATATATATATATATATATAACAGAAGTTGCTCATAAAACTTTTGTTTCGCAAAACAATTTAATTAATCTCTTGGTCCTAAAGATTTCCACTTGACTAAACAGAATGTAGGCTAAATCAACAAATCTTGAAATCGCTTTGCCTTTAAAATTTAATATCACAGAGGTGCCTTTATTTAATGAATCACTGTTTGAAAATTTTTTCCCGGTTTTTGATTTTCGTATGAAATAAATCTTCACTTAATGTATTATTTTCTTGATTATTCTGTTATCAGTATTTCTCACAATGTTGATTTTGACTGAGGAAATTTTGAAGAAAATGTATCCACTAAGAAAATGCAAGCTAGTAGCAAAAGTTTGGTTGATTAAGATAAGGAAAGCCTTTCGAACACTCAGAGAAATTGATGAACCCATTGAAAATCCCTTTAAAAGATGCAATTGAGGAAATAATGAGATAAAAGACGCTATTGAGCAAGCAATATTTAATGTTTTAACATTAATAACCATTTTTCATTGCATTTCAAAGTGTCAAAACTGTCCTGTGACGAGTAAGATTGATGGAAAAAATCATAGATTTATTTTCCCAGAAAAAAAAAACATTGTATACAGCATAGAATATTAAAA
>OU015498.1:25871904-25884404 GCA_907164885.2 Dolomedes plantarius | reverse complement strand
TTTATATATATATATATATATATATATATATATATATATATATATATATATATATATATATATAATGAATTTATAACTTAGGCAACTGTACGTTTACATACAAATAATGAAATTTCTGTTTCTTAGCTACTTACTTAAATTTAAGATCCTTAGAATGAAATGCCATTTACAAAAGATCCATATTTAAACCCATATAAAGGTTCAGAAGAAATTTCCCACACATTCAATAGAATTAGATTTTTTTCCTTCTAAAGTAATGCAGAAAACTAATAGCAATATCCAGTCCAATTGTTCTCTCTAAAATGGTGGTATTTAACTCCTGGTGTAAGGGTTTCCAGCATTGTAGAGTGGTTTAATTTAGCAAGGTTGCACAAACTGGACTCAGATTCGAATCCCGGCCAGGGCATAGACGCTCCTGGGCTGTCCTCTCATAGGGTGTAGGTTAGTTCACCTATTCAATGATCCCATAATGAAGTAGCCCACAAACTCCTGGTGTAGATAGGTTAGTGTCCTCCACAGAAAGCACCATCTGCATTGGAAAAAAAAACCTTGTGTTTAAAGCAACACTTGTACCTGTAAGTCTTCTTTTATCTATGTACATAATAACAGATAGATAAATAAAATATCTCTCGTTTCTTCAACGTATAATCTGTTTTGTTTTCTACAACCAGCTGGATTAACTGTCGAGATGCAGACCTGCGAGTAGTCATCAGCTTTTCCCCGTTCCATAAATATCCCACTACGCCGAACAAAAGGCTAACTCAAAAATCTACAAATATTATTTAATAATGACCTTTCATTAACTCCCATTTTTCACTTCAACCCTCCATTATTCTAGTGGAGCAAATATCGGACTTTTGAAGACTAATAATGGGTTCGAGTAGCCAGTTGTGTTCCATTCGAACAATTACATGTGCATGTACTATCAGCCAACCCCCAGAAAACAAACCAGAAAACCCCTCCGTTGTTCTAAAACATGTCAAGATACGCGGTAACTGACAGCTCCGTATTTATAAAAGATGGGTCCGAGGGAGATTCTCGTCTCAGATAAAGTCCATCCTGTTAGGGGTTTTGTTGGCTGGTAGGTTCTGTTTTAAGAGATCGGCGATAACCTTTGGCAACATGTTGCCTGCCTTTGTATTCCTTTCTTTTTGATGGACTTGGCCTCTAATGGACTAATAGAAAGTAGCCAAGTGACGAGATGGGAAATATACTCTTTCTTCAGTGTGTATATTATGATGAAATACCTGTCTTTCTTTTATGCGGATACATTTTACATAACACCATTTAAATGCGAAACGAAATTTACTATCTTTAGACATGATTTCAATCCAAACAGGGTTGCAAAAGTGAGTAAACGCAAATTTAGAGTTCAGCTTCTAGTTATGTTTGCTAATGATATTCCGTGGCATAAGTAGAATCCGAACATCTGTCTACAACACTGATTCTTAACCGGTGGTCCGGAAAGACGCTAAAAGTGGTCCGCAAATTCAGCATTCCTAAAAAAATTTGCTTTCATCCTTTAAAATGACCTCAAATTCAGAAATTTTATAAAAATGGTAACAAAAAGTTTTTAACGTAGTATTACGTTCCTCCATAACGGCCCTCCGGAAAGGAAATTTTCAGACGCTAAAACTCTCCGTCCGTACCTCGTGAGTTATAATTTTGGCAGAGTGCCAAAACCCAGTCTGTATCGCTTGGACAAGCAGTAAACAGTTAAAGAGAAAAGTGCCAAAATGCGTCAAAATTTTGACATATATATATATATATATATATATATATATATATATATATATATATAACTAACACACACACTCACACACACACACATAAGTACATATATATAGATACAAATGAGACTGTGAAAGGCAAAGTGGTGTAAGTCACAATTTCACCTTTTTTTATTTGAGGGCAAAAATGTAATCTCCATATTCAATTTATAGTGGAATTACAAATAATTATTATTTGCAATATCATAACAATTATTATAAATTATAATTTCTTCAATTTATAGAGTAATTTTTTGTAGTTTTAGCTGTTAAACGCTTTGGACTTGCACCACTTGACTTACACCACTTTGCCTTTCGTCGCCTCATATATACATAACACAAACATACATATATACATAAAAAAGACGTAAGCAACGATAAGTAATCCTACGTTAATAACCCGCGGTAGCTTCGTTAGAAGAAACAACCTGAATTTTTTTCCTATAGATTTGATTAATGTTAAAACCAAGGATTTTACAGCTATTGAAGCAAATATAGACTTAAAAATCTCATTAATTTTTAAGTTTTCACGTGCATCTTTGCTATCCACTTTACTTTGAAGCTAAATTGCATTTTATTATTAAGTTTATTTTAACTTTTTATGAAAGATTTTTAAACACGGGAAGTTTGTTAACTCAAAATTAAATCCTAAAAGGGTTGAATGGAAGATGACCCACGACGAATACTTTTTTTTTGACAAATGGTCCCTGGTAAAACAAAAGTTTAAGAACCACTCACCTCCAGGGTGTGACCTCCCAAACAGTAACAGATACAGCACATTGTGTGAACAATAACTGTATATCAAATTTGATATCATGACGTCAGAGCAGTTATTGAGAAAATTTGTTTCTCATCACTTCTTAAATGGCAAAACGCTACTATATGGAAATAGACACATTAGAATGTAGAGAATTAGAGAATAGAATGTAGAGAATTAGAATGTAGAGAATTAGAATGTAGAGAATTAGAGATTAGAATGTAGAGAATTAGAATGTAGAGACGGAATGTAGAGAATTAGAATGTAGAGAATGATTAGAATGTAGAGAATTAGAATGTAGAGACGGAATGAAATATTTCTCTGTCATCATCCCCATGAAAATTAGAATGTAGAGAATTAGAGATTAGAATGTAGAGAATTAGAATGTAGAGAATGATTAAAATGTAGAGAATTAGAATGTAGAGACGGAATGAAGAGAATTAGAATGTAGAGAATGATTAGAATGTAGAGAATTAGAATGTAGAGACGGAATGAAGAGAATTAGAATGTAGAGAGTTAGAGATTAGAATGTAGAGCATTAGAATGTAGAGACGGAATGTAGAGAATTAGAATGTAGAGAATTAGAGATTAGAATGTAGAGAATTAGAATGTAGAGAATTAGAATGTAGAGACGGGATGAAATATTTCTCTATCATCATCCCCATGAAAATGACTTGTTTTAAAGATGGGCGTATGGAGAACATGGCCCTCCAAATTTTACATTTTTGGGTGGCTAAAGCGGCAGACTTTGTTGCAATTGTATTGCATATCCAATTAATCCTGAATGAGAAGTATTTTTTCATTTCCATAAATAGTTGATAAATGGATCCGAGATTTGACCATCTAACTTCTGGTCAATCAAATACAAACGTTGATATCTGAACTCCACTTCTTGGTATTTTACAAAATACCCGAAAAGAATTGTTACTACAAAATTTGACGTCTCCGTATGCATACAGTTCAACTCTTCAGCGCTTTATTTTCTCTATAGAACATTAGGAAAGTTCGCTGTTAACGTAACTTTAAAAAAGAAATCTATATATTTAAGTTGCTAAGCCGACTATTTGGGCAGTCCGTGAGATAAAACTACTGCATCAATTTACTCAATTTTGGTCTTAAACGAAATACTGTAATCTGTAGATTTGTCAAATTCGGTTTGTGTAACAGCAACTTCTATTAATTAGCGATAATTTACAATTGAAAAATTTATTTCTGCGCATGCTCAGTGGCGTGTTTAAATCTGGCTTTAGAAACTCACTGTTTCAGCGCATGCTCAGTGACTTGTTTTAATGATAAACACGTTTATTCTCTACATCTCTCTCTGCCATTTTTATTTCTATGATAATTATGTTTGTGAAATATAAGATTTTAAACCTGATTGAAATTGTTTATTTCGCGATGTTTAATTAGCTATAATTTACAATAAAAAAATTGCTTTCTGCGTATGCTCAGTGACCATTTTTAAATCTGGCTTTAGATACTCACTAAGCACGAGCCGCTTAAACATTAATTTGTTTCTGCGCATTATTATGATTTTGAATATTTGGCAATGATGTGTTGAGTATAATTTGTGTATTAGTGTATTTATTTACTATCGAACAGTCATTTTTTACGGTTACCAACTAGTATAACATAAAAGTGTGAAATTAAGATCATACAGCTTACAAAATTTATGATGCTCATTAATTTCAGATAAATTAAATTCCCTTTCCCTAGCTTATCTGAAATTTACACATCCCAGTTCTATAGCAGAACAATACCTGGAAATTGCAGTGGAATTTTGCCTCTAAATATATTTGAATGCAATTAGAATTTATTGAAAATCCTAATCAATAAAGTGAAACAAAATTTGCATTTAAATTTCCCTTTTCCATTCAATATGCTAGTTAAACGAATTAAGGGTAGAACACTAGCATCATGGATTTGATATCGATGCTGAATGAATATCTGAAAATAGTAGTTAATTGCTTTAATTTATAACAATTCAATAATTATTGCAAATAAATTAGTTTCTGTTTTAGAAATTAGTTTTTGACTCTAAATTTTCTTAACAAATTACAAAGACATTACAAATGTTTTCTTAATTTCGTCTGATTTTGCTTCTATTTCGATTTTACGTAATTAATAATGCTTCCAACGACCCATATCGGAAAACATCGGAAAACCCATATCGGACCCATATCGGATAACGAGTCATATAACATTATTCAATGATAAATAATAATTTTTTTGGGTTTAAATCCTGTTTGAAGGTTTCGAGAAATGTATTCGTGCTTTAAATAAAATCAGCGTGACAGATACTTGAAACGAAGTCAAAATCATTCAAGTGTGCAATAGAAAATCTAAAAGTGAACTTAAACATGATCTTTTTTTATTTTGACAATTGGAACGAAAAATCAACTTGAGAAAAAAAAAATATCGAAACAAAAATACTATAGAATATTAAACATGCTTTCGTCTGATTTCTTTTGCTGCTGTAAGTCACGACCCTTCCAAAATGCATGTTTACGAAATGTTTAGATCTGTCAGTTGCACGTCAGAGTACTTTTAATACAAATCAAATCTTGACGTATTGCCCTGCTTCGCAACTTAATAGTGCTATTTATATAACCTTTAAAGGTTGTGTTGTGCAATAGGAAAAGCAAAACTACTGAAACAGACAGAATTGGCATCGTGATGTTAAAACTGATGACTAACAGATGAAGATTAATTTTTCTGTGATAGGGACCCTGCTGTAAATTCAAGAAGTTCGGCTTATTAGCCTAGGACAGTGGTCAGCAAACTCATTAGTCTAAAGAGCCAAATGTCAACAGTACAACGATTGAAATTTCTTTTGAGAGCCGAATTTTTTAAAACTCAAACTATATAGGTAGGTGCATTGTTATTAATTTAATTTGGATACTCCAAAGCTGGCTTTTGTTAAAAACGTCCTGAATCTGAATGAGGTACGTTCGCTGAGGTTGACCCCTTCCAACTCTTCCATCCACACTCGTTTTTATACTTATTTCGTCTATCTCCATTCGTTCATCCTCTCTGTATATCCAGACCATCTCAACATACCTTTCTCAATCCTCGACACTACATTTTCTTTTACTCCACAGCGCTCCCTAAAATTAACTTAATAAACTGTACTTAAAGTTTTACGTCTTAGTTAAACTATAGGCGTGTTGAATAAAACTTGATATCATACTTAATATCAATATAATTTATTGATAAAATTAAACTGTAAAGTATCCATAAAATTAAATCATAACAATGACAGACAAACACTAATGTGAACAATGGCCTCGCATCTCCTAGTACAGGGATAGCGAACCTTTTTCTAACGCGCGTCAATAAATGTCTTGAAACCGTAGAAATTAAAACCGCGTGTCACTTAAAAAAATTTTTTTCGGTCTTTGGAAGACCTTCAGAAATTTAAAAAAAATTATACTACATATATTTAAGACAAAAACATATAAAACTTTTTATTATGATTTGTTTAAAACTATCAATATCAGGAAGAAAATAAGTACAAAAATTATTGAACTTAATGTGACACTTGTTGTCTTTCGGGCGATAATTTATTTATCCGTGGTTCGATATTTGTAACTTTTAATCATACACATGCAACGTACAAGTCGATGCCGAGGCGATTTCTATTCTTACTTTTAATAAAATTCATTGTCGAAAACAACTGTTCGCAAACGTAGGTTGATCCAAACATTGTCAAAGGAGCTCTTGTTGAGTTTTTCATCGACATTAGAGAATTAGGCAACGAGTTCCATTCAGTTAAAATAATATTTTCGGTGCTTGTTGTTAAAATATATTCCTCAGAATTTTCCAGACCTTGTTTTTTACTACGTTTAGTTCTGCAAATTTTTTCCTTCGTACAACACTGTTGTGAAATTCAACCATTTCCATTTCTAAGTTATAAATTTGAAGCCAATCGAAAGAGGATAATTTAAGTTTTCTGTATTTCACGAAATAGGGAGAATCTTTCGTCAAATATTTCTTTTGCATTCGCTAGTATTGAAGAAGAGTGTTTTAAGACTTCTGTTTGGCAAAAAGAGGAAAAAATTAATTTCAAACAATTATTATTTACAAATTATTTCTAGTACAAATTAGATTATAGATCTCTCAGCCCGACGAATGAAAATCAAAATTTGAAAAGTTAAATGGATGTTAAAACAATGTGATCGTCTCGTGTGTTGTCTAAAATTGCTTCGCGGGTCACAATCCCTGTCCTAGTTTATTAAATGTCTGCGCACAAAGCGAGTCTAGATGAATTTCTCTCAAAATAGCAACAAACCCGTTTCTTACGCCGGTCATACTTTTCGCCCCATCTGTTGAAATTGAGACAATTTTGTCGAGTAGAATATGATGTTTTTCAATGCACTCAATTACAGCATTTTATATATCCTCTCCACGTGTTTGACCTTTGAGTGGCAATAATCCTAAATGCTCTTCTTTAGGACCCGTAGATGAAATAAAACGTACAAAAAGTGAAACTAGCGCTGTATCATTTATGTCACAAGACTCGTCAACGGCTATTGATAAAGCTGAAACTAATTTAAGATCTTCGACTTGCTGGTTGGTTATATTCAAAGACCATTTTGACTAGTCTAGTGTTTTCTATGGGGACACGCTCTCAGAAGTAATACATTGTAAAACACGATGCAAAGATACGACTTGACGATACGCGTTGACATTTAATCTTTCTAGAAATGCTTTCTCATTAAGTCGCTTCAGAGCACTCGCCTAAAGATAAAGACACATAAACACCTACTAAGTATGTAAAAATAGAAATAAGAAACCCAGTCATCACGAAGTTTCAATCTCACTGTACTTAAGCGCCAGCACGTGGTATTTTGTGGAAGAGCCACACTCAAGGGGCCAAAGAGCCACACGTGGCTCGCGAGCCACGGTTTGCCGACCACTGGCCTAGGATATAGCTTGTCTCCATATATCTAGAACTAGCTGAAAACCCGCGCTTCGCTACGGAGTACATTCAAATTAAATACAACGGTCAACGTATACAATTTATGCCAAAAAATAAATATATATATTTATAATAAATGTGATGATCAATGTATACAATTGATGAAAAATATATATCTATCTATATATATAGATTTATAAAAAAAATCGTAAGGGATATGCTTTTTTTTTGATAATATCCAATCGTCTGCTGCATTAGAGAAAAAAATAGAGAAAAAAATATTTTTTTTGTCTATTTAGTTGTTACGCACGTGACGATAAATTCATTGAAAGTACCAGAAAAAGAAATCACGTGATCAGCATTTAATAAATTAAATTCTAAAAATTAATCTTTAAAAATTCACCAAAAATCAGGAAATGGAGGTAAAAATTCGAAAAAAATTTCATTTTGAATGAATGTTTATGATCTTTCTCGTAATATAAATTTTATAACCGGCAATATATTATTTTAAATGCAAACGTAAAAAAAGTTTAAAAATAGCTTAAAAATTTAATTTAAAAAAATCTAAGAAGAATTTTTGAAAAATCTTTTTTAGTGCACCCCTACACTATTAGAAGAATCGCCATGCAAAATTTCAGCCCTTTAGGTCCAGCGGTTTGGTCTGTGCGTTGTATGTCAGTCAGTCAGTCAGTCAGTGAATGAAAGAGTCAGTTACGGAACTGTTTTATATATATAGATGAATGCACTTGGGACCTAATTTTAACCTCTGATTGCTTGTAAATTGATAAACATTATTAGAGTACTTTTTAAAATAAGTCTTGAGGCTGCTTAGAAATTTTGCCGACTATTTACAGCTACATAAATGCTGATAATCAAAATGGTAATTTCAGGTAGCCTGAACTTTTCTACACCTTGTGACAGGATTCATTTTACAAATTTCGTCCACCAAAGGAATTTATGAGCTTTTAAAACACACTATACCAGATTTTTTTCCCCTGAATAAATTAAATTTTAAAATCTTAGTTGCATTTTTTAAACGAAAAAAAGCCCCAAGAGTGAAATTTCTTTCTCTATTACGCAGTACAATTTTAAAAAAAATATTTCAATTCAAGTCGATAATCCTTGGACAAATTTTCTCCATAGGTTAACATTGAGGTGAGCGAATCCTATAGGGTTAATACACATCAGCCTTAAACAAACACTATCCAATGCACGGAACCTAAAGTCGTCGTTGTGAGATATCTTTCGGAAATTATTATGTTTTTAATTTCCGATTAATTGGGGGGGAGTAATTAGATATCCTTCACAAAGCATATGGGATAGCACACAAGTAAATATAATACAGAATGCATATATAAAGTACAAGACAGTCACTACCATTTTAAAACATCTTAACGGAGACCACAAGAATAAGGTAACAATTTCCCTGTCAATATGACCCCATCCACCTAGACAGATCTATGGAGCAAGAAAAAGAGATCGATGTCAGAATGCACAACTTGTTCATCGAACATGGAATCTTCAGTATGTTTTGGACCCGATGTCCTGACTCAAATTTCTTTTTCGTTTCAGACATGGTATCAAAGTAATCGCGATATGCTAAAAACTCTCTAGGTTTTGCAAGGTCCTTGCAAAACCTAGAGACCTCCTGTCCATTATACCTCACCAGCTCTCAACCATGAGATTGAGAGCTGGGGAACTATGATGGACAGGAGTATGGACAGGAGAATTTATTGATACGCTGTTGTAGAACTTTAAAACAAACTACTCAGTTTCTGACAGGGAAGTAGAATATATTATGAGAATAAATAATAAATATTGTTTAAAAAATCACATACTGTTACCGGTTTAATGGATGCCAGCTTCCTGGAAACAGAATTTTGAAATGGGGAAACAAGGTTTCAATGAAATGGATGGCCACAAACAGTGCCAAATATAAGTATTAATTGATATCAGTTAGAAAGGACGTTATATTGAACAAGTTATGAGTATGAAAAACATCCTAAAGAAGTTCCTCATTAATATTTTTTTAATGAGGAGACAGTTTCGTAAGACATTCGTCTTTCGTTATTCACAGCGAAATCTTTTTTTTTTTTTTAATTTTTTTATTTATTTATTTATTTTTTTAATTTTTTTATTATTATTTTTTTTTTTTAAACCTATGGCTTTATTTGGAAAATTAATCCATATTTAATCACCGCGAAATCTTGCTGGCTACTTTTTGTGGGAGCACCATCCTAAAGAAGTAGTTTAGATTGCTTTTTATATTAGAGCATTCATTTAACAGTTACATTCGTGATAGCCTTATGAAATGAAACAATTAATATTTATATACGTCCGTATTGGTTTCACTTATGATATTTTGGTAACTTAATACGATGAAGATTTCCTGGGTTTCGGTGATGTTCTGCATCTGCCCATCAAGTCGTTTTACCTTTAATACGTTTTACGTTTTACCCTACGTTTTACGTAGGTGCAAGTTTAATTCTTAATGCAAAAATGATTTCAGTAGCTGCACTCAATATATACTGCTTTTCAATATATTTGGGTCAAATTTAAAGAGCAGAGAGCAATTAGGAGAAGCATTTTCTTCTCCTAAAGAAAGAAGAGTAGAAACAAAAACCAAGAACGAAAATGTAGTAAACTGGACATGTCTATCTTTCTAATATGAACGTAAACCTATGTAATATATATATATATATATATACACGGATTCATTTAACAACTGCATCCGTGATATTCTTATATAATGGAACAATTAATATTCATATACGTCCGTATTGGTTTCACTTATATTATTTTGGTAACGTAGGTGGGGTAACGTTGGGTAAGTTGGGTAACGTAAGTTTGTTAACGCAAATTATTATACATACAGTCGATTCCGGTTAATCGGACCACATCGGGACGCGATCATTTTGGTACTAATTATCCGCTGGTCCGATTCACCGGAATCGACTGATTGTATATATATATATATATATATATATATATATATATATATATATATATATATATATATATATATATATATATATATATACACTGATGCATTTAACAACTGCATCCGTGATATTCTTATATAATGAAACAATTAATATTCATATACATCCGTATTGGTTTCACTTACGGATAAATTACGTAATAAATTTCCCATATTATTTTGTAACGTAAGTAGGGTAACGTAAGTTTGGTAACGCATATTGCAATTCATACAGTCGATGCCTTTTAATAGGTCCACACCAGGACGCAATCATTTTGGTCCTAATTACCCGCTGGTCCGATTAACCGGAATCAACTGTATATATATATATATATATATATATATATATATATATATATATATACACTGCTGGCCACTGTAAATGCAACACCCTGAAGGAAACATGCAAATAAAATGAAATTTACAACGTGCATTAGTGGAGGTGAGATATGCAAATGATTAGAATTTCAGCGCAGACGCACATCACGCGCGCCTGTGGCGCCACTTCAAAGCGCTATTTAAGGCTTGGAGATTTCGACGATTTCAAGTTCGGCAATTATGTTTTTCTTGTGGTTTTTTCAAAAAAAAAACGATCAATTATGCCTCGTCGAAAACAGCGATCATCTTTTGATCAAGTATCCGAGTTCGACAGAGGAAGGATAGTGACCTACCGAGATTGTGGATTATCTTTCAGGGAAATCGGTAGTCGTGTTGGACGAAACCAAACAACTGTAATGCGGATATGTGATCGTTGGATGCAGGAGGGTACGACGGACCGGCGTGTTCGATCGCATCCACCTCAGCGCACCACTTCAAGTGATGACAGGCCAATTGTGCGCATGGCAGTGACGGATCGCTCAGTCACATCACGAACCATAGCACAGCACATGCAGTCTGTAACGCATCATCCAGTGTCTGCGCGTACCATTCGACGCCGTTTACAGCAGAGTGGTCTGTCCGCAAGACGTCCATTGCTTTGTCTACCCTTGACGCAGAACCACAGACGTCTCCGCCGCCAATGGTGCGATGACAGAAGGATGTGGACGGCAGAATGGAATGAAATTTTCTTTACTGGCGAGTCACGCTTCTGTCTGCAACACCACGATGGTCGCATTCGAGTCTGGAGACACCGTGAAGAGAGGATGCTGAACAGCTAAGTTATGCACCGCCACACTGGTCCTGCACCGGGTATTATGGTATGGGGCGGTATTGGATATCACTCTCGCACACCTCTACTACGCATTGCCAGTACTTTAAACAGCCAGCGCTACATCTCCGAGGTGTTTGAGCCAGTTGTCCTTCCTTACCTTCAGGACTTGCCCACAGCCATATTTCAACAGGATAATGCGCGACCACACGTGGCACGCATTGTCCAACGGTTCTTCGTCAATCGCCAGATTGAATTGCTTCCCTGGCCGCCTCGCTCTCCGGATCTTTCGCCGATAGAAAACATGTGGTCCATGGTTGCTCTACGATTGACCCAGATTCCATCCCCAGCTGCCACAGCAGATAAACTTTGGCAACGTGTGGAAGCTGCTTGGTCTGCTGTATCCCAAGAACTCATCCAAAGTCTCTTTGAATCAATGCCGAGGCGTGTGGCAGCGGTGATCTCCAACAATGGCGGCTACTCTGGCTACTGATTTTGGCAGGAACCACACTTCACAGAAATCTATAAATTTAATCATTTGATACTTGGTCAACATTTTATCTACAAAATAAAATTTGTTGTGAAAGCTCTTGTCTTTCTTGGTGTTGCAATTTGGGTGGCCAGCAGTGTGTATATATATATATATATATATATATATATATAAAGTGTGTGTATAGGTAAGTAGAGTTTTTTTCCTTCTGTACCAATCATCTTGTTAATTACGTGAGGCAAGTCTTATATGGCGTTTTCACTAACTTCCAAATAACCATGTAAGGAATGTATCTCCCTATCATCTCTTTTAAAGATCTCAATTTATTTCAACAGATTACCTAAAGTCGTTCCTCTGCTAGGGGAAGGCGGCTTGGGTGGGTGGAGCATGAAAGTTTCGAAATGTGGTTGGTGGGTAAAGGGAGACAATAATCTAG
>OU015498.1:25754404-25866904 GCA_907164885.2 Dolomedes plantarius | reverse complement strand
GTGTTTGTATCAAATTCAAATAGAGTGCCCCTAAGTTATACTCTACACTTTTAATGTTGATTCTTGAGATTTAAATCTTTTTTTCAATATATTTAAGTAATTAATTACTTTCAACTTACGAAGGGTAATTTTAGAATGATGATTTTGTAGTTCCAGGATTAGGCTCTTGTTGGTGTTGTTTAAACGATGCTGGGGGGGAGAGGCTTTATCATTTCGAAATAATATTTTAGAATTTATACAGAAGTAGATTGTATGCACTTTGTTACGGTTTTTTTTTTGTTCGAGATGTATTTTGTTTAACCCTTTCAGGGGCAAGAAACTCCCCCGTTTGCACCGATGAGGTTTTTCTTCCCAATTTTTTTAACCTAAAGAATCTTGAAAAATTTTCCAATTAAAGGTTGCAAAATGTTTTTACTTCTTTAAACTGATAACAGATGGCAGTACTAACCATTTTTCTGCTCATTTAACTGGAATACATCGAATTCAAGTGAAAAAAGACTAGATTTAGGCGTTTGCACTGTGCAAACGGTGCCCCTCAAAGGGTTGAAGGAAACAAAACCTAATAATTAAATAAATAGAGGGCTTTAAGGCTTTGTAATAATAATAGTTAAAAAATACAAATTCAAATATTTATGACACGAAAATAACCCTACAAGTTGTTCCAATGTTATAATATTCAAATAAATCCTCATGTAATAATCATATTGGAAAGACAGTTTGGAAGGGTTGTTTTAGATTACCTCTTCTTCTGTTCTTGAGTTAGGTTGAACGGATTATGGCATGGCTGGTAATGTGGAAAATAGCACTTTCCTTAATAAAGGAACACCCTATCTAGTTCATGCGTTTTTCTTTTAGCCAAGTGGAAAAATTCTAAAATGCTTTACCGTTCACAATTATTTATATTTCGGTAAATAAAAATGCTACTTTAAAATACTGCTTTACCTAATCAGCAGTTCTTACTACAAAATTTTGGAAACTGACAACAATTATTCTTAAATATACAAAGTGTTTCTTACGTGGAAAAATATTAATATCATATGTTCCAGAAAATAACTAAGTTAATTATTTTCCTTATTTGAAGCACGATAAAAATGCTGTAAACCTAAAGAATCAGAGTAAACTCTTTTGATAAAATCAGTATGTTATAAACCAAAAGTTGTACAATTTTTAAAAAATAAATTGGGAAAATAAAGAGTAGACCATTTATGTTGAATAATTACGCTATCACTGAAGACCTGTGAATTTATCGTGAATCAAATAGAAACAGTCTATGACAGTCTTGTCAGGGAGTTCACCCATAGGCGTAGCGGACTTTTAACTATTGAGGGTGGGGGTGGGGGCACGAATTGAATTCAGTTAGGGCCCTCCTCAGCGCATTGACTGCCGGACGGTCCTTAAAATATGAAGTATTATGATTTTTTTAAAAATTGAATAACAATAGAATTGATGTTTGAGTAGTATTCAAAAGTTATACGATGAGAATAATAAATATAATATAAATAAAATGAGAAAAAAAATATAGCATCGAATTTTTGCTATGGATCATATCATTGTTAAAAACTATGATAAGGCTAAACACATAATTGGAATCTTCAGTTTCACAGTTTGAAAAAGCGGGAAAAAACCAACTTTCTTAAAAGTTTTCTACAATTTTCCGATGATTTTAACTGAACTTCTATTAACGTTTTAATTTATTTCAAGTTAAGTTGGGGGAGCATGTGCCTCCCCGTGCCCCCCCCCCACCCGACGGTACGCCTATGAGTTCATCTGCTACAGTTTTTACTTCAAACACTAAACATCTGCTAAGAAATTTTCACTCTCAAGAATTATCAATCAGAAATATCTCAACAATTAGAATTCATAACACAAGCACAATAAAAAATTGAGATAACCTGAAATTCCCCATAGCTATTAGAAACATAACCCATTTTCGTATAGTGCAATCAAACAAGTGTCTATTTCAGGGGGTAAATTAAACCCTGATTTATCCAAATATATATGTATTTCCTGTATAAGATTCTCAGTGTCTGCTGTAATTTCTAGCACTGTTATGGTATGAACTACAGTTGTTATAAAACCCCATTATCCGAGGGCAAGCATAAAAAACGAATATTTTTAGTTAGGTCTGGAAGCATCTTGCTGACGGTGTTTTAATACCTGCTTTTAAATAACATATAGAGTATACTAAGGGGGCACTCTATTTGAATTTGATACAAACACATTTTATACGTGAAACAATGTTTATTGAATTCGTTGCACATATAGAATTTGCTTTTACAGCAGTAAGCATACGTATTACTTGTATGGAATATATATTAACATTCAATAGAAATATACTTTGCAAATACTCACAAACCAGCAGAGAGTCAAACCAGCAGTTCTGCCACGTAAACTTTGGGCCCCCTAAGCACTAGCGCAGGATAGCGTTTGGAGTTGCTTACCTCGTAGCTCCCTCTCGCTTATCCATCAACTTTAACAACCTTTTTTTTTCAACCTTTGTATTAATCAAGCTGCTTGGTATTTATACCAAGCACGTATGCCGAAATTAGCATATCTCAAGCAGCTTCTTTAATTCATTCACTCAAAAGTTCGATTCTTGTGAATCGAATCTTATGTTACCTTACAAACAATTCTACAACATGTGTGCGAAAAGCACGAATTGAAATTTAACTTAATATATGAATTTGAGTTTTTTTAATTGAAAATTATCAAATTATGGCGGGTATAATTTGATTTGATAATTCCTAAATAAGAAAAAAAAGTCCACGATATCTCCCTACCTGCCTTTCCCTACTCATCAGAGGCACCTGATCTCAGGTAAATAGGATTCCAGGGATTTTCTGCAACAGGTTAGTCAAGATTGGGGCTAATTTCGTGCCGCGTATATTTTTCCCCCCCTTGCGCCTGTCAAAATTAACTCCTAATCCGTATATTTTTCTCCAGCTTTAATGCCCGCCTGTCGACAGTTGTATTGCATTGAGCGTTATTTATCGCGTTCTAAATTTTCTCCCCGATTATCTCAATGTCTCTTTAGACGCTGTTTGTTTTTGCTTTTGTGATACCCTTAATTTGTGAAGTTTGGAAATGATAGGGATTTTTTTTTTCTCTGGCGAAGGGGGGAAAAAGAAAAAACGGGAAGAAATATGTGGCGTAAATTAAACGCCTGTAATGAGGAGCTGCGAGCGCGATTTTCCCTGTTGCGTTACGCTAAATAACATGTTTCAAATTGACCGTTTATGCGCTTGCTGGGAATGAATTAGAGGACATTTATCGTGGAATGAAGCAACGCCCATGCAACAAAAGATGACTACTAAACTATTAGCATGATAATAAAAGATACGGATTTTCCAGAATCAATTAGTATAATAGTTCGTTAGTAATTAATAAACTTATGAGATATTATCTGAGGAATTATATGAGTTTTTGGACAACAAATGTGAAGTAGCACAAAAAGTGACACAGATTCGGGTTCATGAGACTAATCCCTTTCAGCGCAGAAAAGTCAATCTAGTAACTTGCACGCAAGGTCATATATGTGATTTAACAAAAATTTGATATTATATTCATCTTTTTAACCTTTTCAAACCTACTTGTATTTGCAAATGTGGCATGAATATGTTTTTTTTCTGAATATTATTATACATTACCACTGCATTTCTAATTTTCAAAGTCGTATCATTTCCCGCGTTAGTTTACTCGCGCCTCTTATATATTTTTTTTATTACATAAGTGGTTTACTTAGAACTACTTGGAATATAAATTTACTACTTAGAATACTTTTTACTACTTAGAATATAATTTTTTTTACATTAATATAAATTTAGAATATAATTTAGTTATGGAGACCTAACTAATAATATTCGTTTTTTCAAGTTTATCCCCGGATAATGGGGTTTTATAGTAATTACAGTTCATACTTAAAATATAATTTTTTTACTACTTAGAATATAATTTTTTTTTCACATTAATATAATTTAGAATATAATTTAGTTATGGAGACCTAACTAAAAATATTCGTTTTTTCATGTTTGTCTTCGGATAATGGAGTTTTACAGTACCTGTAGTTCATACTTAAAATATAATTTTTTTTTACTACTTAAAATATCATTTTTTTTACATTAATATAATTTAGAATATAATTTAGTTACGGAGACCTAACTAAAAATATTCATTTTTTCATGTTTGTCTTCGGATAATGGAGTTTTACAGTAACGGTAGTTCATACTTAAAATATATTTTTTTTTTACTACTTAAAATATAATTTTTTTTTACATTAATATAATTTAGAATATAGTTTAGTTATGGAGACCTAACTAAAAATATTAGTTTTTTCATGTTTGTCCTCGGATAATGGGGTTTTATAGTAACTGGAGTTCATACTTAAAATATAAATTTTTTTACTACTTAGAATATTTTTTTTACTGCGTAAAACGACAAGGGTCCTACAACGTTTTTTTTTATTTTTAAATTTATACTATATATACAAAATGATAATTATTAATACTATTTCGTACTGCATTGTAGACACTTAAAATTCAAACCTAAGTATTCTGTGCCAGAATAATGCGTTTCTTTCAATTTTTTTTTTCAAAAGTTCTAGCATTTCTCAAAATCCTCTTTTTCCATTAATTTTCTTCCGATTTCCTTCAAATTTTCCAGGATTGTTAACTGGAGCGTTTGTCACAAAACTCTGACAAACACTTCTATTCTTTCAAACACACCATTCTTTCAAACCACAAATATTTTTCAAACTTATAGACCACATAAAATATAGCCACAACGTGGAAAACGTAAAAAAATAACAGGCACATTAAAAAAATGATCATTTATGGCTTTAGATTCATAATAAAAATCAGTACACAGTTATGTTAATATATATATATATATATATATATATATATATATATATATATATATATATATATATAAAGTAAACTTATATTAAAAAATTTGCAGTTTTTAAGTGATCTGGAATGCGTATGGAGTATTTGAAAAATCTAACCAGTTTTGGAAAAAAAATATGAAAAACAGATATTAATCTGCCAAAAAATACTTATTTTCAATTCTAAGTGTCTCCAATTTAGTAAAAAAGAATATTAATTATTCTCATCATGTGTATGGAATTAATAATTAAAAATAAAATAAACGACGTTGATGGCTTCTTTTCGGCTCAAAGTAGAACTTTGTCCGACGAATGTGAAAGAAGTTTGGCGTTCTTGATATTTCTGGTATTTAAATTAATTCAGTTAATTTTGTTTTGTAGACTGTTGCAGCCATCTGTCGGCCGGGACGGGAACGAAAAGTTAAACGCAAGTTAACTTCCAATTAACTTCATTTTCTTTCAAGTTGATGGGATAGTTCATCAAAAATTTTTTTAAAGTATTAATACATAGAATTGTCAAGTTTATATGATTCAACAGAAAATTTAAAATCATGGTATATAAAAAGTTCTTTTTATCTTGTAATTATTAAAATTTATTTTTTATTGGAATTTCTTCTATAAGCAATGAGTTACGATATAGGGTTTAGACCAGTGGTTCCCCACCGGTGGGCCGGGGACCGCAGGTGGTCCGCTCCTCGGGAGTGGCACCACATATAAAAAAGTTGCCAAACAAATGGGGATATTGAAAGGAATGTTCATTGAACGAGATGGGCCGAATATAACCGATGACTATCAGGTGTTAAATTAAAAAATTTCTTAAAAAGTTTAACACAATAATTTTATTATTAGAGTATGATACAAAATAATTTGCATACCTCCAGAAGGTCCCCCCCCTCTCCTCAAGTCAGTGGGGGTGGGGTGGGGGTCCGCAAATGGTTCAATTTTAGGCTTAGTGGTCCGTAGACTTCTACGGGTTGGGAACCACTGTTTGAGACGAATAAGAAACAGAAAACAAAATTAAAAGAAGGATACACGAGAAAATAATGTTTATTCACTTAAGGGAATGGTGGACATTAAAATTTACTTTTTTTACTTTTAATCATAGAGATACGAAATTTTGTACATATACACATTTCACTATAAATAAATAGAATACCTTAAAAGAAATTTCCAATCTCATTATAATTTTAAGATTTTTTAGAAAAATTTTAATTTATAAACAAAATTTAAAAATGCTCCTTGCTACTTTTATTTTTGAGATATTTCCTAGATTTTGCATTTTAATCTATTTAAACTGTATAACAAACAAACCTGGGTATCAATTATTTAATCCCTTGAATAGTTAATTTTTGAGAGCTTTTTTTTCTGAATTCCGTCCCTATTTTCATCAAAATTTTTACCTTTTAAGAAGTTATAAATCAAATTTAACTACTTTAATGAAGTCGAATTGTAAAATGCATGCCCATTTCTTTTTGTAAACAGCATCAGGATTCTTTCTTATCAATTTCATAAATTTTGAACAAGAATTAAGTAGCATGGAGCATTTGAAAAATCTAAAAACCTTAAAAGATCTGTTTTGAGAATAACAGATTTAAAATTTATTACTACACTTAACCATTATAAATTACTTTGTAGAAGCTTCATAGATGATATTTTACTTGAAAAAAATTATTTTGGTACTACTAAGCTACAGAAATATACATATAGTTTTACAATAACACATTCTTTATTACAATGACGAGATTTGCTCAAATAAAGGTCCACCGTTCCCTTAAGGAGTAAAAGATACTCTTTCGAATTTCGCCGGCTTTATTTGTCTTCTTCCTCCGCAATGTCCTGTAACGATGGCTGACATGTATACTGTACTGCACATTCTTTCTATATTTGCTCTTCAATTTGAAAATAACATCTTCGGTTCGAGAAGTGAAGTGCCTGCCAGAAACCACTATTGTAGCTGTACTGCTAAACCATACCATGATCTTCACTAATTAACTTCATATATTCATCAACTTCCCAACCTAAGGGAACGAGAGACTTTGTACCCCGTTTTTAAAATTTTTTTTTATATTTTACTATATATAACAAAATGAGAATACTTAATATTTTTTTGTACTACAATGAATGCACTTTGAATTCACAAATAAGTATTTTGTGGAAGAATAATACCTACTAATCAAGTAATTCTTCAAAATAACTAGAATTTTTCAAAATGCTCCAGGCGCCTTAATTTTCTTCTGATTTCTTCGGAATTTCTCACGATTGTTTACTGCAGTGTTTGTCAGAAAACTGTGTATTATTCTTTAAAAACATATTTTTTTCAAATTTAAAGACCATAAAATAAAGTAGAGACATGCAAAAACATAAAAAAATAACAGGCACATTTTCACTTTTAATTTACTCAAAAAAAAATTCAATGCACAATTAGGTTTATATATATATGGTAAACCTATATTAAAAAACTGAAGGTTTTTAAATTATATGGGATGCGCATGGAGCATTTTGAAAAGAAGACAGCATTTTTGAAAGGTTTTTTGAAAAATAGGCATTTTTCTGCCCAAAATTCCTTATTTTGAATTATAAGGTCTTAATTTTAGCAAAAGATAATATAAATTGTTCCCTTTCTGATTATAGAGTTAAAAATTGAAAATTAAAAATTTTAGTTTGAAGGTCCCTTGTGCCCTTAACGTACCTTAAAGGATTTTCGATTCAGGTGAGAGGAATATGTATGTGACCATAAACTTTGTGGGTAAAGTATGTAGATTAACAATCTATTTTACGCCGCCCACGTAGTGTCGTGGTTAGTGTTCTGATCTGCCACGCAAAGGGGTTTGGGTTCAAATCCCGAATAAAGCTTGGTCGTTTCCTTGTGCCCCCCCCCCCCTCATAAGGAGTAAAACTTCGTGGGTCTTCATGAGCCAGCGTCAGAGAAGTACCTACCATCAGAGACAAGTACCTGCTGCAATGAAAAAAAACATTGTTTTAATTAAAGTTCAGTGAAACATTACTTACCTACATTTTTACCATGTTTTTATTAACTTGCTTTCTTGCGTGTTTGTGTGTGTGTTTGTCTAGTACAAATCTTGCAATCGATTTTTAACTAACTTCCCGACTAGCTAGACTTTTGAAACTTTTAGAATAGCTCAGAACACGATGACAATGCCTTTTTTAAATACTTTTAGCCATCTTTAAGCAGAATTAAATTAATTTTCATTTATTTTCAGTTAATTTTGTTTTGTAGACTGGTGCAGTCATCTATTGGCCGGAAAGGGAACTAGTCAAATGCAGTAAGTCAAACCAGTCAAATGCAAGTTAACTTCCAATTAATTTCATTTTCTTCCAAGTTGATGGGATAATTCATCAAAAATTTTTTTAAAGTATTTATTAATACATAGAATTGTCAAATTTATATGATTCAACAGAAAATTTAAAAACATGGTATATAAAAAGTCTTTTTATCTTGTAATTATTATATCATTACTGTGGTTTTTTTCTTCAATATGGTTTGTATCAGGATCGTAACTTGACATAATTTCATATCTCTTAGTAGTTTTCTAGTGAACTGAATCACAGGCTTCCTATCTGCCTCTACATTAACAAAACTGTTAAAGAAAACGACAGCTGTTCCTATTCCGTCTTTTATGTGAATATAAACACTTATCCCAAATCTGTTCATTTATTGGTAAAATTAATCTTTTCTCTCTCTCGGTGCGAGTAATTTCATAAAGTGTTAATCTTGAAATGAACGTCTGTTTTCGTCATAATGTGATATGAAGTCAGAAGTGCATTAGAAGAAAAGAGGTCAGAGCCTAACGTTGAGCAGGAGCTAAATTTGAGCTTGAAAAAATCTAACTTTGAGTCGGAATTATGGATATTCTGTTAATCTTTCTCATTAAATCAACATTTTAATAGTGTTTGTCTTAGAACGGGACTGTACAGTAATGACTGGGGTAGAGATAGAATTATCCGTATTCTCTGAAGACTGTAGATAAAATTACGTTGCATTTCAACTTCGTCTATTGACGGCCTAAGAGCCATATTTGTCAATTTGTAATAAGGATCTCAGTTCAAGGGTCAGTGAAATATATTTTTATTTACGGATTACTAATTAAGTAGTTTTAGCAAGAGACTACTTCTTAGGATATTAGTTGATTGTTCTAGAGCAGGGGTGGGCAAATAGCGGCCCGCTACATATTTCTTTGTGGCCCGCCAAGTCACCCAGTAAAATCCGGACAACCAGAAAAACTGCCGATGTTTTATTTAATTTATAAATATTGATTTTTATGATACAATTCATACCTTTTCTGTAATGCAAAGTTAACTAATAAATGCAATAATTTTAAAAGGTGCGGCCCTCCGCTAACCTCCGCTTACGGAAAGTGGCCCGGGCCAAAACAATTGCCCTCCCCTGGTCTAGAGCGCTATGATTGTATTTTGCAATGCGTGACATTAACCCCTTCCGTACCAGCATATGTATATATTATGAAGATTACATGCAAGTTTTTAGGGCATTTAGATTTAAAATATCAAGTAGTAGTTTTCAGGTAAATGAGATGCTTTTATTCATATTGATAAGAAGAGATATAGATATCGATATTTAAATCGATATATATATATATATATATATCTAAATCGATACATATAGAAATATAACGATATATACATCGATTTATGTAAAAATTACATAAAAAAGTTTACAGTTTTGTTACCTTTATATATCAGTATCTAAATCGATACATATAGAAATATAACAATATATAAATTGATACATATAGTAATATAACGATATCTAAATCGATACACATAGAAATATACCGATATCTAAATCGATATATATAGAAATATAACGATATCTAAATCGATACACATAGAAATATAACGATATCTAAATCGATACACATAGAAATATAACGATATCTAAATCGATACACATAGAAATATAACGATATATACATCGATTTATGTAAAGGTAACATAAAAAAGTTAATTTACAGTTCTGTCACCATTGGTGTTTGTGGAAAATCAGGCCATGGATCCATACGAGCATCCACTGGTACAGAAAGGGTTAACTGGTCGGAACATACAGCTTAAAGCTAATTTTGAAAAGGTACTGATACCCGTGCCTACATACAATTCGAATCTTCAAACTCTGGTTTCAAAGACTACCGCTTGAGATATTCGGCTTATAATCCAGCTTCCGACCTTACACCTATTATTTCAAACTATTGGAAGGAGTGCCTCACAAACTCAGAATTCAGCTCGAGTATGTCAAAGAGCTTCTTGTCTTATTTAAAACCCTAACTGGTACACGTGTAATCTCTTTATGTTAGACAGCATTCATTTACTGGATGGTTACAAATTGAGAAAACTAAAAGGAAGCTAATAAAATTTCGATTCTGTGTCGTAAGCAGATGAAAAAAAAAACTATGTTTATAGAAGCAGTCGCGTATTTGATTATTCCAAGCAATGTTTCAACCTTAAAAACAGTTTTTTCCTATCTTAGAGATTTGTCAGTTTGTTAAAATCCCGTTTCGCCTGTCAAGGCCGGTTCAATCAATTCAGGTCGGCTTTTATTGCATTGCATAAGAATCTGCACATTAATTCAATCATTCCTTTTCATTTTAAAAATGATTTTTCCCAAAACTCGTTTCGTTCAAGTTTTTTTTTTTTTAACTGCGAGCGGTCGTAAATGGATATTTAGTAGGGGTATTAACGCCCATTTTATATCCCACATTGTTATTACGTTTCCATTAATTAAAGTAAATAACGAAACGCCGGTACACGATGCGGGTGTCGATAATGACTCTCAGGTGTTTCGGTTTCTTTCACTTTGTGAAATAGGTTAAGTGAACTGTTGTAAATACGCAATAAGCGGTATTTATTACCTGGAGAATATTTCGAAGTAGTGAATAGACATTTACTGAGATAAACATGTTACTGGACTTTTGCAACGAGCGAGTGCCCGATTTCGTTAGATTGCTTGTATGAGAAATAACCCTGGGATCGAATCTATGAATCAGAGATATCTCCAGGACGGAACGTAAAACACTGAGAATACAGTAATATGTAACAAATGACATATGTAGGTAGTTAAATAACCTTAACACAATGGATGCATGCGTGTGTTGGGGGAAGCAAGGAAGACAGAGCATTGGCCTTTAACATACATTTATTTAATAAATCACAAAATTCATTTAAAGTGTCATTACTACTAGCACAATATTCCCTTTCATATTAACATTTTACATACGAGGACACAGAAGCAGAGGTAAATTATCTGGTCAAAGTAATAATTTTTTATTGTATATGGGGAGGCGCTTACTACAGCTGAAGTATGCAGCAATTTAAGATGGCAACGACGACAGGGGCCCAAAATCACTTCACATACCGGATCATCTTGGCGGGTTACCGGCACTTCTCCTAGACTCCGAGGCAGTCGAGACTGTATAATCTGAGCTCTAGGAAAAAAACAAACAGCCGGAGAAAATTCTGGACCTTCTCTGCTTTTTTTTCTTACTTGGAGGGGCTGTTGTCCGTTTACGGGGTGTCGATTCTGGCCCTCCCTTTTTTTTCATTGGGAAGTGGGCTGTTTTTCTCTCAGTAGTTCCTGCCCCAATTGGTTCCTTATTATACTGCCCCTGTTGAAAGTCTACGAAGTACCTCCCCACCATAATTTTCATTTGCAATACCACTTTGAGCCTTATCATCTGAAGGTTTTACTGTGGGCCATAAAATAACAACCATCTATCTTGCAATATTTATAGACTTTTGATCGCTATCAATGGCCACACCGACAGCTATTCTTCTATTTCCTCCTGTTGTACAAGCCCCTATTTACCCCTGCATCTGCAGCCTTTACAATAGATTTGTTCTTGGCCACACACCGCGGGGAATTATACCATTCCGCTTCTACAACATACAGCAACAAGTAACACATAACATGTAGTAAGCCACGAGATATAAATCATGAGATCGTAACATATCGCACCCCGGCAAAAAAGTGACACTACTCAAAAATGCAGTTTTTGAGAAAAACTTGAGAATACTTAGCTTGAAACTATCTCTCTTAGTATTCTCACTCTTTTAGTAACTAACTCTCTTAGTATTCTCACTCTCCTGTCTGCAGGTGAAAAAAGAATTCATTTGACTTTGTTAACATAAAAGAAACAAAAACTTAGCTCTTGAGATCTTCAGATTTAGGGGACAAATTACCTTCTACCTCGTCTTTTTATTTCAATATTTTACACTACATAAAAAATGAGAATAATTGAGATATAGTGTAAAATATTGAATTGGTATTCTCACTCTTAGTATAGTGAGAATACTAAGATTGAGATAGATAGAATACAAGCTGGATAGTATTCTTTACTATGCAGCTTGTACTATCATTACAATAAAACTGATACAGCTGTCCTCAGGTGGAAAAAATTGCGAGATAGAGGTGTGACGATTTTCGTGCACGATCGGGTACTTCATGCATATTTTTGCAATCACATAACCTCAAAATTACCAGCAGGATTACGTTCCTCAATAGCAGTCTTCTGGAAAGCAAAATTTCAGCGTTGTTGCGAATTATAATTTTGGCAGCGCGGCAAACACAGTAGTAGTAAAACAATTAAATATAAAAAGTACAAAAATGCGTCAAAAAAAAAGAGGCAAGCAACTATAAGTAATCCTACGTTAATTACCCGCGGTAGTTTCGTTAGAAGAGACCACGTGATTTATTTATTTATTTATTTTTATATTTTTTTCTAGTGTCACTTCTCTTTTTAGGCTGCGGTATGTAACACGCTGTACACAGTAATACATAACAAATAACCGTTGTCAGTTATGCCTTAACATAAAGTTAGTCGTTTAGATCGGTAAACGCTAGCACAATATGGAGGCAGATGTCCTATCCAGTAACCAACCTGTTCGCATTATGTGAAAAATTCTTGAAGGGACAATGGACCTTGAACCTCGAATTTTTTAATTTTCAATTTTTTACTGTCAATAGAAGATGAGAATAATTAGTATTCTTTCTTACCACAATGAAGATACTTAGAATTAAAAATTAAGATATTTTGGTAGAATAATATCTGTTTTTCAAAAAAAAAAAAAAATTAAAAATGCTAGTGTTTTTCAAAATGCTCCATGCGCATTCCATATCATTTAAAAACCTCAATTTTTTTAATATAAGTTTATCATTCATATATAAAAAACATAATTCATTAAAATTTATTTGTATGAATCTAAGGCCATAAATAAATTTTCTTGTTAATCTGCCATTTATTAAAAAGGCAGATTATTGCGTATTTCATGGTCCCTAAATTTGAAACATATTTGTGGTTTCAAGGAAGGACGCACAGTTTTGTGAGAAATACTTCAGTTGGTAATCTTGAGAATTTTGGAAGAAATTAGAAGAAAATGAATGCACATGGAGCATTTTGATAAATTCTAGCATTTTTGAAGAATTTTTCGGAAAACAGGCCTTATTGTTCCATAAAATACTTATTTGTGAATATTTATAAGTGTCTTCAGTGTAGTAGAAAAGAACATAATCATTCTCATTTTGTATATAGAGTAAAATATTGAAAAAAAATACGAGGTAGAATTTAATTTGTCCCCTAAATCTGAAGATCTCAAGAGCTAAGTTTTTTTTCTTTTATATTAACAAAGTCGAATGAATTCTTTTTCAATTCCTACTATTAGTTCACACTTTCCCTATATATATCTTGTTCAAATTTTCAATCGTTAATAAAATACTTTTTATTCATCCACTGAAGTTCAAATACATTTTTTTAAACTTGTAGTGGATGCCACTTGATGTTAATACAGTTTTTTCAAATATTAATTCATTAATTAAATTTAATTAATCGATTTTAGTTTTAGACCTAGAGCGTCTCTTGCTCTTGAATAGTAATTTCCCTGTTGTTACTCTGCAAAACGGTAGCGCTGCGGTAGCGCGGGCTCCTCCCGTCCTGTAGATTGCGGGATCGAATCCCCAAGCTGACAAACTTTTTCTCTCTCTTTCCCCCCCCCCCTCCTAATCTCGCACAGTAGGCAAGGTTTTGGCAGGCAATCCTTTTTTTTTCAATTCCTACTATTAGTTCACACTCAAATTTTTCTTTGTTGACCTAAGTAGGAATTGACTTTAAAAAATTTTGTTTTTATATTACTTGTTTCACCTGCAGACAGGCGAGTGAGAATAGCTAAAAGTCTGGATCCTACTTTCATCGTTATGGTTCTTCGACTAAGCGGATTAAACGTTACAATCCTGTACAGAGGGTAAATGGTTTACATAATATTATTTGAATGTTTTCAAGAGTTCAGTTGGTTGAGAGTGCTTAGATCAACTTTTGTGGCACAAGGACTCATTTCTGCTCTCAAGAAGGATGAAATATTCAAGCGCCCATACATGCTACTGTCTAAATTTCATGAATTCAAATGATGACATTTTGACCAACAAATATCATCTGTTTCGCCTCCTTGTTGTGCTGAACAATTTTTCAGTGATTTCCGAATATACAGAGGCTGTTCACACATTTTTTAGACGATGTATATTGTATTCACAAAACTAAATTACATAAAATTCTTGTGTTTTAAATGTTCTATTTGACATCCCTTATTCTGAACTATCTTTCGACACCGCAATTTCCAGGATAATAATGCCTTTTGAAGTGTCAGAAGAGGTATTCTATCCCATTCCTCCTGAACAGCTTTCCAGAGTCCTGTAAGGGTTTTGGGACGACGTTTGGATAATGCAGATTTTAAAAGTCCGAAAGCACAAAAATCCATAGGTGATACATCGGGAGATTTAGTAGGGATATCAGTGAAGGGTATGGCCTTGATACCAGTTTTTTGTTCCATTTCTTTTAGGAAATTTACAGTGGATTTTGATGTGTGACTGCTAGCTTTGTCCTGATGGAGTCTCACAGATTGATGGCACTGTGGGTAAATCGATGGTATTTCATTCAGAAAAATTGGCTATAAAATATGTTCCTCATAGTATTTGGAGTTAATCTTGACATTTTTTCCACTCTCTTTATTTTTAACTTGCCATTATAAGAAAAACCAGTAACAATCATGAATCCCTTAGAAAAACTTTCTTTCGATTCTTTGAACCATGTATTTAAATTTTTTCTCCCCTTTTATGATAATAAATGGCTCTTTTTTTGTTGCAATCATTTAAATACACCCATGATTCATCTATTGTGACAATTGTTTTGACGGAGTATGCATATTTCTCTTCGGAAAGAGCATAAATGTAGCCTTCGAACCACTGCTTTGTTAAAAACGCCATTTTGAATAAAATCAAAACTTTCAAGCCGCAGACGATAATTTTGACTTTTAAAAACATAGTACAGTTGCAATTATTTCTTTTGAAGCAAACGATTTTTTATTACCGCTTACCAAAATCGTCTAAAAATGTGCGAACAGCCTCTGTATAGGATACAGGGGTCACGAATATTATTTAATTAATTTGAAATTCTCAGGTATCAGTACAAGAATTTTCTGTCCTTGATCCCTTTCGACCCTTTAAGTTACATGTAAGGAAAAAAAATCATTACAAAATATTTGTAAATAAGAAAAAATAAAGTTTTTTTTTGTCTCTGTTACCTAAAGTCACTAAAGACACGTTTGATGGGGAAAAACTAACTTTACAAAACATCTATAAATATGCAAAAATTTTAATTTTATGTACCTGGCCGCTTTAAGCTATTAAAGACGCATTTAAGGAAAGATAATCATTACAAAATATTAATAAATTTAAAAAAGAAAATTAATTTTCCTGTCCCTCACTCCCTTTAAGTCATTAGAAGCCCATTTAATAGAAAAAAAACATTACAAAATGTTCGCATATATAAAAAAAATGCGATTTTGTATTCCTGACCCCAAATTTAGGCATTTATTTAGTGATCATTAAGCAATTGGGAGTTAGTCACTAAACTGCATCTTCCTCGTCATTTGATAGTGATGATGACTCTAAAACAATGGTTGGATCGAAAACTCCGTATTCGGTCAGAATTGAAAATCTCTAGATAAGCTGTAATTAATTAATATTTTTATTAATTAAGCAATTGGGAGTTGCTCACTAAACTGCATCTTCCTCGTCATTTGATAGTGATGATGTCTCTAAAACACTGGTTGGATCGAAAACTCCGCATTCGGTCAGAATTGAAAATCTCTAGATAAGCTGTAATTAATTAATATTTTTATTAATTAAGCAATTGGGACTTGCTCACTAAACTGCATCTTCCTCGTCATTTGATAGTGATGATGTCTCTAAAACAATGGTTGGATCGAAAACTCCGTATTCGGTCAGAATTGAAAATCTCTAGATAAGCTGTAATTAATTAATATTTTTATTAATTAAGCAATTGGGAGTTGCTCACTAAACTGCATCTTCCTCGTCATTTGATAGTGATGATGACTCTAAAACAATGGTTGGATCGAAAACTCCGTATTCGGTCAGAATTGAAAATCTCTAGATAAGCTGTAATTAATTAATATTTTTATTAATTAAGCAATTGGGACTTGCTCACTAAACTGCATCTTCCTCGTCATTTGATAGTGATGATGTCTCTAAAACAATGGTTGGATCGAAAACTCCGTATTCGGTCAGAATTGAAAATCTCTAGATAAGCTGTAATTAATTAATATTTTTATTAATTAAGCAATTGGGAGTTGCTCACTAAACTGCATCTTCCTCGTCATTTGATAGTGATGATGTCTCTAAAACAATGGTTGGATCGAAAACTCCGTATTCGGTCAGAATTGAAAATCTCTAGATAAGCTGTAATTAATTAATATTTTTATTAATTAAGCAATTGGGACTTGCTCACTAAACTGCATCTTCCTCGTCATTTGATAGTGATGATGTCTCTAAAACAATGGTTGGATCGAAAACTCCGTATTCGGTCAGAATTGAAAATCTCTAGATAAGCTGTAATTAATTAATATTTTTATTAATTAAGCAATTGGGAGTTGCTCACTAAACTGCATCTTCCTCGTCATTTGATAGTGATGATGACTCTAAAACAATGGTTGGATCGAAAACTCCGTATTCGGTCAGAATTGAAAATCTCTAGATAAGCTGTAATTAATTAATATTTTTATTAATTAAGCAATTGGGACTTGCTCACTAAACTGCATCTTCCTCGTCATTTGATAGTGATGATGTCTCTAAAACAATGGTTGGATCGAAAACTCCGTATTCGGTCAGAATTGAAAATCTCTAGATAAGCTGTAATTAATTAATATTTTTATTAATTAAGCAATTGGGACTTGCTCACTAAACTGCATCTTCCTCGTCATTTGATAGTGATGATGTCTCTAAAACAATGGTTGGATCGAAAACTCCGTATTCGGTCAGAATTGAAAATCTCTAGATAAGCTGTAATTAATTAATATTTTTATTAATTAAGCAATTGGGAGTTGCTCACTAAACTGCATCTTCCTCGTCATTTGATAGTGATGATGTCTCTAAAACAATGGTTGGATCGAAAACTCCGCATTCGGTCAGAATTGAAAATCTCTAGATAAGCTGTAATTAATTAATATTTTTATTAATTAAGCAATTGGGACTTGCTCACTAAACTGCATCTTCCTCGTCATTTGATAGTGATGATGTCTCTAAAACAATGGTTGGATCGAAAACTCCGTATTCGGTCAGAATTGAAAATCTCTAGATAAGCTGTAATTAATTAATATTTTTATTAATTAAGCAATTGGGAGTTGCTCACTAAACTGCATCTTCCTCGTCATTTGATAGTGATGATGACTCTAAAACAATGGTTGGATCGAAAACTCCGTATTCGGTCAGAATTGAAAATCTCTAGATAAGCTGTAATTAATTAATATTTTTATTAATTAAGCAATTGGGACTTGCTCACTAAACTGCATCTTCCTCGTCATTTGATAGTGATGATGTCTCTAAAACAATGGTTGGATCGAAAACTCCGTATTCGGTCAGAATTGAAAATCTCTAGATAAGCTGTAATTAATTAATATTTTTATTAATTAAGCAATTGGGAGTTGCTCACTAAACTGCATCTTCCTCGTCATTTGATAGTGATGATGACTCTAAAACAATGGTTGGATCGAAAACTCCGTATTCGGTCAGAATTGAAAATCTCTAGATAAGCTGTAATTAATTAATATTTTTATTAATTAAGCAATTGGGACTTGCTCACTAAACTGCATCTTCCTCGTCATTTGATAGTGATGATGTCTCTAAAACAATGGTTGGATCGAAAACTCCGTATTCGGTCAGAATTGAAAATCTCTAGATAAGCTGTAATTAATTAATATTTTTATTAATTAAGCAATTGGGAGTTGCTCACTAAACTGCATCTTCCTCGTCATTTGATAGTGATGATGACTCTAAAACAATGGTTGGATCGAAAACTCCGTATTCGGTCAGAATTGAAAATCTCTAGATAAGCTGTAATTAATTAATATTTTTATTAATTAAGCAATTGGGACTTGCTCACTAAACTGCATCTTCCTCGTCATTTGATAGTGATGATGTCTCTAAAACAATGGTTGGATCGAAAACTCCGTATTCGGTCAGAATTGAAAATCTCTAGATAAGCTGTAATTAATTAATATTTTTATTAATTAAGCAATTGGGACTTGCTCACTAAACTGCATCTTCCTCGTCATTTGATAGTGATGATGTCTCTAAAACAATGGTTGGATCGAAAACTCCGTATTCGGTCAGAATTGAAAATCTCTAGATAAGCTGTAATTAATTAATATTTTTATTAATTAAGCAATTGGGAGTTGCTCACTAAACTGCATCTTCCTCGTCATTTGATAGTGATGATGTCTCTAAAACAATGATTGGATTGAAAACTCCGTATTCGGTCAGAATTGAAAATCTCTTGATAAGCTGTAATTAATTAATATTTTTATTAATTAAGCAATTGGGACTTGCTCACTAAACTGCATCTTCCTCGTCATTTGATAATGATGATGTCTCTAAAACAATGGTTGGATCGAAAACTCCGCATTCGGTCAGAATTGAAAATCTCTAGATAAGCTGCAATGAATTAATATTTTTATTAATTAAGCAATTGGGACTTGCTCACTAAACTGCATCTTCCTTGTCATTTGATAGTTATGATGTCTCAAAAACAATGGTTAGATCGAAAACTCCGTATTCGGTCAGAATTGAAATTCTCAAGATAACCTGCAATTAATTAATATTTTTATTAATTAAAAAATCTTAATTATTTTTTAATTTAATATTAACGAATATTTTAATTAATTTGAAAAAAAAAATTTTTTATCTTAGAGAACTCGAAATTGGAACTTCAGGTTGTAGGGAACAGCGGATGTGTCACTACAACATCACCGGACTTACCTACCCAACGTCTCAAACGGCTTCTCAAAAACTCCATTGAATAACCTCTAGGCAGTTATCAACAGGTGTGTGAAATTTACATCATTCCTTTCATGTGAGAAATATTCCTTTTTTTTCTCCCTCTACAAAACCTAAATCAGATTTTCGTTTTATTTTATTTTTAAATGACGCATTTAAACAAAACGAAAAAAAAAAGAAGAATGAGAAACGGCGTTTTCAACGACCCGCATTCGCTGTACTACAACGTAAATGCCTAATTAATGATCGGCAATATCATCTGCATGAGGGAAATAAACAGTCGTTAAACGCATCCAGTAAATTACCACTTATTGCTCATAAAAACAGCCAAACAGGTTTAAAATGAGTTGGAAAAGCGAAAGAGCATGGAGTGCGTGTTTTTTTTTATTATTATTGTCGGCCGTTATCTATGAAATAACTACCGTCCTCGATTGTTAGGAACCAACCTTGGTTGTTGTTGGATGGGGGGGGAAAAAAGGTGAAAGAGATTAAATTAACATGTTGATCCTTCAAAATCCCACTTTGACCTGATTTCGAAAAAGTAAGCTTGTTGAATAATTTTTTCTCCAGCATCAGCTATATTGAGACTAAGCTCTCTAAATGTTTGTTATAAATAAAGATTTAAATGTTAAATGGGACCTGGGAACATCGGCAAATTATGAATTGAATCTGTCAAGATGAATCGAGTAATAAAGGAATAGGTTAGTTATAGTGTGTGAGAATTTCTTTGATGTTTTCAGAAAATTGTTCGAAATACACGATGGAAAGGTTTCAATCCTTACTTTTAGGGCACCAAAAAATTCCATTTTTCTCAACGTTGAAATCCAAAATATATTTTTTTAAATTTAAGTGAGAAAAAAAAGGGCAAGTTTTCTGCCTCTAGGTACAGTAAAACTTCGTTCATCCGGATGTCCGGTAATCCGGATCAAATTTGAAGACTTTTTTTTTCAATTCCTACTATTAGTTCACACTCTCCCTTTATATATCTTGTTCAAATTTTCAATCGTTAATAAAATACTTTTTATTCATCCACTCAAGTTCAAATACATTTTTTTAAACTTGTAGTGGATGACACTTGAGGTTAATACAGTTTTCAAATATTAATTCATTAATTAAATTTAATTAATTAGTTTTAGTTTTATATGGGAGAAAAAAATTTCTGGTGTTCACAGAATCGAGCCAATATCAGTGCAATTCCCCGCCAAAAAGAAACTAAAATATAATTTTTCTTTGTTGACCTAAGTAGGAATTGACTTTAAAATTTTTTTTTTATATTACTTGTTAATTTAATGTTCACATTAGATAATAATTTTTAACTATGATAGCAAGAACGTAACTACAAGTACGCCAAATATTTGCTTTTTAGTTTGATTCAATGTATAGTTCCTTCATAGATTGTACAACAAATTATGGTAATAAAATGCTTTTTGTTGAGTTTAAGAAAGATTCACTAGACTTGCCATTTCTTTGCGAAGAAATGATGTGAAACGTTATTTTTACATTTTTTAATGTCTTGTAAACAATACTATGTAATTTTGTTACAAAACATTGTTTCTTATCGTAATAAACGGTAAGTCTGCTTAGTTAAGGATTTTTTTTGCTTATTACCCATATTACCCAGATTATTCGGATTGCCTATGGTCCCGGTTAGTCCGGATAAACAAGGTTTTATTGTACTATAAACCAAATTCGAAAGAGTATGTAAACCTTGAAAACTTTTCCAACGTAAACTCTTGCAGGTAGTAACTTTTAATTTTACGTCAGTTTTCTTAATTCTCGATCTCTCTCCCTCCGCATAGCCACGAATTTCGGTGATTGTTTTACTTTTCCTTATTACCGTGTTTGCGCGATTTTCATCTACACTACCTCCAGCGACTGTTCATATGGCACATTAGGAGTGATAAGGAACCAGCTGATCGGAAATGCGATGCAGAATCTCTCGTACCCTCTTCTTGAATGTAAATTATAGTATCAAACAAATGCTTTCCTAATTAAGGGATATATTATAAAGGCTGAAATAAAATAAAGAAGCTATAAAGTAAAAGAAGGGGTTTTGCGATTCTTAGAATAAATTTTAAAGATGTTTGTGAAGTTCTTTGCATAATTTCATATGCCTTGTTGGCAAGGTATATAAATATGTTATTCCTCCTAGAATTTTAACATTCCAGAGATTCAAGTCGGGTTTATCACAAAATAGTGCTATGGCTATTTTTAAGCTTATACCTGTGAGAAATATATATATATATATATATATATATATACATACACACACACACACAATGAAATTTCTCTAGCCGGCTAACCATACTCTACGACCACCCCTCTGAATGGCCATATTTTGTTCAGAATTGATTAAAGACTACATGGAGCCAATGTTACAATGAGAGCCAATGAGGAAACCTCTTTTCGACCGCCACCCCTCAAAACGGTCACTTTATATCGGAACCATTACTGGGCGCCATATGTCAAAAGAGAATTTTTTTTGTTTCAAAATCTAATTTTGATCTTTCGGGAATAAGTTTAAAGTGTGAACCTTTTTACGTACATTGTTCCTCCCGTTGAAGAAACCTTTTGGATAAATGACAGGTTTTCCAAGGAATGAAATTAATGGTGGTTTTACAACCATAAAAGGTATATGAATAGTTTCGAGATTTATGGCACTGAAAAACCATTTAGTTACGCATCATAATCATGACAATACTATTTTCTGTCTCCCATAAATCTCTTCTTAGTTCTAAAAATAAATCTCAACATATACCATACGTATCACAATAGGAAGTCAGAGCAATACTATATTTCTTGGAACCTCAGTCCAGTCTGCAGTGCACGCGGTCCACCTACAAACTGACCCATTCCACGCCGCACGTTACACCCACCTCGGGAAATAAAAAAAAAATTCCCTTAATAGAGGCATTAATTAAATTAAATTGACTTCCAACGCAGGGATTTGGGTTTGCTTATTAATTAAGTTGCGGCACCACCGTCCGTATGCGAATTTTCCCCCACACCCTTGCAGGCAATTAAGTGCGGCTAATTTGGAAGGTCACAGACTTATTTTATAAGCATTAATTGGCGTTTCCCGCTCCACAAAGGTGTTTTTGGAAGCTCGCGGACGTGCTTCGGAAACAAAGGAAAATTAGAGCCTGGGGAATCGGAGCTATAAACTGCTTTTTTTTATTATCCTCGACTGGATTTCCGTAATTTGCGAGCCTGCACGCCTCAAGTGTTCTGTGACTTTTTTTTTTTTAAATAATGCATACTTAGTCTATCTGAAACGTGAGAATAAAACACTACCAGTTGATAGGGTTAGTGAATAGCGATACCAGACGTTCAGTTAAGGTGACTGACTATGTTCGGAGTTAATTTTTAAAAAAAAAAAATTTCTTAAAGGATTTTTTGGTCTTTTATGGTAAAATAACACTTAAAAATTAAAAAAAAAAGTAACAAAAACTTACCTGTAAATAGCTTGCATTTTTTACAAATTGGTCAATTTCAAGTAATTTTTAATGAATTTTAGCTAAAACCCCTATCACTCTGCACAAAATCCTAATGCTACTATTTTAATTTCCTTCTCACACATGATACATATGACAGTTATCTTCAAAATGACAGATAATCTAAGAGAAATTTTGAAATGCAAAAATAATACACGCAATTTTATGTTCCAATATGAAAATTTTCACCGATTCGTCATTATTTTCCTTATTAAAACAACCCCAAATAAAAAGCTATTTATTGTACATCAATTATTGTAAGTCATTTCATTAACAATAGCATCTAAAACATTTCCTGAAAATTTGATCAAATTATATGCATTATTATGTGAGATATCATGTTAACGGTATAGATTTGTGCTAAAAACAATAATTCTGAGAAAAACGCATTTAAAGTTGTTTGTCACTTCAATTTTGTAGCAGACGATGTTTTTTAAAATAGCTATAACTCTGCCTCTAATTGATGTAGAATGAAAATGAAAACGGTTTTGAAAATAGAAAAGATTGAATTACACGATTCTTGAAAAAAATAAAATTGACCAAAATAGTCAAAAAATGACATTTTCAACGTAAGCAGTGACCTTAAGCAAGTGAACTTATAGGTTTGGACAGGGAACTTTGCTTAACAGGGCATAGAATAGTCTAGTTTTTTAAAAATCTAAACGCTAGCTTTTCTCAGAGTCAAATTAATTTCCAGATAATTAGTGGTCAGACACTCGAATTTTATTCCCTTGATATGACTCTAGTCTTGAACAAGGGTAGTGTAAGAACGCAGTTACGTCTAGGACTGGTATCAAAATATAAATATCTGAATGGACTGAAATATTTATATGAATATCTGACTCTGTGAAACCTCAAGTTGAATAATTACAAGATAAAAAGAACTTTTTATATACCACGGTTTTAAATTTTCGGTTGAATCATATAAACTTGACAATTCTATGTATTAATAAATACTTTAAAAATATTTTGATGAATTATCCCATCAACTTGAAAGAAAATGATCAAATGCGTAATAAAGAGAGCAAATATAAGAAATTTGTAAGCATTTATTAATTGAATTACATATATGAGATAGGAATTCAAACCTGCTTAAAGATGGCTAAAAGTATTAAAAGAATGCATTGTCATCGTGTTCTGAGCTATTCTAAAAGTTTCAAATGTCTAGCTAGTCGGTAAGTTAGTTAAAAATCGATTGCAAGATTTGTACTGGACAAACAAGAAAGCGAGTGAATAAAAACGTGGTAAAAATGAGTAACTTAGTCTCCTGCAGTCTCAACTACATTATCTGACAATTTAAGGCCGTCTGCACACGGAGCAACTCAATAGAAACTGATAACTTACTCCAATCACAAACCAGACCGTGATGCAGCGCGTTGACGGGTTTGTAACCAGTTGCGCCGTGTGCGTGGCTCCATTCAATTACATAGGTTACGACTCATCACGGACTGGTTTGTGATTGGAGTCAGTTATCAGTTTCTTTTGAGTTGCTCCGTGTGCAGACGGCCTAAGTCCCAAAAATTGCGTTCGGAGTAAGTTTCTAAACATCCACAACATCCCACTGGTATGAAGCGCGAGTAAGTTATCACCTTTATCACCATGAAAGATTTTTTTTTCGATCGAGGAGGCACTTGTTGCTAGACATTCACATGTATGTAAACCGCGAGACTGCTGGCCATTCATTTAAGGGGGCCCCGTATAGGTGGCCAGCACTCGTGGTCCCGTAATTTAGAACCAAGTCAAGTGACGAGTCCAGTACACTCACCATGAAAGATAGACGTCAAAATGTGTTTCTGTAGTCGAACAGGCTACTAGAAAATCATTTTACTGGTTCAGCACACAGCATTTATATTTTTTGCTGCTACTAAGTTCCCTGGTGATCACTATTTTCTGAGACCCCAGTCCAATGTACATGTGAAGATAAGGCAGGAAATAGAAAGATAAGCGAACACACACATGCATAAAAGGAATTTTTACTATACAAACGATGACACCGGAGATGGACGGTAGATTGCATCTCCTCTTTCTACATGGGGATCCTTTTGCAGCGAAATACTGACGAGCATCCCAAATTTCAACCAAGCCTTATGCGGGAATCGAATCCACGGCCCCGGCATGGCTGGCAGATGCGTTAACCTTTTAGCAACGGGGCGGTACATTTATGTCTAATCATAAATGTGGTAATGTTAATAACTATATGTCCGTAACTAGTTAACATTAAGTGTTGCAGCCACAAATATGTTAAAATTGAAACTGCAGATTAAGTCAGCAACTTTCTGTCCGCCATATGTTGACCCATAAGTCTAGCGTAACATATAACTACCTACTTAGCGTACATATTACCTACTTAGCGTAACATATAACTACCTACTAGCCTACTTAGCGTAACATATAACACTTCCTAATTGTAAAAATTTCCTTCTCCATTTTTTTCCTTTCTACTGAATATATATATATGTGTATACGTATATATATATATATATATATATATATATATATATATATATATGTGTGTGTGTGTGTGTGTGTGTGTGTGTGTGTGTGTGTGTGTGTGTGTGTGTGTGTGTGTGTGTGTAGTATATAAATAATAATTCGGAAGTGTATATATGATGTATATTAACAAGTTATTTTTGGAATAATTATTGCTTGTTTTCGAATTATATTGATCACAGAGAGCTTATTTTACGGACACACAGATCATTATATAAGAGAGCTCCTATCATTCGTATTTCATCATTATTGTCAGTTCGCGTTTTTCGTTAAGTTCGCTTTCCTATTGTCATTTTTTCGGTACCATGGATCTGCATTAGACACGAAAAGAGAAAAGCGGCAAAGAGTATTTGGATTACACGCAAGTTTTAAATATACTTATCAGCGCCACGAGTAAGAGAAATAGATATCGGAATAAAATGAATAGAAAGTTAATGATAATTTGTTATAATGATGCGAGATCCGATGGAGAGTGTCGTGAAATCCAAATATCAAAACCGGTAATTACATAATTCAATGCATATTTACTATTGTGCTGTCAATGTATTATGTGATAAGTATTATCTGATTTTTTTTGGTTCATCCAACTTTTAGTTGTACTTTCAAGTCTAGGAGTGAAAGAATTGTGGTTTATTACCTCGAATTACAATTTAATTTCTTACCTCTGGATATAGCTAATAGCTAGCCATTTAATCTCGTACAAAGTATTTGTCGATGAAATTTGAATTGTTTAATTTGTTAATGCCATTAGAGGTATTGCTTCATTCTCATATCAATTTATATAAAGTGGAATTCTGACATCACTTATACAATCATATACTGGGTGAGCCAAAAGTTCGTAAAAGCTTTAAAAATCCATAATAAAAGGAAGAAATTGTGAAAAAGAAGTGCGGTTTGCAAGAAAGAGCTCACAAGGATTTCGGATTTGTCTGAGCAGAAACAAAAAGAAAATAGTTAAAAAAGTCACCGATAGATGGCGCTGACATGCGAGAGATTCAGCAGAATTATGCAAATCAATCTTGCAATAAAAGACCGTGATACACGAGAATTTCTTATTCGCTTCCAGAATGTTATCATTACACGATCGAGCATTGTTGGCCAAGTTGTTAAGAGTTGCCTTAGTGGTGTCGCATAATGTTCTGGAGGTAATGTTGAACAATTGCTATAGCAAGAATAAATGAATGGAACGTAATGTTGTCCTGTTCATTGTGTTTCAGGTCGTCAGCGCCATCTACTGGTGACTTTTTAACGAATTTTTAATTTGCTGCTAAAAAAATCAGACGTCCTTGTGAGCCCTTTCTTGCAAACCACGCTTCTTTATCATAATCTCTTCCTTTTTTTTACGAATTTTTGAAGTTTTTACGAACTTTTGGCTCACCCTATATACTCGTATGTGTAGGTGATGGAATAGCCGAATGAGACTATAGTGTAAAAAACTGAATTAGCTGTAAAAAAAAGTACAAGTTCAGGGATATCGGAAGCCAGTAGTTTACCTTTAATTTTATGCAAAAACTGTTTATATTAATGAAGCTAGACCCTTTCATAATCATCAAATGTCAATGAAGATGCCAAACAAATTTTCAAAAATACTGCCTTTACTTGGTCTGAATCTGAATACTGAGTATGATATCGGGAAATATGACAAATTTTTTTTGAGTTTTGAGGAACACAGTAGTGCAGCCAGTTACTGGGATTATTACCCCTGTAATCCCTCCTTCCTAAGAGTTAGAGTTAATATATGTAATGATAGAAGTTATTAAAGTGTTAAACTATTTAATGCAGTCAAAAGTGCTGTCAAATTTCATTGAAGAAACCCCAAAATAAAATTTATATAATGAATTTTATACATCTGATTACCAGGAGATTTAATTTCTTCATAAAGAAAGGCATTTCATAAACTAATAAACGAGAAAAAATATAAGAAAGAATATGATTGATATTCAGCAACTTAGTGTGAAAAATAAAGTTAATACAATTTGTTCAAACTACATGCCTCTGGATCTCCATAGGCGGCAGCGTCATAATTCCTTTGAAAGTTCTAGTTGCACGATTGTTAAATGCGTTGCTCATCAGTGATAGCAAATAGGTCATTGCGGATATTATGTTTTTACCAAAAAAAAAGCCTCTAGACAGCACGGATGCTTGTAAGAAAGTATATTTTAACCATTTAAACGTCGGTTGCCACAGGGGACTCCTTATTTGATCATTTGTTATCCATTTTCAAGCATCCTATGAAAATCCTACTGAGGCCTCTATCCAATTGTTGAAAAGTACTTGGTTTGTCTTTAAGGCACTAACTTCTGTGCACTAAACTTATTGGATTCGCTCCCCTCAATATTAACCTATGGAGAAATTTTTTTCTACTATTTACAGTTACTTAAATGCTGATAACACAGGTCTGCGACAAAAAAAAAATTGTCTCAAATATAATCAATGATTTTTATAGTATTTTTGGTGCTGATTATGGTAAAATTATTGAAAAAGTTCCATCATGTACAGTTTTGTTACAATTAGCATGCCTAATTTTGTCGAATTTGTGTATTTTTTAAAGTAAGATAGCATTAGGAGTTTAGTCAAAATTTCAATTATTTCCAAAGAAACTGTTATATTTTGCTTACAAACACTTTTAAAAAGTAATGAGAGAAAGTTTTAAGGCGTTTGCAATGAAATAGTCATTTGTATATATACTGGACAGTCGTACTAAAGCTAGTGTAATACGGTTAAAATTGCATCGCTTTTCTATTAGTGCCTGTCTGTCGACCTTCCCTCCCATCCCTTACTATCTCCCTCCACTGACATCTTTCGTGTCAGTGCTTGTCTGTCCCCATCATACTTCTTCCCACCACCTTCCACTGTACCACATCTAATAGCGCATACAGATTGGTACAGAGTTCTCTGCATCTGCCAGTGATTTATGTCTCTCTGTACTCTCTACTATGCGTGGATCGCCTCCTCTGGCGGTCCATCAAAGAAAGAGTGGGGGGGTCAGCGGGTCAAATGGTGTCGAGCGGGTTCGGGGGAGACACCACATCAAAGAAATCTTGCGGGCGGGAATGGGGGTGGTTCTAAATACCGTGTCTAATGTTACCGTGACTTATGTGATGACAGGAGTCGGGGGTCTAGAGGCAGAGAACTATGTACCAATCTGTATGCGCTATAAAAGAATGTTTTGAAAATCTTGAGCTGGTCTTAAACAAAATTTATTATTCAGATCATAAATGGACGATTTGTGACGGTTTAGAAGTGATTTCAATGTTGCTTGGTCAACAGAGGAAGCTACACAAAGTTCCCTTGCTTTCTCTGCGAATGCGACAGTCGTGACAGGAAGCAACATTATATAAATAAACAATGGCTGCTGAGGAAAACCTGCAGGTTGGAGTTTAAGGGGAAAAGGGATCTCCAACCTCGTTTTTATAAAATTTTCAATATTTAACTCTATATATAAAATGAGAATATTTAATATTACTTTTTTACTTCATTGAATAGACTTAGAATTCACAAATAAATATTTGGGGACAGAATAAGGCCTGTTTATCGAAAAATTCTTCAAAAATTCTAGAATTTTCCAAAATGCTCCATGCGTGCCCAATTTCTTCCGATTTCTTCAAAAATTCTCGGGATTTTTAATGGAAGTGTTTGTTACAAAACTGTGCATCATTCTGTGGAACCACAAATATTTTTCAAATTTTTAGACCACAAAATGAAGTAAAATCATGTAAAAACATAAAAAAAATAACAGGCAGATTGATGAAAAATTTATTTATGGCTTTAAATTCATACCAAAAAAAATTCCAGTGCACAATTATAATTACATTTATATGGTAAACTAATATTAAAAAAAATTAAGGTATTTAAAGGATGTGGAATGCACACGGAACATTTTGAAATATGCTTCCATTTTTGACATCAGACATTGTTCTGCCAAAAAAATCCTTATTATGGATTCCAAGGGTCTTCAATGTAGTAAAAAAGAATATTAATTATTCTTATTCTGTATACAGAGTTAAAAAGTGAAAATTAAAAAATTCGAGGTTGAAGATCCCTCGTCCCCTTAAAATGTTGAGAAGGGAGAGTCTTGTAGATCCCAAAAGGGTTTTATTTCCACCACTACACATTAAATTGGGTTCAATGAAGCAATTTGTCAAGGCATTGCCAAAAGAAGGAGAATGTTTTAGATACCTTTGTTAGCAGTTTCCTGGGTTATCCGAGGCAAAGATAAAAAGAAGGAGTGTTTGTCGGACCCTGACATCAGAAAACTAGTGAGGGATGCCAGCTTTGAGGAAAAAAAATGGAAACAAAAGAAAAGCAGCATGGGTATCTTTTAAGGGGATGGTGGACTTTCAAATTGCCAAAAATCGAGCAAAAATTGGAATTTTTTTGGGAGGTGTATTAATATTTTAAAAACATGTAAATATTGGAATGAAATGCATTTAAAATGTGTAGTGAAAAGAAAAATGAAAAATTGGTGGCTTTAGAGTAGTAAGTATTAAAGGTAGATAAAAAAATTATCTTTTAAATGACTTTTTCTGAAAATGAGAAATTTCCAGATTTGCAAGTCTTTAAAATGCTCCTCGCGTCATAATTTTTGACGAAATTTATAAAATTTATAATAAAGATTCCTGTAATACATAAAAATAAAGTTATGTATCCATTTTAGGATTCGAGGTCATTTAGGTTATAAAAGTTTAACTTTAGTGTAGAAAAGTACAAAAATTTCGCGAAAATTCAGAGTACAAGCATAAAAATATTTTCTAAAAGTTAACTATTCAACGAAAGTACAAAAAAAATACATACTTTGTTCAGTAAGTATTTATAAGCAATATAAATGCAAAATTAAGGGGAAAAGTTTAAAATTGAGTCGCAAGGAGCATTTTAAAGAAGGGTAATTTAATTTAAATTTTTTAATTATAAATATTTTTTTTAAAAATATTTATAAAATTTATAAGGTGTTTAATATTATATACTTTAATGAATATATATGCAAAATTTCATATCTCTGTGGTAAAAATTTCAAAAATCCTTTTGAAAGGTCCACCATCCTCTTAAACTCGTTGCCAACCAGTTTTATGGGAAACGAAACGGACCCAAACTACAAGTCAATCGTCGCTGACATGCTAAACACTTCATGAAGCTGGGTTGTAATATGAGCATGAAAGTTCATTTTCTTCACTCACACCTTGACTTCTTCCCTGCAAATCTTGGAGATGTCGGTGAAGAGCAAGATGAAAGGTTCCATATCAAGACATCAAGGAAATGCGGGAAAAGGTACCAAGGAAGATGGAACGTTAACATCATAGCGGATTGCAGCTCCTCAAGCTGTCCAAAGCAGGAAGAGCACTGTAGCGTACTGGAAATAGGTCTTATTTATCCTCGAGGACCCCACAAGCTCTTGGAACACAGCTGCGTGTTTTCAAGGAATGTGTTGTTCGGTTCCAAGCCACTAAAGCTGTCAGCCGATAAGTTGCTGGCATCCGTCGCCCCTCCACCCCTTTGAAAATCCAGACATTTTGAGGGGAGACGCTTCATAGATCCCGCACAGTGTAGACGTGTTTTTACTAGGCTCCTGTGTAGTTGGGCCGAAAATGGGCCCTGGAGCGTGTATCTGTAAATCTGCACCCAACTTAAGTGAATTTGTCGAAACGTCTAATGTTTAATTTTTTCTTGTAAATAAATTGCTAAGTTTGTTTTAAAAAATTCGGCTTTCGTTTTTAATTAGAACTCTGTCTTTCTTTGGTATGGATCAATAGTTGTGAAATGTCTTCAAATGCCTCAGAGAGAATAGCCTTACTACTTGTCGTGACGCCACAGCACTAAAAGAAGTTTTGATGTGAAGCGAAAGCGATTCTACAGGGTCTTTTGACTCTATATGCACTTTTTTCAATATTCTGTTGTGTAAATGTAAACCATGGCATCCTTAATTTGTTTATTAAAATTTAGAACATTTAGAAAAAAATGTACAAAAGTGCGCTAAATTGAGTTTTTCACCCAAAATACACACCCTTTTTGTGAGATAACTTGGCATGATAGAAAAAAAAAAATGGATTTCATTTTTGAAATCAGCACTGAAAATACATAGAAATTTGTTATTAAACTACAAACAGCTTTTAAATATATATATATATTTTTTGCAGACCTGTGTAATCCAATAGAAATGGTATTTTCAGACAGCCCGAACTTTTCTGCACCTTGCAACAGGATTCATTTTATAAATTTCGTCCACCAAAGGAATTTAGGAGCGTTTAAAACACACTATACAGTTTTTTCCCCAAATAATTTAAATTTTAAAATATTATTAGATTTTTTTTAAAACGAAAAATGTCCCAAGGTGTAAAATTCTCCATTACTGAGTACAGTTTAAAAAATCTTTAAATCAAGTCGGCAATCCTGGCAAATTTTCTGCATATGTTAATAGAGGTGAGCGGATCCAATACGGTTGGTACACAGCACTCCTTAAGTTATAGAAACCGTAGTGAGTTCAGGTACATTATTCCTCATCGTCATGGCCAATAGAACGTTTAATTTCCCTAGAAGAGATAATTTAACATTTTATAATTAAAAAAGGGAAAAAAATCAAAAGTATTTGATTGATATTCTCCAATCTGTGAATAAAATAATAATAATTACATTGCGTTAAACACAAATGCTTTCGGCTATCCTCAGCCGTTGCGGTCACATTATCTGAGATGTCCTGCTGTTTGTGAAACCCCATTGCGGTGTCGTTATGAAAAGTGACCGATCATGCTGGCATTCACCACACAACATACCAGCAATCCGTGTAATGAAATTCCCCAACAATTCGCACTCGAGTTCGCAGATAGGGAGAGGGAGAAAAAAAAAGCGTCCTTGCGAAATGGGTTAATAGCCGCTAATGAAATAAACCCCGCGCAAACCTTATTTTCTCTTCTCGCTGCCATCTTATCAAATTTACGCCACTTAATTACACTCTTAACATGCAACGGACGGAGCCCCGGAGGAAAGGCAGATGTTATCGTGCTATAGGTCTATTTGCGTTTCTGCTGAGAGTCTCTCCGATGAGAGAGACTATTACCAATTAGCCTGAATTAGCGAGTTTGTTTCTTTTTGGTTTGCTGACCGCGACCATTTTTCACACATGAAAAATTCGCTGTGATCACCGCGCAGCGCATTTGATATTCATAGGTAGTCAAAAGGCTGATATTTCGATCTCTGCATATTTGGGGAGCATGTAAGGGAGAGACCCTAAGGGCTTATTCAATCAGTCTGTGCCACCCAGTTTTTTTAGGACTGCGGGTGAGACAAGTTCAGATTTTCCATAGATTGCATACATATAGTAAGTTTGAGTGACTTTCAGGCAGTTTTATGTAGAATTCTATGCAGTATATTACTTACTTGCCCGTCCACATACACACACATTATCTATATATATAAACAGTTTCCGTAACTGACTCACTGACTGACATACAACGCACAGACCAAACCGCTGGACCTAAAGGACTGAAATTTGCATGGGGATTCTTCTTATAGTGTAAGGGTGCACTAAGAAAGATTTTTGAAAAATTCTTCATAGATTTTTAAAAATAAAATTTTTAAGCTGTTTTAGTAACTTTCTTTAAGTTTGAATTTAAAATAATAAAGTGGAGCGTTATAAAATTTATACACGAGAAAGATCATAAAATCCCTTTAAAGTGAGATCTTTTTCGAATCTTTACCTCCATTTTCTGATTTTGGTAAATTTTTAAAGATTCATTTTTAGAATTTAATTTATTAAATGCTGATCCCGTGATTTCATTGTCTGGTACTTTAAATAAATTATCGTCACGTGCATAACAACTAAATAGACAAAAAATATTTTTTTCTTGCTAACGCGGCAGACGATTGGACATTATTTTGTCTATAAAAATATCCCTTACGATTTTTTATAAATATATATATTTTTTTTTGTATATATGTTTCATATTGTTCATATTGTGTATTTTGTATATATTGTTCGTCGTATTTATTAAATATATATATATATATATATATATATATATATATATATATATATATATATATATATATATGTATGTATATTTTTGGCATTAATTGCATACATTGACCGTTGTATTTAATTTGAATGTGCCCCGTAGCGTAGTGCGGGTTTTCAGCTAGTACTATATATATATATATATATATATATATATATATATATATATATATATATAATATATATATATATATATATATATATAGTGTCAAACCTGTTTTTGCGCGGTAAATAGGGACCGCACCAAAAAATATCAGACAACTTCAAGCGTCAAGCTGCATCTCACAGGTCCCAGCAGGGTTCGACCCTGCGACTGGGCAAGGTCAACTCAACCTTTCATCCCTTCAGTGGGTCGCAAAATGAGGACCCAAGCATGCTTGGGAACTAAACTCTGTGGGTCCCCGTCACATTGACCACCGTGACTGAGACATATGCTGTATGACATCCCGATCCCCAAGGTGAAGAAGCGGAGATAGGTACTGCCGGCCATGGTCCACATCGGACTGTTGCGCGTGTGTTTAGTTTATATATATATATATATCTATATAATATATATATATATAATATATATATAGTTAAACCTTATTTTGCATGGTAGATAGGGACCGCACAAAAAAACATATTCAGAAACTTCTAAATGGCTCTAACAAATAATTTACAGTAACAATAATATAACAACAACAAAAAATTTATGCGGTGGAAGGGACCGCATAAAAAAAATCTCACTTAGAAAATATGTCACTGCTTTACGTAATAGCGGGAAAGTGCTTTCCAAAACAAATAAATAATTAAATTAATATGGAACATTTGAAAAAAAAATAATTTCTCATTTCAATCATGGAGAAATTTTCAAACATGTACATAATTCGATACTACTCGTCGTAGTCCAAAAAGCGCATATTCTGTGAGAATTGATTCGTCCACCTTTTTCGTACGTATTAGAGTTGATTTATTTTTTGTTGCCATGTAGTCGCTGATAAGCTTTTGCTACCACGGTTCGTTTGATCAGCTGCTTGTAAGCGTCGCGCTAGACACGATATACACGATCGAAGGTCTTCTTGTAATTTCAAATATTATAATTTCAATTTTTTTTCCGATACTAGTCATATACCGCATAAACAATCGTATAAAACAATCGCACAAAAAATCACATAGAAATAGACCGCATAAAAACAGTGTTGACTGTATATATCTATATGTATAAACAGTACCGTAACTGACTGACTGACTGACTCACTGACTCACTGACATACAACGCACAGACGAAACCGCTGACCTAAAGGGCTGAAATTTTGCAAGGCTATTCTTCTTATGGTGTAGGGGTGCACAAAGATATATTTTTGAAAAATTCTTCTTAGATTTTTTTAAATTAAATTTTTAAGCTGTTTTTGTAACTTTTTTGAAAGTTTGCATTTAAAATAATAATTTAAGGGTTATAGAATTTATATCACGAGAAAGATCATAAAAATTCCTTTAAAATGAAATCTTTTCCGAATCTTTACCTTGATTTTCTGATTTTGGTGAATTTCAAAGATAAGCATTTAATAATTAAATTCTAAATGTTAATCTCGCGATTTTTCTTTTTTATGGTACTTTAAATAAATTTATCGTCACGTGCATAACAACTAAATAGACAAAAAAAAATTTTTCCTTCTAATGCAGCAGACGATTGGATATTATCCAAAGAAAATAAATATCCCTTACGATTTTTTTATAAATATATATATATATATATATATATATAGTATATATATATATATATCTTTACATCAATTGTATACATGAACGTCGTATTTATTGTAAATATATATATTTATTTTTTTGGCATTAATTGTATACATTGACCGTTGTATTTAATATGAAGGTACTCCGTAGCAAAGCGCGGTGTTTCACGCTAGTATATATATATGGGGTCGGGGAGGGGGCGAGAACAAAAATGAGAGAGGAACGGTTTGTTCATTTAATGTAATATTTCGTTTTATGATGTATACCGGTGTTAAGTATCTCTATTGATATATTCTGTTGAAACAGAGAAGAATTCAGAACAGGGGGAGGAACAAGGATTTTGCTGTAAAATACTATTATAATTATTTCCAAGTCACCGTATAACAGATGTGAGTGTTTGGATGAGGGAACGGCAATTATATCTTTGTTGAGAGACAACTTTTTTTCAAGGAAACAAAACATAAATCTCTAGAGATGAATATCCTCCAATGAAAGAAAGCACTTGAAGAAAATGATTATTAAAGTTTAAACCTATTTTGCGCATACCTATTGTTTAAAATTACATCTGTTCAATGGTTTGAAATTATGTTATCATGATTCCGGAACTTTTGATATTGATCAAATAACAATTATCGCTCAAATTATATAGAACTTCCATAAATGTGAAGTTAGTTAAAGATGGTGAACAATAGAAACTAAAAATATGTTTGGTTGTTTGCTCTATTAAAGCTAAATAGTAAAAAAAATGTGCCTCAGTATATACACTGGGAATTTACTTGATACCTTGTACGTACATTGTAGTCTAGACTTCATAATTCCTTTTTCAAATTTGCAGAAATAAATACGACTTATTTTTATAAATTTATTATAGTGATGACTTAAGTCCTTTACGAACGTATATTTGGTTTATTAACTTTAAACAGAATTTATTGTGTTAAGAATTACCCTTTTTAAAATAAGTTTATGGTCCTTAATTACACTGCTTTAAATTTATTGCTGGGTATACAGTATTAAAGCATTCTCTATATATATAAAACAGTTCCGTAACTGACTCATTCATTCACTGACCTGACCTGACTGACTGACATACAACGCACAGACCAAACCGCTGGACCTAAAGGGCTGAAATTTTGCATGGCGATTCTTCTAATAGTGTAGGGGTGCACTAAGAAAGATTTTTTCAAAAATTCTTCTTAGATTTTTTTAAAATTAAATTTTTAGCTGTTTTTTAAACTGTTTTTACGTTTGCATTTAAATAATACATTGAGGGTTATAAAATTTATATCACGAGAAAGATCATAAAATTCCTCAAAATGAAATTTTTTTCGAATTTTTACCTCCATTTCCGGGATTTTTGGTGCAAGTTTTAAAGATTATTTTTAGAATTTAATTTATTAAATGCTGATCACGTGATTTCTTTTTTCTGGTACGTTCAATAAATTTATCGTCACGTGCGTAACACTAAATAGACAAAAAAAAATATTTTTTTCTCTTTCTAATGCAGCAGACGATTGGAAATTATCCAAAAAAATGCATATCCACTTACGATTTTTTTATAAATATATATATATATAGATAGATATATATTTTACATCAATTGTATACATTGATCATCGCATTTATTATAAATATATATATTATTTTTTGGAATAAATTGCATACGTTGACCGTTGTATTTAATTTGAATGTACTCCGTAGCGAAAGCGCGGGTTTTCAGCTAGTATCCTATAAATTTTATCTTCTGAATTTAACATGAATGAGAAACCCGTATACTCGCGTCGACCTTGGCACCCTTTTTAAATGGCTATTGTGTCGTATTCAGTACTCTTTCCCCATCATATCGTTATCAAAGGGTTATAGAATTTTACTAGTTTTTTTTAACAGTACACTATTGATACCTTCATGAATTAATGGACGCTTATAAAACCTGGAACATATAATACCATGAGAAACCGAATAGCAAATCGTTGAAAGCCTAGCTTCAATAGCCAGAGTAGAAAAACGAAGAGTTTATAAAGAAACTAAAATCAATCGGACAGCAATGGCGGCTGTTGACTGGTTGTTAACCTCGCTGATAAATGCATAAGTGATACTAATTACCACAGAGGGCGTTTGAGATGCGTCCGAATCGCATCAAAGTAATTATTCTTATTTAGCCTGAGAGTTTTGAGAGCTGTGTTTTAACCAATCACTCTTTCCAATTTGCAGTGTATCAGGACCGCGCGATTGTTTTCAATTCAGGACAATCCTCTCTTTCTCTCCCGACGATGACTAATTAGGTTTAAATCACCTATATTTAGGCAGATTAATCTTGCGTAGTTCCTTTATCCTCCAGTTGTTTATCAGAATAATTAGATTAATTTTGAGAGCATTGTAATATTTTTTATTTCTGTTGAAGATTGGATACTGCTGTTATAAATTGTTTTGAGGAAATTGTAACAGATTTCGCAAACGTTACACATAAATTCTAATTGAGAGAAACATAGACTGCACTGTGACTCAGAATAAAGATCGTTTACAATTAAAGAAACAACCCAAGGCAACAGCCAGCGATATCTCTGAAAGCGATTAACTCGATAAAGAACTGTAGCAGCTTGATATTAATTAACCTCCCTAAAAATATAAGTCAATAACTCTGAGTTTGTTTGTATTTGAAAAAAGGCCCAATAATGGCACAATAGCATTATACCTGTAATAATTAGGTTCTTCTGAAATGTATAAAAACCAAATTAGACGAGTCCGTTAAATTTCATGCAAGAAGTAACAGAATCGTCGAAATTTTAAAGCCTGTTATTCGAATTAGAATCCATTTGGCATCTTTTAGTCCTAAATATTTGAAAAATGGTCGAAATAAGAAAGTGCCATTTATTGATCTTCCTATAAAAAACCCCAAGAATTCCAGATTTGGGATAAAATCCGCCGAAATGTAATGAAAACATAAAAGCCAGCTGACCGGAACTTCAACATTATGTTTAAGGGAAGTCACCACCTTTACACAAGATGAAAAGACACAATTTTTGCTGCTTGTCAGGCCCTGATTTTCCATTAGGCCCAGTAGGCCTGGGCCTAGGGGACCCCGAATGTTGGGGGCCCCAAAAAAATTTTAATTTTAAAAGGAAAAAAAGACAAAATTTCCAATTTAATTTTTCTTTTAATTTTACCTTTTTTAATAGCAGTTTTTTTTATATATCCTTTCAAATTTGATTGATTGATTGATTGCCTCATCATATGTATAGTTATTTGTACAGTTCATCATATGTGTGTTATAGTGTATATGAGGGATAAATAAGTTTTTCTGGTTGCATTGTATTGGTGTTTTAATGATGAAGTTAATATGTTGTATCGCTTTTTGTTGTTTCATAACATTCCAGGCTTCTACGCTTCAAATAGCCAATTCTTGATAAAATGGTATTTTCACAATGATTCATAATTAAAAAAAAATTCTTTATGCCAAGTTTGGAAATTTTACGCCCATATCAGTGTTAGGGGGCCCCTATCTCGAGTTGTGCCGTGTAGTCAAGAATTTTCTAAATCGGGCCCTGCTGCTTGCTCGAACTTCTATATTTTTTTTTTTGTTATTGCTCATTATATATGAAATTTTCAGTACTATCTCTCTAAACTTTATAGATTATGTTACTTGAATTAATTTTATTACAAGTAAATAAGAGTTTTGTTTATGAAATAAGAAGTGAGTGTATTTTCTGAAATGTGAGTGTATTTCAAATTTATACTGATACACTGCGCGCAGACTTACAACAGCACTTACTAAGTTTCAATAATAATTTTTGCATTTTTACCAAGTTTTTATTAACTCGCTTTCTTGTTTGTATGTTTGTGTATGTGTGTGTGTGTGTGTGTGTGTATTTGTCCGGTACAAATCTTGCAATCAATTTTTAACTAACTTCCCGACTATCTAGACCAGGGGTGGGCATTAAGTCGATCGCGATCGACCGGTGGACCACCAAGACATTTTGGGGTGACCGCCTTTACTAAGACCTAAGACGCGCATACTAAAAGAAACATGCTTATGGAACACCGACGCGATTTGCCTTAAACGCGGTTTTAAAAGAGTAAGTTTTTTTCTTGTAGTTATGTAGGTAAGTACATATTCCGTATTTATTATTAAGTTATAATAAATATTGTAGACCATTTTTTTTAGCTTACCACACCTCCGTCACTGGGTGGACCGCAACACCTTGAAAAAATTAGAAGTAGCCCGTACCTTGGAAAAGTCTGCCCACCCCTGATGTAGACATTTGAATCTTTTAGAATAGCTCAGAACACGATGACAATGCATTATTTTAACACTTTTAGCCATCTTTAAGCAGAATTGAAATCTTTTTCAGTTAATTTTGTTTTGTAGACTGTTGCAGCCATCTGTCGGCCGGGACGGGAATGAAAAGTTAAACGCAAGTTAACTTCCAATTAACTTCATTTTCTTTCAAGTTGATGAGATAATTCATCAAAAAATTTTAAAAAGTACTAATTAATACATAGAATTGTCAAGTTTATATTGATTCAACAGAAAATTTAAAAACATGGTATGTAAAAAGTCCTTTTTATCTTGTGATTATTTGATGTTAAAACATTCGGTACACCTATTTAAATTTTAAAACACCCAAAAATATTTACTCCAGGACAATCAAATTTAAAAAAAACTGTAAAAGCCCATTAACATTACAAGTCAAATGCTATAAATTCATAGTTTAAAATAATTTTTAAAAAAAATTGGTGCATCATTATACACCTATCCTGAAAATATAAAAGCAATATTTGCAGTAGTTTCCTTTATACAGTGGGCATAAGCATGAAAATGATCATTACGAGAAAAAGGCTTTTATAGTTCCCACACTGGTAATGTTTCCGTTGGAATTGCTTCTTTCATGTCATAGTTTTTAATGTTCTAGTTGGAATATTTGAACGCGGTTTGTTTTAAATGATTCAGAAATATTCAAATATTCTAAAAATGCAAAAAAGTAAAATTAGATTTTTTGAAAGTTCAAAGGTTATGGCTCCCCCTTTGGTGATTTTTTCCCCAAATAGCTTAAATTCAAAAATATGTATTACTTACGTTTCTATAAAGAGTAAAACATTCTAGCTTAATCTATATATATAAAGCAGTTCCCTGACTAACTGACTGACTGACTGACTGACACATAACGTACAGACCAAACCGCTGGACCTAAAGGGCTGAAATTTTACATGGCGATTCTTCTTATAGTGTAGGGGTGCACTAAGAAAGATTTTTGAAAATTCTTCATAGATTTTTTTAATTAAATTTTTAAGCTGCTTTTGTAACTTTTTTAAAGTTTGCATTTACAATTATAATCTCAGGGATATAAAATTTACATCACGAGAAAGATCATAAAAATTCCTTTAAAATGAAATCCTTTTCTGAACCTCCATTTTCTGAATTTTGGTGAATTTTTAAAGATTAAGTTTTAGAATTTAATTTATTAAATTCTGATCACGAGATTTCTTTCCTTTTTGTGATACTTTAAATAAATTTTGCGTCACGTGCATAACAACGAAATAAATTGACAAAAAATATTAAAATAAGGTAAAAGATAACATTTAAGCACTAGACTAATTAAGATGGAAAATTTTAAGAATTTAATTAAAATGAGTATGTTTTATGGATTTTAAACATGCAAATTAATTCCATACTTTGACCGTAATATTTAGTTTGAATATTTTCTTCTACATTATTTTGTCTATAAAAATATGCGTTACAATTTTTTTATAAATAAATAAATATATATATATATAATTTTTGGCATTAATTGCATACATTGACCGTTGTATTGAATTTGAATGTACTTCGTGGGGAAACACGGGTATTCATCTAGTCACACATATTTTTTCTTTCACTTAGAAATCTTATGCTTATCGGAAAAGTATGCTGACAGTTATAGACCAGATCGTGACCTCACCTTTCGAAATACAAATACATTTTATTCTACTGGATGCCTTTATATTTAAATAAATAATGTTATAATGAACATCCCCTAGGGTCAAGTGTCAAATAGGTCAAACTGCGAGTTTAGAAATTAATCAACTTAACTAAAGCTTTGTTTTTTTAAACCAATGAGGCTGATGACTTTTTAAGTCCAGAGTTTTTGATTTAAACATGTTTTTTTACTTTTGGTACAGTTTCGATACGGGACCCTATTGGCGATATTTTGTATTGGCGACTTTTTGCATTTTACATTTGGCGCATATGGTATCCCAGAATTCGTTTCTTGCAACTCTGCCACAGTCGCGCGTGTTTTAAACTGAAATAAACGATTTTCCATATTGCAACCCGATGGAATACGCCATTTTCAACTTCGTACCAAAGCTCTTCTTAGAACAGCTTTGGTACAGTAGAATTCGTATACCTATAATTTGATATACACAGAATTCGTTTCGGTAACCCTGCCACATTCGCGTGACGTAAACCAGGTTATATCGCATTTTTCTAATTTATTTTTTAAATTTTTTTAACCATACTTTTCCGTGTAGATTTATCTATAATTTCTGGATCTACAAAGTTTACTCTATTTTCCTTATTGTATTATTTTTTAATATATAGTATTATTTTTAACTTATGTTTTGTAAAATTAAATTTATATGTAATTCATACAATATTAACGATGCGATGTTTGTCTAGGCGTCAAAAAGAAGTTTCCAATACAAAATATCGCCAATGGAGTCCTTTATCGAAGCTGTTCCTTACTTTTATTTTATCACTAGCTGAAAACCCGCACTTCGCTACGGAGTACATTCAAATTAAATACAACAGTCAATGTATGCAATTATGCCAAAATATATATATATATATTTCTAATAAATACGACGATCTATATACAATTGATGTAGAAAAATATTTATAAAAAAATCGTAAGGGATATTTTTATAGACAAAATAATGTCCAATCGTCTGCCGCATTAGCAAGAGAAAAAAATATTTTTTTGTCTATTTAGTTGTTATGCACGTGACGATAAATTTATTTAAAGTACCAGAAAAAGCAATCACGTGATCAGCATTTAATAAATTAAATTCTAAAAATTAATCTTTAAAAATTCATCAAAAATCAGAAAATGGAGGTAAAGATTCGAAAAAGATTTCATTTTAAAGAAATTTTTATGATCTTTCTCGTGGTATAAATTTTATAACGCTCAATTTATTATTTTAAATGCAAACTTAAAAAAAGTTACTAAAACAGCTTAAAAATTTTATTTTAAAAATCTAAGAAGAATTTTTCCAAAATCTGTCTTAGTGCACCCCTACAATATAAGAAGAATCACCATGCAAAATTTCAGACCTTTAGGTCCAGCGGTTTGGTCTGTGCGTTGTATGTCAGTCAGTCAGTCAGTCAGTCAGGTATGGAACTGTTTTATATATATAGACTAGCTGAAAACGCGCGCTTCGCTACGGAGTACATTCAAATTAAATACAAGGGTCAATGTATGCAATTAATGCCAAAAATATATATATATATTTATAATAAATGCGACGATCAATGTATACAATTGATGTAATATATATATATATATATATAAATCGTAAGGGATATTTATTTTTTTTGGATAATATCCAATCGTCTGCCTCATTAGAAAGAAAAAAAATATTTTTTTTTCTATTTAGTTGTTATGCACGTGACGATAATTTATTTAAAGTACAGAAAAGGAAATCACGTGATCAGTATTTAATAAATTAAATTCTAAAATGAATCTTTAAAAATTCACCAAAAAATCAGATATGGAGGTAAAGGTTCGAAAAAGATCTCATTTTAAAGGAATTTTATGATCTTTCTTGCGATATAAATTTTATAACCCTCAATGTATTATATTTAAATGCAAACGTAAAAAAAGTTTAAAAAACAGCTTAAAAATTTAATTTAAAAAATCTAAGAAGAATTTTTCAAAATCTTTCTTAGTGCACCCCTACAACTATAAGAAAGATCCCCATGCAAAATGTCAGCTCTTTAGGGTCCAGCGGTTTGGTCTGTGCGTTGTATGTCAGTCAGTCAGTGAATGAATGAATGATCAGTTACGGAACTGTTTTATATATATAGATTAGGTTACAAAAGAACCTTTTTTTCAAAATCGATATTTTCAAAATCGAAATGCATCCCAACGGTCCTTTGAGTTCTTTGGTTCGAATGTTTGAGATGTTCTTTCTATTTAAATATTTGTTTAAAAATTCTAATGGGTAGTTCCATAAAAATAAATCATGACTTTTGGATACTTTTAGCCCGGACACCCTGTATTAATTAGTTTCAAATATAGCCTTGGGATGCAGTATACTATTACTCTAGAGAACTATCATGGAATCCCTAAAAATAGTTCTGTTTTATTGATTTTAACTTGCGATGGATGCTTAGAGCACAGAAATGTTTGATATCAAGCCTTGAATGTGTTAAGGCGTGAGGTTATGGTACCATCAAGCTGTTGGGGCGCCACTATAACCACACCATTTTTTTTAAGGACTAGCTTTCAAAGAAGGAAAAAGACCAAGAGTAAAAAAAATTCTATCTGTATTACAGAATACAACTTTTAAAAATATCTTTAAATCCAAGTCCAAAATCATTGGGAAAATTATCTCCATGGATTAACATTGAGTTGAGCGTAAACCAACATGGCTACTAACCAGAAAACCTTAACAACAGAAGAATTTTCCCTTTCTTTCTCCTAGAGCTGAGATGTGACATGCTGCATGAGACAGCCATATTCAAATGCCATAGAGAAAACAGTTGCCATTTATCAACCAAACTTCAATACAGTTAAAAAATCGTCTATATCAAGCAGTTATTTATTAAATTTAATTCTCAAACTAGTCTTCTTTAACCTAAATACATTTCCACTTCTCGTATATTAAAGCATTTTAGTTGGATATTATTTGAACTCCACGAGTTTTATTATTTGCCAATATGTGACCAATATTAAAATGTTTAAAAAAAATAGGAACATTGTTTCCCTTGCGAAAATTGGCATCTGTTTTGTTGCTCGAGTCATTTTTTGACTGATAGCGAAAAATCATCTATTCAGTCGCGAATGTCAACTGGCAATTGTTTTACTTTTAAAAATAGTTTATATAAAGAATCTAATGGGTAACAATAAAAGGATCTTCTTGAACACGGAAATTGAAAGGTTAGGTAGAAATGTAATAAGCAAGTGTCCTACATCTTTAGTGTAAGATTCAAAGGGTATTTTTCCCTACTTAAATTAATTATATTTCTTTAATATATTGGGAAATTAGTCGCGAGTGTTTTGTTTGTTGAGATAAAATGTCTGGAATTTTTTTGCGATTTTTTTAAGATGAAGTGTATATATAAGGACTAGCTGATTACCTTTGCTTCGCTACGGAGTATATTCAAATTAAAATACTGCGATCATGTATGCAAGTTAATGCCAAAAAAAACAAAAATATATAGTTATTAAAAATTGTAACGGATATTTTATAGACAAAATAATGTAGAAGAAATATTCAAATAAATACAACGGTCAATGTATACAATTAATTGTATGTTAATATCCATAAAACATACTAATTTTGAATTAAATTCTTAAAAAAACTTCCATCTCAATTAGTCTAGAGGTTAAATTTTATCTTTTAAAACCATATTTTAATAATTTTTTTTGTCAATTTATTCGTTGTTATGCACGTGACGTAAAATTAATATAAAATATCACAAAAGAAAAAGAAACCCACATATCAGCATTTAATAAATTAAATTCTAAAAGTTAATCTTTTAAAAATTTGCCAAAATCAAAAAATAAAGGGTAAAGATTCGAAAAAGAATTCTTAAAGGAATTTTTATGATATTTGTGATATAAATTTATAACCGCCAGATTATTATTTAAATGCAACTTAAAAATTGTTACAAAACAGCTTAAAAAATTTAATTTAAAAAACATCTAAGGAGAATTTTTCAAAAATCTTTCTTAGTGCAGACCCTACACCATAAGAAAAATCGCCATGCAAATTTCAGCTCTTTAGGTCCAGCGGGTTTGGTCTGTGTTTGGTATTCCATAAAAAATAAATCATGACTTTTGGATAACTTTAGCCCGGACACCCTGTATTATACAGTTTCAAATATAGCCATGGGATTCAGTATACTATTACTCTAGAGGACTATCATGGAAATCCCTAAAAATAATTTGTTTTATTGATTTTAAGACTTGCGATGGATGCTTAGAGCTCAGAAATGTTTGATATCAAGCCTGACAGTTTTAGGCGTGAGGTAGCTAATCCATCCATAGGCACAGTGCATCGATTTGTGTCACAGTCCGTCGGGCTTGAGAGCCATTAATTCAGCCTAATATTTGTCTTAAATGGCCGCGGTACTGGTATTTTTTTGTTTATATTCCCCCCCCCCCCAAAAAAAAAAAAAATCACGGACCCCTGGACGATCACACTGCAGCCTAAAGTACCCGCGACACCCGTTAGGAATCCTGTCCTAGATAAATTTGATTGCACTTTACACAGAATAGAAAAAGTAATCATTTCCCGATTCTTTTGTGTTTGTAAGATTTTGGATAAATCTTTTTTTTTTTCCAATGCGGAGCACTTGTCGTCAAACATTCGCCTATACCTACGCCGCAATTTACTGTCCATTTTATCATGGGGGCACTATATAGCGGACAGCTTACCGCCTATGAGGGACGACGAAAAAAAGAGGCTTTTTTCGTGGCGCGACGCCGGGATTCGATCCGACCACCCTCAGCCCCGAAATCCAGCGCGCTGTACCACAGGGCCACACAAGCCCTGGATAATCTACTTGTAAAATATTCGTCTTTACACAAGGACGAATGAATTTAGTTAACAAAACTGTCTCAGGGAAATTTTCCTTAACCCGTCGGGTGGGAACATCTGACTCGCAGGCAGCTATGGTTTCTTTATTCAACGCTGCTCCCCCCCCCCCACATCCTTCGACCTTGGGTACTGTGTGTCTACACATGCTTAAGTCAACATCTTATCTTCATTGTGGAAGGGTGATTCGTGATGCCAGCAGTGGCGTAGCAAAGGGGGGGCAGGGGGTCTATCATGCCCCGGGCGCCACTCGCAGAGGGGCGCCAATGTAAGATCCATATATTAGTATTACTATATATGTTTTCGAGGTGGATGCCAATATAAGGTCTAGATATTATATTATTATATGTTTTTCAGGGGAGGGCCCTAATATAGAGGTCTATATATTATATTACATATGTTTTCGGGGAGGGCGCCAATATAAGGTATATATTTTATTACTATATTATTTTGTGGGGGGCGCCAATATAAGGTCTATATATTATATTTCTATATGTTTTTAGGGGAGGGCACCAACATAAGGGTCTATATATTATGTTACTATATGGCTTTTCGGGGGGGAGTGCCAATATAAGGTCTATATATTATGTTATTATATGTTTATTCGGGGGGGGGGGAGTGCCAATATAAGGTCTATATATTATGTTATTATATGTTTATCGAGGGCGCCAATATATGGTCTATATATTATATTATAATATGTTTTTCAAGGGGGGGGGCGCCACAAGGTATCGTGCCCCGGGCGCCAGTTATGCTCGCTACGCCACTGGGATGTCAGCCGTCTATGGTACAGGTAAATATTAGATTAATCAGAGCAAAAATTAAAAAATCCCAACCCAATCACTCGGTTCGATTAACTAAATGCCTCTACAAAACGAACCATAATATAACCTATGATACATTGGTTCTGTTCAATAGAAGCTAGTCAAGAATGAAGGGTAAATGGTTTGACGATTGTGGCTACCATGAAATGTAATAAACCACAAATACCATCTGAATTTCTAGTTAGGAATACCCGGAAAAGAGATATTCCATCTATATCTGCTTGGAAGGCAAATGTTCCTACTAAGTGGGAAAAGAATCATGTTGCCACCAAAGGGTTAAGAATGTTAAAATATGAGAACAAAAACTAAAGTTATAAATCGACAGGTCTCGTGAAAAATCTAGAAAAAAAAAATTCTACAGATATTCCGAGTCCTTTAGATGATTTCGCAATCAACTGACGAGTAGTGACTTTTTAAGAGAAATGTTAGAGTAGTCACTTTTTCAAAAATTGTGATGAATGTAGTAATAGATTACAAACAAAGTCTAAAAACGTTCACGTTATCTAGTATAAGCTGAAAATACTGTTTTCACGACTTATTGTGAGATTATGAAAAAATATATAGAGAAATAGTTTATAGTTTCCAATTTTTTTATTACCATATTTTTATTAACTAGATTTCTGTTTGTGTGTGTGTTGTCCAGTACCAATCTTGCAATCGATTTTTTAACTAACTTCCCGACTAGCTAGAGATTTGAAACTTTTAGAATAGCCCAGAACACGATGACAATGCATTATTTTAATACTTTTAGCCATCATTAAGCAGGATTGAATTCAGTTTCAGTTAATTTTGTTTTGTAGACTGGTGCAGCCATCTATCGACCGAGACAGGAACGAAAAGTTAAACGCAAGTTAACTTCCAATTAACTTCATTTTCTTTCAAGATGATGGGATAATTCATCAAAAAAATTTTTAAAGTATGTATTAATACATAGATTGTCAAATTTAGATGATTCGACAGAAAAGTTAAAAACATGGTATATAAAGAGTTATTTTATCTTGTAATTATCAAGAGTATGTTAGAGTAGTCCACTTTTTTCAAAATTAGGTTTGAATGTATAGATTACAAACAAAAGTCTAAAAAACGTCATATATAAGCTAATAATACTGTTTTCAACCGACTTATATTGTGAGATTATAAAAAAAAAATATAGAGATATTATTTTTATAGTTTCCATTTTTTTATATTTAAAATGACGTCCAATTCAGTAATTTATTAAATATGCTATTACTCTAATTTTATTAAAGCAACAGGATCAATAACACAAGCGCGAATATGAACAGCCAATTTTTACCCATAGGACAATTCGTAAATACTGGATAGGCTACTAGACAGACAAAATGGATAACAAATATATATGAATGCACCACCTAATTATAGCATGCTAAAAAATGCAAAGAAAAACGAAATGTAGACAGTAGTAGGTAATAAACAATTAATTTCTATGTTTAGATTTCAGAGAAATTAACACAGTGATTCTGTATCTAGCTTCTTAAAGATTTGTAACTACATATAATATGAGATTTAGATCGAATTTTAGGAGGAAAAATCTGATCTAGAATGAAAACCTGCTATTCCAATAAAATTTAATTTTTTTAATCATTTAAATATACAGATGAACAGGCTGGACAAAGTGTTGCTTAGAATCGGGGATAGGGGGAGTGGAGAGAAGGAAGAAAAAATGTCATTCCATATTGATAAATTGTTTTGTTTTCTAGACTTATTCTGCGAATAGTAGGTTAGATACATTCATAGGAATAATTGGAACCTAACTTCGAAAATTTTAACTTAATTATGTGCGAGGTTAAGGTTCTAGCATACGGGACGCGCGAACACACTACATCAAACCTGTTTCATTAGATTGCATTGAATATTAAAAAATAAAACTCTCTAGATAATAAACTAGGGGGGTACTCCAGTCCAGAGTTGTTTTTTTTTTTTTTTTTGGGGGGGGGGCAACGTCGGCTCTTAGGGTTATATATATATATATAAATATATATATATATATTAATTATATATTTATTTATTTATTTATATATAGCTATATATAATATATATTATTAGATAATATATATTATATATATATATATATTATATATATATAATTATTTTTATTGTAAGATTATATCTATTATATATATATATATATATATATATATATAATATATATATATATATAATATATATATATATATATATATATGTATTTATTTATTTATTTATATATACTTTATATATATATATATATATATTATATATATATAGTATATACCGTGCTAGATTTGTCTAAAAATAGAGGTGCCGGAACGGTAACCTTCCGGGTATGTGGGGGAGTATTCCAAAGTATTGAGAAAGATAAGGTACCTAAACAGAGGTACCGAACGCTGTTCCGGCGCGTTCCGCCTCAATCTAGCCCTGTATATATATATATATATATATATATATATATATAGATATATAAATTTAAAAAATATATATATATGTTGTATATATATATATTATATAATATATATATATATATAAATTTAAAAAAAATATATATATGTGTATATTATATATATATAGATATATATATATATATATATATATATATATAATAAGAATAAATATCGTCTCATTTTAAATTTAAACTTATTAGTATTAGGTCTACGATTATTAATTTTAGGATATGAAAAATAAATACACCGGCTTTTTTTTTATTTTGGGGGGGGGGAGCAATTGCCCCTACTGCCCCCCTGGAACTGCGATTGTAAAAAAATTTGTTTTATAATTATTAAAACTCATTTTCACCATTACTATGCTACATCGGAAAAAATAATTGTCCCATTTATATTCTCCATCTAGTGTTGTTAAATTTCTGAGGTTGAGAAATTAAGTAACTTCAGCTGAACCTTATTTGACTTTTAGACGTAAATTTCCGTTAAAGTAACTTAACCAGTCGGACAGAAATGGCGGCTGTGGCGTGGTTGTTAACCTCGGCGATGCATGCGCGAGTGATAGTAATTACCACCAGAGGGCGTTCGGGATGAATTCGAATCGCATCAAGTACAATCGTTTTTATTTTGCCCGTGAGATGAGATTGTGGTATAACAGTTAATCTTTCCCGCATTGCAGTGCGTTAAAATCGTGATTGTCTCGGCGAATCAGGGTAATTTCCTTCCCTCTGTGAGTGTGGATGAGTAATTAGTTCGAATTACGTACATTTAGGCAATTTTTTCGTGAAGACTTTCGTACCGCGTGCATAAATTATGTAAGTAATTGGACGCTCAGGCTTGGCGATCCTTTGTTTTTCCTTGAAGCCGTGATAGATTGCGTCTGGCGAAATTGAATGATACGGAAAAATGAGGCTAAGTGTATGCATCAAATAAAAATCTCTCATTTGCCTTGTACATTCAAAAATAATAATTGATTTCAACAGCAGGAAAAAGCTTCGATTGGAACGAAAAATAACATTTTTCTTCTACTTTTTTTTTATTTCAATATAAGGTAACGTAAGGTTTAAATATTCGAACAAAATGCAATATTTCATTTAAGACGTTTTCATTATTTTTTTTAGAGGAATGTCATTTAGAATAGCCCTTCTTTACGTCACTCGGATGGATTAGTCACTGGAATACTGGCCTAGATTAGGAAATCTGAGTTCACACTCATATTCTGGTTAATTGTCGTTCACTGTACACTTCTATGTGCCTGGAAGACACCGTCTGATGCCAGAATGGATAGGTATCTCTTTTATTGAATACCAGAAAACTGCTTAAAACTGTTGTTTTAGTTGATTTTTACACTGAAAGTTGTTAAAATTGTATTTTACGTTAACACTTTTTAAAGTCATTTTATCTGTGCTCTAAAAGAAAGGGGGGAAATATTCCATTGCCGTATGTATTGTGCTATAATTGACAAAAGTTGCCATTGGAGGTAGCATTTTTTTCTAACGGAATTAAACGTCAGTATCGAGCATTATTCTGAGAATAGTATTTGTCTTATAAGAAAATCTGTTCATCGTTATATTCCAGGGGTGGCTTTTTTTAAATAATTTAATATTAGTAGTATGTTCAATAACCTCCATTTTGGGTATAACTGACAGCTGTGAATCCTTGTATTTCGGTTGATAAATAACTACAAGATAAAAAGAACTTTTTATATACCATGTTTTTAAACTTTCTGTTGAATCATATAAACTTGACAATTCTATGTATTAATAAATACTTTTTTTCAATTTTTTTGATGAATTATCCCATCAACTTGAAAGAAAATGGAGTTAATTGGAAGTTAATTTGCGTATAACTATTTCATTCCCGCCCCGGCCGATAGATGGCTGCACCAGTCTACAAAACAAAATTAACTGAAAATAAATTCAAACCTGCTTAAAGATGGCTAAAAGTATTAAAATAATGCATTGTCATCGTGTTCTGAGCTATTCTAAAAGTTTCAAATGTCTAGATAGTCGGGAAGCTAGTTAAAAATCGATTGCAAGATTTGTACTGGACAAACACACACACACAAACAAGAAAGCGATTTAATAAAAACGTGGTAAAAATGAACAACCCTCGATGTTAAACAGTCAGCACTTAACGGAATGCCTAAGAACAGCAACCACTCAATACCTGCCAGATTTGAAAAATATGACAGAACAATAAAAATAAAATAATTATTTAAAGCTATTAAAATTATTTAAGAATTCAGAAATATTAAATGTTCCGACAGTTGAATAATGATGCATTTGATAAAGCATTTAAAAAAAATTTTAGAATTTCTTTCATGTCAAATATAACAATTTTTCTGTTTTTGGCTTTGCTAAGCATGTAGACATTCCAAAATAGTTCTTAACAGTGTTCATCTGGACATCCCTGTTATACATTAAGCAAAATAACCAAAAAATTAATATTTTTAGGTCTATTGTATTTTGTTGAAGTGTCGTTTCCTTACTTATACCTTCGCTTTTCCTTTTTTTAATATTTTTGATGAATAGCTTGCTTTTGTATTTATTATTTCATTGTTACATTTTATTGCAGTTCCCTTTATGACAACTTGGGAAATATAGGTATATATAATTCTACAGATTACCATGCAAAGTCAGTGACGCAACTAAGAGAGGGGAATCAGGGTCAACTGCCCCTCCCTCCCTTTGCGAAAAAAAAATTGGACTTTAAAGTAATGCCAAAGGAAATTATCATCTGGTACGTTCTTTAGAGACAAAATTTGCTCCAGAGAAATTTCTGGGAAAAAACTCCTCTTAAATAGTGATTTTTAATTGTGTCACTGATGCAAAGAAAGTTTAATTTATATTCTGATTGCCGCAAAGATACAAACATGTTCTCGGAAGTCATGTATCTTAGCCTCGGGGCAAATTTCAGTGCAATGAAAATGACGTCACATAAAGTATACTTGTTGTGGCTAGTCATGAGCGCTGTTTGCGATTGCAGCACGGTTCCGAAATTTTCAGGCAGACTCGTGAACTTAAAACTTGCTCCGCTAACACATGCGTCGCGACATACATTTATGCTGTTTCATCGCAAATTTACGAAATATCAAACTTAAACTTTTTGTTCGACTATCTTATTAATTCTATTATCGTTCTCTCTAAGTTATACATTGGCACGTATACATGCAATGTACTAATTCAAAGTGAAAGTATTTTTGAGATTACCTTTTTTTTTTAACCATAAGGCCCACCTTTTTACATAAAAAATTGACATAAAATCGAGGTGCGTATTATGGTCCTATGGTAATATTAAATAAAATGAATACTTTATTCTATATAATACACACACACACACACACACACACACACATATATATATATATATATATATAGTATATATATATATATATACATATAATACATACAGTCCGAATTTCGATCTATCGTTTTTCAAGGGACCGATTAAAATGAACGATAAATGAGGGAAAACGATAGATGCGGAAACCTAACAAAGCAATATGATCGTTGGGACTGTAATAAATGAACGACACATACGGAAAAACGATGAATCCGAAAACGATCGATCGAGATTCCACTGTGTATATATATATATATATATATATATATATATTTATATTATTTATTACTTATTAAGTAAGAAATTGAAATTATCTTTATATACCTATCAAAATACAAAATATTATTTTGTAAAAATCCGCCCATAAATTTGACGTGCGTCTTACGGTCTCCAAAATACGGTAATTTCGAGTATAAAAGTTTTACTGGCATTCTAATACGAATTTGAGGATGTGGAGGTGTATGTAATTTAAATTTCCCTCTCCAATGATCTTTAGAACCCCGGTGGAATAAATTAGTTTTTACAAAAGCTGGTAATTTAAGGAAACACTGGAAAGGAAAAGATCATTTCTATGAAAATCAGATCAAAATGGCGACATCCCCTGGCTACTATATGTAACAAAATTGCCGAAACGTCAGCTCGAATACCCGTAGGTGGGAGAGTCCGTTGTACCTTACAGTCCTTACAGTATAAGTATACAAAAATGAGTGTTTGTGGTCGCGAAGTATGTAGAAAACTATTTGTGAAATGAACTTGAGGTTGCAATAAGCCCTCTAAAAAAACTACATGGAAAAAAAAGGTCCGAATTTTGAAAATGGAGACAGCATTCAGCACTTTGGTTAGACGGTGAAAAATATGTATAACCTAGTTTTTTAAGTTTTCTTAGTTCTACATAAGTCTACGTTTAACATATTTAAAAATAGATTTTATTTGAAAATCGACTATGGCATGGAAATTTTTAATTTTATATCACTGCAAGAGTGTATAGACGATGATGGGGAAAAACTTGTTTTAATTTATAAATATGTTTACAGAAAAGCGTGTCAAAATATCAATATCTCACAAGTATTAATACCCCAGACCTAAGTTCCTTGCATAGTTATTCTGCAATAATTGTGTAAATTACCTATATACTCTAAAGTGCCATATTGTTTTCGCGTAAAGTAATCTTAACAATTTCCCTTTAGAAATAAAATATTCGAATAATTTTCTTACATTAATACAATGGTTTAGTTTTGTAACTTTCCATTGTCTGATTCACCAAAAAGAAAAGAAGAAATAAATCAAATTTGAAACCTACACGACTAAAAAATGCTTGCAATCCCATATATATGTCACTAATATGTTTCTTTGAAGTGTAGCGTCAATTTGCAATTTGCAACATTTATACAAATAAATATTGCAGATATTAAAAAATTCCTAAAATAAAAAACGGCCATTCATCATAAAAAGTGATCTACATATCCATGAAACATGCATTTCACAATACGTTTCTCTAATAAAAAAAATTCACTTAATATCCTATAAGAATAAAAGGTCGTTGTGTTTTGTAACCCCCATTTATAAGTAAGGGAAATCGCTTATTTATTATCGGTAATCAATTCTAAATCAATAAGATCGAAACATGGGAAAAAATATAAATATGTCACAGCTAATCTGATGCTAGAGCTATTAAGTTTTTGATCATATTGTGCTATAGAAAAAAGCAAATCAAAAATTGTCAGCTTATTTCCGTAAACAAGCTCACGCAATTCTTTTTTGAACGCTCGCCATAAATAGTACTTTGCATGCCCACAGATTAAAAGAACGTTTAGTTTCGAAATCTCCCTTCCCTTGATACCGCATAGAAATGCCCTTGAAATTCCACACGAAACCTAATCGAAAAGTAATAAGATCGAAACAAACGACTGCAACTCTAAATTCCCTCTCCATTAAGAACTTTTAAAAAAACATTTCACAAATCAGTTTCATTCGAAAAAAAAATATCAGCCATCTAAAAGCCAGCAGAGCGCGAATTAAAGCAATCTATTTATTTTCCATTTAACACTTCGACAGAACAGGACTTGCTCTCCCTAATGGACTACTAAATTCTAAATGATCCTTAAAAAAAATTGCCGATACATTAGAGAGCGTTTTGGCGTAATTAAGTTTTTCGCATTCTTACCTGCTCGTTCATGTCCTTGGTTACACCTCATTAGATCTCCCAGACAAAGGTTGAAAATCGAGCTGTAATTTTTCCCATTTATTGGCGGTTTGTGGATAATTTCTACGATTGCTTGCCTTCCTTGTTGTTCTAGGGCAGAGACAATGTAGCTACGGGTTTTGAAAGCTAACAAATTATTTCAAAACTTCTATAGTATAAGTTTTGAATACATAACACGCATGTCGGGGAAAATTGATGAAAAACTTAAGGGGACTCACTCCCCTTAAATCTTTAAAACATTCGACTTTTTGAAAAAAAATATATGTTAAAGGCTGATCATTTCTGAACAAAATAAAGCAAACTGCACGAAAATATTCCTCTTAGTTCCGGAGATATTGATATTCTGAATATTTAATTACTGATCGAGTTTATGGTAAGAAAAATTTTAAACTCATTTTTCTCAAAATGAAATTTTGCATCATTCCGCAACTGATATCTCAAAAACTATGAAACATAATTCCATGAAATTTTAATCACTGCATAATCATGTTATTTTATTGCGTCTGAACTAGAATTATTGCAATCACTGCACATTTTGTTATTTTTTCGGGGGTAAATGAATGGAAAAATTTAAGGAAATGTTAAGTATATTTTGAGCAGTTTTAAAAAATTGAAAAAATATTTAATGTTGAAAGTTTTATGTTCAATTGTATTTTGAATTATTTAATTTAATATAAAAACAGGAGTTATACATTTAAGTGTAAAATTAATTTCATAGTCCTCGCGCAAGCCAGTATACAATAAAAATGCTTAAAACACAAGGTACATCCAAAGCATTAAAAAAAATATTTAAAATTATTTTGAGAGTTGAAAATTCGTTTATTAAAATACATATATCAATTTATCCTATACATAAAATTTTTGAAAATTGGGAGTAAATTGAAATAGTTACAGAGTCAAAAAGTATGAAAATATGCCTTATTTCCTCGACTTAAAGGTCGCGAGTCCCCTTAAGGCAAATTCATGATAAAAATATAAAGTATAGTGTCTACGACAGGTGGAATGTTTTCATTATCTAAGATATAAGTTATACATATCACTATAAGATTTTAAAACTATAAAATCTATAAACTCTATACAATATCTAATCTATAAACTATAAACTCTGGTAATATACCGCTACTTAAAACTACGGCCTGTATTGCCATAATTTTCTATACCAATTCGGATGCTTAAATTTCATAAAAGAGCCCAATTTAACTGGCTATAGAAAATGAATGAAGTATATTTGCGGTATATTACCAGATCATGGAACATTTAGTAGATATAGTGCCTGACAGCTTATCTGAACATAGCTTTTTAGCTGAGCTACTGAAGCTATGAATTTGACATTTAGATAATAGTTTCAAATCTATACATATATATAAAGAGAGAGCGATTTTGTACGTGGAGGGTAATCTTCAGAACCACTGTACCTATTTGAAAAATTCTTTCACTGTTTGAAAGGTACAGTATTCCAGATGGACATAGGCTATATATTAAGTATATCTGATCAGTAGAAATAAAGTTAGGGACTTAATCCTAAGAATCTCCATTGTTTCCGCTACTGTCTTCTACCGCTTTTTGTTCCGAAGATTTCAACGATCCTTATCGTGGTGCTATCGCGGTGGGCTTCTCTTCTGACGCTAGCGGTTCGAACCTAGGCGTTCTCCGGCACGCCTTTTTCTTTTAAAAAAATTATTTTAATTATTAACTAACATAAAATTAATTTAAGGTATTATTTAGGTTATTATTAAGGTAAACAAAGATTTACAATTTATTGGCTATCAACTGGAAATTTATTGGTATAATATTTTGTTCGACCCGGACAAAGTCGGGACAGGCCGCTAGTCTGTATATAAATTTCACAACATACCGCGCAAGTCAAATAAATATTCATGGGAAATTTATCATTGATTTAATATCTCTGACCGATGAGAAATCATTTTCAAGATATAACCATGAAAATATTTTTTAATGCGGGGCACTTATAGTGAGACATTAGCGTTTTGTTATTCACTGCCTAGTCTTGCTGGCTACTTTATTATGGGAGCACGGTAACGACCAAGCCTTATTCGGGATTTCAACTCAAGACCACAGCGGGGCAGCTCACCGCTAACCACTACACTATGCGGCCGTCTACCATCAAAATATACCCTAAGAAAATACATGCCTGTTCTGCCCTGTGATAGCATTACTAAACTGCTTTTCATCAGCTGAGGTAGAGAGTAGGGATGCGACATCGACAACAAAACATCGATGTTTTGAAACATCGATATTCAATATTAAAACATCGATGCTAATAAAACATTGCCCCAAAACCATCGATGTTTCTAAACATCGATGTTTATGAACTTTCATTTTTTAAAACTGGTTTAGTAACCGCTAAGATTAATGTTACTTCGGTTAGTCAAGGAGGGGGGGGGGGTAGTTTTACTATCAGGTTGGGCTGACACAAATGACAAAAACTTGGTTGCTTGAGTCAACGCATATCGCAGAATTTCCATTACACATTTTATTACTTTTACCAGAAAATTGAGGAAGAAATTATTGCAATTTATTAACAAATATTTTATTTTCAAAGTAAATTGTACAAAAGAAAATTACGTATATTTACACCAATTTGAAGTACTGATGCAAAACCAACGTATGGGGGAAAACTGAACAAGCTTATTTTTTCTTTACTGTAAATAACAATTATTGGGGCATATAATTATTATTCACTAGCGGCCCGCAATGTTCCGACTTTGTCCGGGTTGAACAATTACCTAAAGTTCAATAATTCAAGTTTGATTTACGCAAATTGTGCATAAAATTGTACATAAATTCAAAAACATAAAGTTTATAAGTTAAATAAAGTTCTGTAATATTATACCAATAAATTTCCAGTTGATAGCCAATAAATTGTAAATTTTTTTTACCTCAAATGTCCAATAAAAATCGTAGTTCCAAATGTAATTTTCTTCAATAAACCCTTAAACGTTACCAATTTCAAAAATCCCTTTTGTATTTATCAATACCTCCTCCACTTGAATCTTTAAAATATTAAATGTTTCACTGATAATAAATGAAAATGTAGTTTGATGTGTTTCTGTGGTTACTTGACTATGGTCGACAAAGAAAATTGAAATGTTAAATGTTTTACTGATAATAAATGAAAATATTGTTTGATATGTTTCTATGGTTACTTGACTATGGTTGACAAAGGAAAAATTGTAAAAGTGAAGCATCAGCTCAATATTTAGGCCCCTAACATTCTTTCTACTGATCAGATATACATAATATATAGCCTATGTCCATCTGGAATAGTGTTCCTTTCAAATAGTGAAAGAATTTTTCGAATAGGTGCAGTGGTTCCGGAGATTACCCTCCACATACAAAATCCCCTCTCTCTCTTTATATATTAGTATAGATTGGTTGTTCATTGTCATTTGTTTCTAATCGTTCCCCCTTTTGTATTCGTCCTTTTCAGAATTCAGACTTGCATTTACTGAGTGGGAAAATTATGCTACGTGGTTAATATTTTTTTTATTATGGTACATTTTCATTTTTAAAAAAACATCGAGACAACGTAAGCACAAAACATCGATGTTAAAAAAAATCGGCTTCAATAAATCGATGTTTAAAACATCGACATCGATGTCACATCCCTACTAGAGAGAACTGAATTCTATTTCGAAATTTGCATTAATATGAGATTTCAATACTAAGGTTTTCGACAGAGATGGCGTGGCAAGTTAAAGCACATCAATGAAACCCTACTGTTGAGAAATAAAAGCATGGACAAATTGGAGGATTCCTTGGATCAAATACTAAACAGCCTGAGGACATTTTTTTTGTTGCGAAAATGCAGATGAGTTTAGATTGACAGTATGTGAGCGAGCTGCAGTTGGTATAACACTGAATTTGATAAGTATGAAGCAAAATTATGTGGGTTGCCCAGTGGCTACGTGTTTAAGGCATCAACCCGCTACACCGGGGGAGCGGGTTAAATTCCCGCATAAGACTTGGTTGTATTCTGGGGAACCGGTTAGTGTTCTGCCAGCAAAAAGGAGCCCCGTCTAGAAAGTGAAGCTGCAACCCATCTTCCACTGCCTGTGTCATCGTTTGTTAATTAAAAATTATTCTGTGTTTGTGTGATTTGTGTTTCTATTTCCTTGTATTCATATGTACACCGGACTGGGGTGTACAGTCGTCAGCCCCAGGTACATTAGCCATAAAAATAAATTATGTGTGAGGTTTTGTTACCTTATGAGAACGAAATTCTCAACTGTTGTGTCTATTCTGAGCACGTACTTATACAGATAAGTTTCGACTTAATCACCATGTGTTTATTAACTCGCTTTGTTTGTGTGTGTTTGTCCAGTACAAATCTTGCAATCGATTTTTTAACTAACTTCCCGACTAGCTAAACATTTGAAACTTTTAGAATAGCTCAGAACACGATGACAATGCATTCTTTTAATCTTTTAGCCATCTTTAAGCATAATTGAATCATTTTCAGTTAATTTTGTTTTGTAGACTGGTGAAGCCATCTATCGGCCGGGACGGGAATTAAAAGTTAAACGCAAGTTAACTCTCAACTTCATTTCCTTTTAAGCTGATGGGATAATTCATCAAAAAAATTTAAAAAAGTATTTATTAATGCATAGAATTGTCGTTTATATGGTTCAACAAAAAATTTAAAAACATGTCATATAAAAAGTCCTTTTTATCTTGTAATTATTTAAACTGGAACCAAACCAAAACAAAACAAAACAAAACAAAACCTCATACAAATTTAAAAAATTAGAAAGTGGTTATACTAGGCTTCCAAACAGTTCATTGGTGTTAAAAAATTATACGGTTTAATAAAATTATTTTATAACATTTGGAGACGGGTAAGTTTACGAAAAGATTCAGTTTAAATTAATACTATTCATACATTCAATGGTGAATTCCTCTTTTTCTAGTATTTTTTTAATTCCAGGGAAAGAGAGGATGAGTTATCACATAAAACGCATTTCGTGATATTTATGAGACCTTTGTTTGAATATCATAGCATTATCGTATTTCTACAACGCATTATCTGATCTTTCTTTTAATGCTACGCATGATCCAAGTATGTATCACTTTCCAATAGGGTGTTAAAATAAGTTAGCGATAAGAAGAATAGTCTATTGTTATAGACTGATCTTTGAATTTACATACCTTGAAAATATATCCTCTATAATCTCAGATCGGCATCTTTATTGCTTCTATATACTCTTAACCTTTAACTCCTATTATCAAATGGTTGGTAAGTTGATTGAGAGTCACACGCATATCTTTTGACTCTTGAAAGTTAAACAGATTGGGATCTACAATTTCATACCGACTTCGAACAATAGCAAACCACCATGACAACATCATGATACCTTAGAATGTGATATCGATAGCCATTAGTAGGATAACAAAGTAAGTTGTTATTGAGCCATAATATCTAATCTGAATATTCATCACTTATACAGAGGTTTGGTTTAAATATTCACCAATATATTGTTTCTTGATTTTTTTGTATACATCTGTGTGTGTGTGTGTATATATACACATATATATTCCGAGGTAGCCTATCAGTAGTGTGTCGGCTTTCGGTATTGAGTATGCTCGGATCGAATCCCGACAAGCGCCGTAAAATACCTCCTAGTCTAGATCGGATGTGGGCCGGAAAGTCCTCCTATGCTGTCAGTGGGTGGGGAAGGTATGATCCCCCAGATGTCGCCCCTGGGGGATGCTCGGTTAAAACTGTGATGGCACCTAGCCAAGACCGACTCTGACTCTTTAGGTGGTTTAAAAACTGGAGCAGCACTTCTCAGCCCGAAGCTTATATGGACCTGGTCTAGAACTTTTGGCCAGGGGGCATTAGGAACAACAATAGATATTATATATTCTGTAATATATATATATATATATATATATATAATGTGTGTGTGTAAGTAAGTAATATCTTAATTATTATGCCCTCCATTCTAGCATTTAAGGCTGCTATGTACTAACCCCATTGGATTCGCTCACCTCAATGTTAACCTATGGAGAAAATTTGTCCACGGATTGCCAACTTGGAATCAAAGATTTTTTTTTAAATTGTACTCCGTCATAGAGAAAGAAATTTTACCTTTGTGTACCTTTTTCGTTTTTTTTAAAAATGCAATTAATATTTTAAAATTTAAATTATTCGGGAAAAAATCTGGTATAGTGTGATTTAAACGCTCATAAATTCCTTCAGTGGACGAAATTTATAAAACGAATCCGGTAGAGCTTTGCAGAAAAGTTCAGGCTATCTGACAATACCAATTTTATTGGATTATCAGCTTTTATGTACCTGTAAATAGGTGACAAAAAATATATTTTAAATAAACAATTTGGGGACAGCGCTTAACCCCCCTATAGAGAGAGAACCATTACAATCCCTCAAAATGTCAATCCTAAGGGGGGTGGAATTCTCGAACTGTCAACTCGACTCCTCCCACCACAAGAATCTTCAAGAAGAGGAATAGGGAAATACGATTTTTTTCTTAGTACATAGCAGCCTTAACCCTCAAACCGGCCCATGAATTTGTTGCCACTATCAGGACTATCTGTCAAATTAACCCCAAAGCCGAAAAAGCTGTTATTTTTGCGTTATTACGATGGAACTGCAGGTTGATATTGTGCACAGGGTTGTTTGATTTATATTAGTGATGAATAGTGAGGGAGAAAATCATCTATACTTATTTATTCAATTTATTTTATTTATTTTGATCTGGTATCTACACCATCAAATCGCAGGGCTCTTAAAAGAATTGCACAATGTTTCTCAGACATAATTGCTCGAAAAATTAACCTGCCAGTGATTGAGGTAGAGAAGAGTGATGTCAAGGCTTCACAGGATACTTTAAAAATCGCACAGAACACTAAAATCCCTATCAAGACCATCCCTATCAGGACCGGTTGGCCTGTTATTGCTCAGTAGCAATAACAGGTCTACCGGTCATTTTGACCGCCATACTTTTACAGAATTGCAACTTACTGGCAAATGGTAAGCATTTGTGAAACCCTGATGTTCTCTCCCTGATGTACAGGAGCTGACTGAGGATGTCAAAGCCAGCCAAGCGTTCACGCCTCTCCCTACTCCTGCCCCACCTCTTAGTTCCATCGCTGCCGGTCATAATGACCGGTGGGCCGGTTTGAGGGTTAAACTCCCTTTCCTAAATCCAATCCCCAGTAATATTAATTTATCGCTTTAAGACCCATAGTCACAGAACTTCCCATGAATCGCATGCCTTTTCATTTTATACGTGTACATGTCCGAATTCAGGAGTGGGTTAGCTTCCTGAGCCCCTAAATCTGCTGACCCTACAAATAATAGTCACATATCCATCTCGTCCTCTCGCGTTTAATGTTGAAATGTGATATTATTCCGAGCCGTTCTTCTGGAATGAACTGATGTCTTTTCGCGCTAATAAACGATGTAATAAGAAATTTGGACAAACTGCATTTAAATCTAATTTTTATTCCTTTCCGGCTGAGTATAGCTCCAGCCATGTAAATATGAGCTAGTTTTCCCTTCTAGGTTATAATTTTAGGACGTGATGTAATGGAGATATTACACCCACACACACACACACACATATATATATATATATATATATATATATATATATATATATATATATATATATATATATGACACGCGTTGGCTTTGCCTGTTTTAAATTATCGTTTGCAGTCTTCTTGTTTTACAGTCCATGGCATCGAGGGAAGTCATACACTCAAAAAGTGCTCAGCATTGTCTAAATTAAGTAGTGTTTATTCACTTCGATTTCATATAAACCACCTCTCCAATCTGCACGTTTCAGCGCTAGCCATTTTCAAATTGTGGACCACGCTAACGCACGTCCACCAGCAACGATTAAATCCCGCGTTCTGCCTAATTCTAGATCTTCACTTACGCGTCTACTCTTATGGCACATTCGCAAAGCACCACCTGGAAAGTTCTAGAAGCTTGTTTTCGCTCCCAATCCTGTAAATTTATCTAAAAATAATTTCCCTCCAAGGAACTTCAATATCGCGAACCGAAGGTCAACTAACGAAACGGGGAAAACCCCTTTTTTCTTGACGCGTTATACTAATGATTTTCATATTAGATCTCGCTATGTTTAAGCCCCCTGTAAATTTAACTTAATTATTCTTTCCCTAAATTAATCCTCGACATATATATGCAAATAAACTCCGATTCAAAAGTTATTGGTAGGTATTTGATCGTAATTTTGACTCTAAGCATGTGAACTTCTAGAGAAAAGCTCTGTTGTGAAGGGTTTTGCATTCTTTATCCGTGTTTTTCAAAATCCCTTACTGAAGTATAGGTTATTGGAGGATGTGGATGAGTTAGGGCTTTCAGAAGACAAGCGAAAATTGCGGTAGGTAGGTGAATTGTTGTGATACTGAAAACTAAACAAATTAAAACCAAATCATATTCTCGCCGAAAAAAATGATAGCAACGCTTTTAAATTGTAAATTTCAATATTTCGTAATTTCTCCTGTGGGGTGTATTAACGCCTATCAATGCTACCGTATAAACAACTGAAATTAGAAATTTTTGATGGGTTTCTTTTTCAGTTTTGAATATTATTCATCTTTTCATTTTATCGTATGTTTTCCCCAACTTTGTAAATTGGCGTCGGTTTTCCCTTCCGCTATGTTCAGCAATTCATCTCGTTTACTAAGATTTTGCTTTAAACTATAATTATTCATATGAAAAGAAGATTCAGGCGTATTATTGTTCACTACGCTGAGAATGAATACCATTTTTAATAATGGTTGGAAAAAATCACCTCTTATTTTAAATATGAATCTGGTATTTTTTTTTTCGCGTGTATTTAAAACTGAAGTATTTTCGAAGCAATTAACCTATTTTAACAGCAATTGAATTTTTTTTTATTTTAGAAAATTTTATATTTCTGTAAGAAATCAATACTTTCCTTTGATTACGCTTTTAATGACAAAATCTTTAAAAATATATATAAAGAGAGTTTTTCTTTTGTTTGATTTGTTTCTATTCTATTGTCAAAACGATAAATTCCAGTATTTCGTAATTACTAATTCCTCCTTTGGAGTATATGATTGCTAATCATAGCTGCCGTATAAATTAAACTCTTTTTAATGAGACATACTAAAAAATATATATATATGAGGTTCATAGGACTCATCCTGTTCGTTTTGATTGTATTCTCGAATAAATCGAGACGTTGTACTTACACTATTTACCTATTCAAATATGAGAGTAATTATCAAATATGCCAAAGAAAAAGTAATTTAATACTATCGGGATCTAAATTAGTTTTAAATTAGATTAATTTTCATTTAGGCAACACATCTCGTTGTATTATTAAAACAAAGATAATTTTATCACAATATATAGGAAAAAAATTAATTTTTATCTTTGCCAAAATTAATAGTCATTCTGTACTTAGGAAAAGGTATTTGCATTTTGAATTAGCATTATATACATTACAACAGCCTACAAATATGATTAACTTAGTTCTACCAAAGCAGTCAAAATGGCTTCTAATATGGAGGATTCAAAGTTAAAGTGATCAAGTCCATTTTTTGGCCATTTTGTACCGTAGAGTCCTGATAATCCGAAATGAATGGGACCAGACCCTTTTCGGATTAACGAATTTTTCGGATTAAGCGAAATCATTCTTAAAATAAACTTAAATTACATAGTAACGTGTGATTCCATAAATATTACATATTAAGCGTGAATACACAGTTTATTTTATAAGGTCTGTCTAAACATAACAAGGGGTGATAAGAGAGTAGAACGCTGCCTAGTACAGTACAGCAGAGTGTAAGATGTTCTAACAATATGTCACAGTGCTCGACAGTTGAAGAGGTGCGTTGTTACTGTTAGTGTCAGTTTAGCTTTAACATAAACACGTGTTGTTTATTCTACTATGTCCTACTTTATTATACTACTGTTGTCTAAGTTTGAATTTTCTTGTAATTTTCAGAAATATGCTTCATATTACTTAGTATCACTGCAGTTATATTGTAACCTTAGTTCGTTTTGACTTTTGGTTTAGGATTAAGCGGATATTCGGATTACCAAAGTTCAGATTATCGAGACTCTACTGTACAAACACTGCCATAATGCAGTAAAAAATCACATATCTCAATGCATGAATGTTGCTGTTATTGTGGCTTACGCCATTTGACCAACATCAACATCAGATCAAGTCCCGAAGGCTATGGGCGATGAAGGTGCGACTCCTGTTTTGACTGGCACCACAAGGGTCGGAGTCGAACTTGGCCAAAGGACCAGTCCCGTCATTTTGAACCGAGTCAAGTGACGAGACCAGAACACTTGACCCCCCCCCCCACCTCCAGAGGTAATTTTGAGAACTTGGAGGACATTGCAGCCGCGACATATTTTACGTGCACCAGTCGCCATTAGTGCACACGGCAGTGGATTTTTCAACGACGAGCATCGAACCAGTGACTTTCAGATCACTGGCCCGCTGCTCTTGCCAACTGGGCCACTGCGCCACTTTATTGAAGCAGGAAAAGCAACAAAAAATATTTAACTCATACATTTTTCCAACAAAGAGATCAATTTGTCTCAGAACTGACTCATGGATGTGGTTCACTTTAACAGTGAAGCTTCAATATATGATAAGAGTTAAAAAAAATTCCTATTTTTCCGTTTGCTACAAATAATGATGAACTTAAATTTGTAGTAACAAACAAAAATGTTTTAATAATAGTTTTTTTTTGCTATATTTTCCATCTCGTAATATACAAACAGTCTCTCCTACACGGCCATTATCCAAAACTCATATTCCAGTTTCGTACATTTAGTGTCAATCCTTTCCTTCAGTTGTGCTATTCATTTCTTCTAATAGCTAAGAGTGTTTTGCCATTCTTACAAATAAATTCTAAGAGTGAAAAACTAAATCAATATTTAAAGCTAACACCTGAATTTATGACTCTGAATTGTTAACTAATGGTAACGTCTTCAAACGACAGTCACAGTTTCAATTATTCTGAAGAATATACTGGATAATATTTCCCAAAGTGGTAGGTACACTGTGGCAATTTAGAATGTAATTCAAAGATCTCTGAGTATGCATGCATCTAAGATAGAATAGGGAACCACCCAATTTTTAGACCTTTAAAGATATGTTGATTAATCAACATATCTTTAAAAGTCTAAAAATTGGGTCTAAAAAAGGTCTAAAAATCATGTTTTTTCTCCAACCATTCAAAATGCCTCGCCTTGTTATATATTAGGGTATACAACATGTAGGTTCGAAGAAAACGAATCAAAGGTGAAAGAAAATTTTAATAGAATATATGCCTAGCTTAGCAATAATCGTGATGCCTCGTGAAAAGCTCGATGAAATTTAAAGTAAATTTTTATCCAGACTTTTAAAACCAAACATATTGAATCGGTTGGTACTTGCAGTATTGATGGAAATGAAACAGGTTCCATCTCATCATTCTCATAATTTCACAGCATCTTCTGTGTTCTCTTTCTTTTCTTATAGAATCTATTTTAGCTATTTATCTCAAATTTTATCAGCTTTATTTGGTAATGTTGCGTTTGCGAAAAATTTGGTTTGGTTTAGAGACGAAATTTTGCTGTGCGATTTCGTGATCTTAAATTTGAACTTGTTATGGAAAATTTTTGAAGCTTTATTATTGAGAAATTATTATTTAAGAAACTTTTAAGGCCACTATAAACAGTTTTTTTTTTGTATTATCTACACACATTTAAAGTTATAAATATTGATTTATTTGTCTCTTCCATTGAAAAAAAGAAAATAAATATTTAATAAATAAAATATTGCGTTGCACTATAGATTTTGCAATGTATTTATAATCAAATGTTAACTAGAAGTAAATGACATGTTATTAAACCATATTCTTGCATATCTCTCTCTTCAGTAGATAAAGGTTTGCTCATATTGGGTAAACAGGCTAATAAACGCATAAATTATACGCTTAATATCGCTACAAAAATAACTAAATGCAATATCAAGTACACACCTTCATTAGGATTGTAGAATTCCAATCCACCAACTCACGGCCTTGGACAAACCTCATTAATTCCTTAAGACAAAGGCCGTAATTCAAGTTATTTTTTTCCATACATAACATTAATGAAGCTTTGAGTCTTTTTATTTTTCACACAGGAATGAATGTTTATCGAAAACAAAGTGAAGCTTTCGCAAAGCCGTTTCTGGTTTTAAAGTGCAATTAACGTCTTCAAAATGTTTACAGGTATCATTTAAAAAAAGTGGGAAAGTTTATCGCTTTTTAATTTATAAAGATATAAAAATGTATAAAGTATTTGCTAGCGGAGTGTGGCTTGCGTTGCAACAGAGCAAGTATGTAAAATTAATGAAAGAGTAATAGCCAGGGAAAATAATAAAATTCCTTCGACTAGAAATAGAAATATAATGGAAATCTAATGATATGGATTTCACAACCAGTTATGACTCTTAAGTATTTAATTTTAGAAGTCGATTTTGTCATTATTTTGCCAATTAATGAAACAAAATTAAATCGGAAGAGCGTCTTTTTAAAAATATCGATGAATTTTGCCAATTAATTTTTTTATACAATTTCGGGCAAAATACTTTATTTTTCTAGTATGTTTCGAAATCTTTTTAAAAACCATTCTCATGAAAATACACATACACTTCGCAGCTGTGCATTAACAAATTATGCAATCATAACCTTATACCCAAGGATACGTAATTACCATGTTTTTATTAACTCGCTTTCTTGTTTGTGCGTCTGTTTGTAGAGTACAAATCTTGCAATCGATTTTTAACTAACTTCCCGACTAGCTAGACATTTGAAACTTTTAGAATAGCTCAGAACACGATGACAATGCATTATTTTAATACTTTTAGCCATCTTTAAGCAGGATTGAATTCATTTTTAGTTAATTTTGTTTTGTAGACTGGTGCAGCCATCTATCGGCCGGGACGGGAACGAAAAGTTAAACGCAAGTTAACTTCGCCTTAACTTCATTTTCTTTCAAGTTGATGGGATAATTCATCAAAAATATGTTTTAAAAGTATTTATTAATACATAGAATTGTCAAGTTTACATGATTCAACAGAAAATTTAAAAACATGGTATGTAAAAAGTTATTTTTATCTTGTAATTATTTTTGTATTTACGAAATAGATGCGAATAAATGCGAAATTTGCCAATATGAGCGAATAAATTAGAAAATTATTTTTACTAGTTTTCGGCGAAAACTCGGGGATAAACTGCTGTTTAAGCGGAATTAGGTAATAATAGTAATGATTTATTAACATAATTGCCATCAACGGTCCTTAACTACTGAGAAATCTCACTCTCCTTCGTATTTGCTCCGAATTTAAATGGACAGTTTGTCCTTAGAGGTTTCGAACCTAAAAATCTAACTTTAAAAATCAACCATCAAGTTTTGTGGAACAATTTAGTAGATTTAAGAACGTCTCTTGAACGCCAAGTCATGGGTATTTCAGCTACTTACAGTAGTCAACCAAGAGACCCCTGTTGATGTTATACAGATTTTAATTGCAACGAAATGCTGCTACCTTAACTTTGCAAAGTCAGCTATACAAAGCTGCCGTTAACAGACTAGATAGGAAATATTTTAGTATGACAACATGGTAATTAATGACTGAAGACAAAGACTTAAGGAACATAATGTAGAGACTACTACAATGTTAGCTTTTAACTAAGAATTTTGATACTTATCCATAAACGTAAGTAAAATTGTAATTATATATATATATATATATATATATATATATATATATATATATATATATATATATATATATATATATATATATATATATATATATATATATATATATATATATATATATATATATATATATATATATATATATATCTGCAATCAAAGAAAATGCTGCGAGGGATTTCTCAGGCTGAAATTTTCCCCTATGTGGTAGAACAACACAAAACTCTCTAACTTTCCAAAAGGAGCTATACAGCCCTCTGTTAAGAGCTCTCTGTTAGCCTCTATAGTTCCGTTAACAGAGTATAATTTAGCGCGAGCGCGCGCACGCACACACACACACACGCGCGCGTGCGTGTTTTAATCCCTCATTAGGAAAATGATGAGAGAAACACTCATTATAGCCTACCATTGGAACTGAAGATCTGCTTCAATCTTCTAAAAAGTTTGATTGTGTAGTCGATTGGTTTTTGGAGCGCTCCAGTCAATTTTAACTAAGCGAAGAATAAATTTAAAAGAAAGAGAAAACTGCTACTAGCTGAGAAAACCACGAAACGCGTAACACGCGGGGAACCCTGCAACGACTGTAACCATCGAAATTCGCATTAGAAAATCATTATGCTAATATGTAAATATTCATTACATAAATATTCTGCCTCAGAAAGTCCTGTGTGTGTGTGAGGGGAAAGAGGGGGTATTGAGAGATCATGGCATTACTCCTTGACGTAATGGTTAGCACGTTTGTCTGGCCAGCAGGAGAGTGTTCAGTTCTCCTCAGTTTAGTTTGTTTTGAATGTGAAATTAAGTATGAGAAGATACTGTTTGGCAGTGATCGAATTGTTGATGGAGCGGCCAATGTATAAAAAAGTGATTTTGAGAGGGGTCTGCGTAACGTGATCTTCCTTAGGAGAGAGAGAAGGTGAAGATCATTAACAGAAATTATGTCATGTAACCCTCAGACAGGGGTCAGTACCCCTGTCCGGGAAGTAGGAGATGTCAGATAAATTTTTATCCGCACCTAGTTGTTTTTTAAGGGGACAAAGGACTTTCTTCCTCGAGTTTTTCAAAATTCAGTTTTAATTCTATATAAAAACTGAGAATAATAAATATCCTTTTTTATTGCTTTTAACACCCTTAGAATTGAAAATAAGTATTTTTGGGGAGAATAATGACTGTTTTTCAAAAAAAAAATTAAATGCTTAACCTTTTCCAAAAGGCTCTATGCGCATACCATATCATTTAAAAACCTTAATTTTTTAATATAAGTTTACCATTTGTTTATATATACATATATATATATATATACAGTGGAATCTCGATCGATCGTTTTCAGATCCATCGTTTTTCCGTATGTGTCGTTCATTTTATACAGTCCCAACGATCATATTGTCTTGTTATGTTTCCGCTTCTATCGTTTTCCCGCATTTATCGTTCATTTCAGTCGGTCCCTTGAAAAACGATAGATCGAGATTCCACTGTATATATATATATGTATATATATATATATATATATATATATATATATATATATATATATATATATATATATATATATATATATATACAGTGGCCATCGCTTATAATGATAAGTGGTTATAAGAATCAACCGTTTATAAGAATATATATCGCTAAAACAAAAACAAATGTATTATTTCCATGTTTAAATTTTCGCTTTAAAGAATCAATCCACCGGTTTTAATAATCAGTTTAAACTTTCCTTTCATTTTTCAAAAAAAGCCACTTAAACCCTCAAAAGGCACGAAGTTCGTTCTTTATTTTTTTTTTAAAGAAAGAGTGATAAGATGGGAGGGAATACAGTCGAAAAATGTATCCCTTTCTTTGTTAGACATAATATAATAGTTTCTCCTTAAACGCTTTAGCTAAACACTGTCCTATTAGCTTGACCCAGGGGCATCCTACCCGTCTGGATCGAATTTCACTTTTCTCCACTGACTCTTTTTTTTCCGACCTCCCGCATCCTAGTTGCGTCTTCCTGGACCCTTAAACACATAAATCTTCGGCGAAGTGTCCACTATCACTAAGGTAAACGTAACATTATTAGATTCAGCACGTTATCAAACCGTGAAACGTAAGCTAGAAGGTGAATCTTGGTCTGAGACTATTGGTATGAAAAGAGGTAGAAACAGCTTCCTGAAAACTTCATTACGTCAAGCTACCATTGAAAACTTTTTCTTGCAGCCTTCCTGTAGTTGAAATGTTAAACTGTTAATCAGATATGTTGTACCAAATATTGGATTTTTTATTCTCTTACTATAATCATGTGTATCTACTTATAGGTCTAGAAATTAAGTTGTATTTTTAAACTTATAAAAATTAATTTTAATAAAAGATAATTAACGTAAATTAAAGAGTATTTTATGATAAATTTTCTAATATATGTATATATAGGTGTGTGTGTGTTGTCCAAAAACCTAAATTTCGGCTATAAGAATCAACCGCATATAAGAATCAAAAGGAGTATAACAAACGTGATTCTTATAAGCGGAAATCACTATATATATATATATATATATATATATATATATATATATATATATATATATATATATATATATATATATATATATATATATATATATATATATATATATATATATATATATATATATATAAACATGATTGTGAATTGATTTTTTTTAGGTATGAATCTATAGTCTTAAATAGTGTTTTTTAATTCCACCTGTTATTTTTTTATACGTTTGCTTTATGTTATGGTCTATAAATTTGAAAAATATGTTTGATTTCTATGCACAATTTACGCAAAATTGATTTCTATGCACAATTGAGAACTATGCACAATTTTATGATAAACATTTCTATCAAGAATCCTGAGAAATTTGGAAGAAATCAGAAGAAAAATGAATATGCGCAGAGCATTTTGAAAAATCCTAGCATTTTTGAAGAATTTTTTGAAAAACGGGTCTTATTCTAGCACAAAATACTTATTTGTGAATTCTATGCCTTCAATGTAATAGGAAATACTATTAATCACACTTATGTGTGTATATAGAGCACTATACTGATAATTTAAACCAAATGAGATTATAGGTGTCTTGTTCCCTTAAGTGATATGATTAGATTTGAGAGTAAATCAGATAGTTGTCCTAAATGCACACACAAATGATGAAAGCAAGAGCCCCCAATATATATCTAAAATGTTACTAAACAAAGGCTTCAAGAATGCTAATAAAAATTTGTAAGGTTTACATAAGATTTGATTCACAAAAATCGAACTTTTAGGTGAATAAATCGAAAGAAGCCGCTTAAGATATGCTAGTTTTCATTCTTGAAGCCTTCGTTACTAAACAAAGGCTTCAAGAATGCTAATAAAAATTTGTAAGGTTTACATAAGATTTGATTCACAATAATCGAACTTTTAGGTGAATAAATCTAAAGAAGCCGCTTAAGATATGCTAGTTGCGGCATACGCGGTTTGTATAAATACCAAGCAGCTAGATTAACGAAGGAAGGAGCTAGGAAGTACGATCAATGAAGTCTTTAGGAAGTGAAAGGAGCTGACGAAACGAATTATCGAGCTGGAGCTAGGCTTAGAGTCTGGTTGAATAATAGTTGAGTTTTGCGAGTGGCCGCTCGAGGCATAACTAGGTTGCTTCAAACCTACGCGAGTTCTTGTTAGGACCAAAGTTTACTTGGTAGCACTGCTGGTTGACTTTCAAAGTATCTGTGAGTATTGCAAAGTGTATGTTTCTTGAATGAGTAGTTATACAAGTGAATATATTGAATTGTATTTCCCTTGCATGAATGCTATATATATCTCGTACAAGTAGTACGTCTGCTTTATGTTGAAAAGCAAAATCTATATGTGCAAATATTTAAATAAACATTGATGTTATGTAAGAACTGTGTTTGAATGAAATTATTTAGAGTACCAGTTCAAGATATACATATCCAAAGGTAGGGTAGAAGTTGCTATTCTCTATAAATTACAACTTATGACAGTTATTTCAGTCTTATTCTCTAGTACAGTTTATATAATTTGACTAAAGGAAAAGGTTGATTGCAAAGCTGGATGCAAAGTGCAAAGATAAACAAAAATATGCTTTTGCATTATAGGTATCAAAGTCACGTCTGAAACTCATTGTCTGATACATTGGTTGTACGAAAGGAATGTCTAGCATATAAGCATCCATTGAATATTTTGTTAACTGAGAATTCATGCGGGAATCCACGCATGTCTCCTTGCGAAAAGGGTATTTGGGACTAACAATGTAAATTATTAGATATAGGCTCGATGTTGGTTGCTAAACATAGAAGCCTATGAATAAGACTTTTCCGGCAATTAAAGATTTATTGTATCATTTTCAGTAAATATTTGCGGCCAATATCGTATAGTGGTTACCGTCACTATCTTCGAATTCCGAGTAAGACATAGATGTTCACGTTCTTCCCAGCTTAGGATGTCATGTTGGTTCACCTACAAGGTGCTTCCATAATAAAGAGACCAAGAAATACGCGGTATAGAATGTACGAATGTCGAAAAGACAAATGTCTGCCATGTTAGAGAATATATCTATGGTGCCCGGTATAAAGGGTTTAAGTCAAAAACAGTGATTTTTAGATACTTGTTAGCATTGATATATATATATATATATATATATATATATATATATATATAATAAATACGACGATCAATGTGTACAATTGATGTAAAATATAAATATATATATATATATATATATATATATATATATATTTATAAAAAAAATCGTAAGAAATATTTTTATAGACAAAATAATGTAGAAGAAAATATTCAAATCAAATCTAATAGGACATACTAAAGAATATAAAACAGTTTGAGGAACATATCTTTTACTGTATTTTAACATTTTTTGGGATAATGTCCAATCGTCTGCCGCATTAGCAAGGGAAAAATATTTTTTGTGTATTTCATTGTTATGGACGTGACGATAAATTTATTTAAAGTACAAGAAAAAGAAATTACGTGATCAGCATTTAATAAATTAAATTCTAAAATTTAATCTTTAAAAATTCCCCAAAAACCAGAAAATGGAGACAAAGATTCGAAAAAGATTTCATTTTAAAGGAATTTTTATGATCTTTCTCGAGATATAAATTTTATAACCCTGAAATTATTATTTTAAATGCAAACATAAAAAAATGTACTAAAACAGCTTAAAAATTTAATTTTAAAAAATCTAAGAAGAATTTTTCAAAACTCTTTCTTAGTGCACCCCTACACTATAAAAAGAATCGTCATGCAAAACTTCAGCCCTTTAGATCCAGCGGTTTGGTCAGTGCGTTGTATGTCAGTCAGTCAGTCAGTCAGTCAGTGAGTCAGTCAGTTACGGAACTGTTTTATAGATATAGATATTGACTGGTTTATAAGGCTTGGGTCTATAAATTTTGTATACAATATTACATTTCTTGTTTCATAATCAAATTTTCATTCCAGTCAAAATATTTTTTTTTCAATACTAACAAACATCTAAAAATCACTGTTTTTGACTCAAGCCTTTTTTACCCGCCATCACAGATGTATGAATGAATATTAAAAATGTTAAAATAATAAGTTATCAAACTTTTTATTTTAGTAAAATCTACATTTCATAATCGTCTATACATATAAACAAACCCTAAATAAAATTAAAGGCTTGAAAGTTTAATGAAAGAAAGGCTTTTTATGAAGTAATAAATGCGACTATTAGAGTTAGTTCGGGTTTGTAAACCAATTGGGTAACGATTTAATTTGAAGAAACTATCCACGAAGACCTGATTGAGTCTGATTTAACATCACTAAACTTTGTTTCAAATCGCTTGACAAGTTACATCCGTTATTCTGCACTTTAACGAAAAAAAAATACGTAACGTGCCTGACTCATCAAATGTACCCATGATGTTAATGAAGTTATATAAATTCGGGACTTTTCTAACATCGTATCATTTTTTCAGTGAATATTAAAAATTCTTCCCTATTCAACATGTCAAAGTTTGAATTCTTTTTAAACTGCAGTTCATCAATGTCTAGGCCAGATAACAAATCTCGAAACAAAATTCGAAGGGTTTATTGTATAACAACAGAAAATTTTATCTGGCGTAACAAAGTAAACTATTAGGTTTTATTTTACGTTTGTTGTTAAATATAAACGTCTATGAATAAAGACTTTTCCAGCGTCAAAAAAAGTAAGAGGGCTTTATTTTCAGCCAGTATTAAAAATGTTCCTCTTATAAATTCGCCAAAGTTCAAATTCTAGGAAAACTTACACTTCTACGTACACATCTACGTTTACGACAAAAAAACATACCCCAAAATAAAATTACGAGACTTGAAAGTTTAGCTACAGAAAAAAATTCTGTACTTTAACATGGCTGTTGAGTACTTAACTCATTAGTAGAAGAAGAAAATAGAGATTGTTTCACAGTGTACTCAATAGCACTACAGCAATTTGAGATTTTTTTAAAATGTGACATGTTTAATTTTCAACTTGAACATCCTACTTCATTTTATCATTACTGCAAGTGATTTGCAATAGCGTTATTTTTGTAAATATCTTATTCTTCTTAGGCGATACTCTGCGCTTAAACATCATCTCGAACTTCCAATACTAATGGTAATGTTTCACTCAAGCGAAGATGCGAAGTCTAATGGAAAAATAAATAACCAAAGAATTTACATTGGGCTTGAAACTCCAAGGAAATTGAAAATAAGTGTAAAAAGTGTAAACGAGCGTGCGCTTTGTATTTGTGGATGACCCCCATCCTCAATTACGCAATTTTTTTCCCCTCTTTCTTCGCATGTTAAACGAGAAACGATTGAGGAAGAAAAGGTCTTAAAATCGAATTAAGAAAAGAAAATGGAAAAAGACAAGTTGCTTTGCAGCCCTGTTGTTGTGCTTCGCAGAGATTAAATCGAGTCATTAGCATGTGTTGCACATCTCCAGCGGGCAATTGAAGCAACAGGTGATCGGCGAAAAGATCTGACTAGTTTGTTCACTTAAAAACGTTCCTTTCAATCGAACAAGTAATTACGATGCGTGAAGCGTTTAGCGCATTTTTTTGCATTTCTTGAATTGCGAGAAAGCGGTTTTTTTTTTCTTCGATATTTTCTTTGAATATAATTCCGCGTTTCAATGAACATAAGGACAATCGGTATCAGTGGCATATAAATTGTTCGGCTGAGGTATCTTAACCACTTATTAATTAGTTATTAATTATATCCACTTTTAATATAATTAGCAGCAAACATCCATTCAGAACTAATGAAAGAATATAATTATTTGCTCTTTTTCTTTTGAAAACGAATGTATAAAACTGAAAAATACAGCTATAATCTTTGAAATGCATAAAACTGTAAAATATATGTATATTCTTTGAAACGCACAAATAATGCATGGATATAATTATTTATTAAGAATCAGAAAAAACTCGACCCGCCTTTGAATAAATTATAAAGAATCGGGATTGATCCCCTAAAAAAATCCCGCCTCTAAATAAAAAAAACCACGAATGAATGCTCTTTTGAGTGGGACAATTCTTTCCACGCCAATTTTGGTGTTCGGGAGCGAAATTTCGCCAAAATCTCGCGAAAACGGTCCTCCTTCCGTACCACACCCAAATGTTCTATGGATTTGAATTTTGAAACTCCCTACCCCTGAAGCAGTACGACATTTTCCTACAGCACGTAAACCTCTAACGCTTTCTTTACCCTAAAACAGAAAGTTTAGCCTTCATGTTCTATAAAATGACGGCAAAGCTTCAAAAACTTACCAACCAAAATAGATAAAAGAAATGATCAGACTTTTTATAACAGCAGTGACATTTATTGCCTTTCGTCCTGCATTTTTATGTCCCTAATAATTATCTAAACATGACTAATAATCCTTAAAAAATGCCTTATAAAACTTAATTTCATAAAATAATTATCAGTTAAAAAAACACGGTTTTCCTTGCATTTCGAAATAATTAATTTCAAGGATTATAGAGCAAATTTTATGCAATGAAATCTAACAATAAATATTTTAAAATTTACTGCGTACTTTTTTGCAAAACTGTAATACATATTATAAAGATAATCGATATCTGTATTTAATTTACTCTAAGAATGTGGTAAATATATGGATAGTGTCTTCTTAAACTACAGGTTGTAGAACCTCTTCGATAAACCTTTCAGTTTATCTACCTTTAATGACCTTTAGCAAAAACGAAGCAAAATAACGCCAGATATGTTAAAATAAGGTACCTCTTCTATGAACAGAGGAAGAAGAAACTAAGTTCCATTAAACTGTCAAATTATACATATTTCTAATGACAGATTATTGTAAATTCATCACTAAATCAAACAAAAGACAGTGGACTCATTTTATATTTCCTTGTTGCCACCTGTTGGCTAGAAAAAGAAAACTTCCATTTACTACGAAACTATTTTTTATGTTTTTTTTTTAGAAACTCAGCTTTATCGCGGAGATGTGACTTACGTGGTGCCAACAGAGGGTAAAGAAATTACAAATTTTGATTACTTTTGAAAGAGGGCTAATCCGTCATATATTTTGTCATCAAAGGTAATATTTGCTAGGCCCAGAGAAATTACATCTTATAACTATGAGAAATAATTAGCTATGATTTATGAATTACCAATAACACAAATAGTGAAAATATTTCATAGAGTTAGGTTTTAAGAAAAAATTCTTCATTTCCATGCAATGGGGGAATTCAACTGGTCATTGTTGGATTAATTTTATATAAACGGTAGAGCAGCTGTTCCCAATCGGTGGGTCGCGACCCACTAGTGGGTCGCGACTCGATCCTAAAACTATCAGAAACCATCGAATAAACCATCAAAAGAGATAAGAAAAATCGTTACTTAAAAACAGCAATTTTACATATTGATAGCTTGTGATAAGAATTTTCTTAACTGTAATTATATCAAAGCTGTATGATTTTTTTTTGCCTGAAAAATTAAAATGGTCTTTGTGTACTTTTATAATTGTAGTCTTTATCTTCACCTAGGAACACTTGTTAGTGAGTATGAAACCACTTGTTGCATATATTGCAAACATGCATCTATTGTTAAATAAATAACTGTTTTGCTACAAAGTGCTTAGATTTTGTGAACCATTTTCAAATCAGAACACAAATTGTTTATCAATAATCAAACTGCATCTTCAAAAAACCATATATATATACAGTGATTTCTGCTTATAACAATCACGTTTGTTATTACTGTTTTTGATTCTTATAAGCGGTTGATTCTTATAGCCGAAATTTATGTTTTTGGTCAGGCACACACACATTTATATATACATATATTAGATATTTTCCCATAAAATACGCTTTAATTTACGTTAATTCTCTTTTATTAAAATTATTGTTTATAATTTTTAAAATACAACTTAATTTCTTGACCTACAAGTAGATGCACATGATTATAATAAGAGAAGAAAAAATCCAATATTTGTTACAACATACCTGCTTAACAGTTTAACATTTCAACTACAGAAAGGGTGCAAGAAAAAGTTTTCTATGGTAGTTTGACGTAATGAAACCTTAGTTTGACGTATGGTAATTTGACGTATGGTAGTTTGACGTAAAGCTGTTTATACCTCTTTCAATACCAATAGTCTCAGACGAAGATTCACCTTCTAGCTTACGTTTCACGGTTTGATAACGTGCTGAATCTAATAATGTCACGTTTGCCTAAGTGATAGTGGACACTTCGCCGAAAATTTATGTGTTTCAGGGTCTAGGAAGCCGCAACCAGTATGTGGGAGGTAGGAAAAAAAGAGTCCCTGTCTTTCTTTGTCAGTGGAGAAAAGTGAAATCGGACCTGGACAGGTAGAGATTCCCCTGGGTCAAGCTAATAGGACAGTTTTGTGCTAAAGCGTTTTAGGACGAACTATTATGTTATGTCTAACAAAGAAAGGGATGTATTTTACGACTGTATTCCATCCCATTTTATCACTCTTTCTTAAAAAAAAATAAAGAAAAAACTTCATGCCTTTTTGGATTTTTTTGAAAAATGAAAGGAAAGCGAAGAGTGTAAGCTGATTCTTAAAACCGGTGGATTGATTCTTTAAAACGAGAATTTTAACATGGAAATAATACATTTGTTTTTGTTTTTGCGATATTGATTCTTATAAACGGTTGATTCTTATAACCACTGCTCACTATTAGCGGTGGTTACTGTATATATATATATATAAGATACAAATAAGGTTTTTTACTCCACCAAGGACCGATGGACCGTGGAGGTATTCCGATAAGGAAAGGTTAGGTCGCCAGCTAAAAAAGGTTGGGAACCGCTTCAGTAGAGGGTAATTTTTTCAAATGTACGTTTGTTAAAGAATTGTGCGAATGGTTTCAAAGTCCTTATATTTAAAAAAGGGCTTTCTCCAAAACAGATATTGATAGTCAGTTAAAATAAAAAACTATCTATATGGTAGAGTTGTTTTCAATGCATCAAATTATTTATTTGTACATACCAGCTGATGCAGGTTTTGTTTCCAGTGTATCTAACGCGATGAATAATTCCATTTTTTAAATGCTAAACTTTAATAACTACTTCAAGTTTAGTAGCTCTTCTCACCCTTTCGTTTATATAGGGTGATTCATTCGAAAGAGGTCCTGAATATTCTGTAATAACTCCCGCTAGGACGAATCAATCTGAATGAAATAATGTTCAACGTGCTCCTCAGTGGATAGCACATCACATGGCCAATCACATGGCACATGGATGAGGCGTGGTTCCGTTTGCCAGATTACGTTAACTCGCAAAACACTAAATGGACAGCCGAAAATCCCCTTACCACTCACCAAACATCGCTCCATGATCAAAAAGTCAGTTTGTGGTTTTCGATGTCTCAGTTGTGCATCATAGGCCCCATTTTCTTTCAGACTACTGTGAACACGGTGATGTGTACCTGGACATTTTTGAACAGTTCGTGAATCAACTTTATGGTAGGAAGGCTACTTTCAGCAAAATGTAACAACGTGTCATAACATTGGCGATGAACATGGCGGAAATTGAGTCCGTCTTCGGCAACAGGGTAATTTCAAAGGGAATTTGGCCACCCCCGATTGCTCCGATCAGACATCAGCACACTTCTTCCTTTGGGAAAAGTCTATCTGAACAAGATTTGGAGTGTGGAAGATTTGCAGGAAAATATCCAATGCAGGAAAATATCCATTGCTGCTATCCCTTCCCCCCGATATCCCTAATAGCGCATACAGATTGGTACAGAGTTCTCTGCATCTGCCAGTGATTAATGTTCTTTCTGTACTCTGTATATGCGCTGATCTCCTCCTCTGGCGGTCCGTATGCATAGCATCAAAGGAGAACCCGAGGTCCCGGGGTCAAATGGTGACAGTGGGGGCGGGGGAAACTAGATCAAGAAACACGAGGGACTTTGGCGGCTTGAATGGGGGGGGTTCTAAATGGGGGAATATCTGGAAGACACGTGTTCATTGGAATGGGTGTGGTTCTAAATACCGTGTCTAATGTTACCGTGACTAATGTGATGACAGGAGTCGGGGATCTGCAGGCAGAGAACTCTGTACCAATGTATATGCACCATAATACTGAGAATCTACATTCGCAAAACAGAGAGCGAAGTGTAGGGGAAAGCAGTGATTTATTGGTCTCGTCGCCGAGAGGAGTTTTTATGGCGTCCCTCGTCCCTTTGATGATTCGTACTCAGTCCACTCCGGAGAGCGGTTTTAAGATGAATGATCAAAGCTACGAAATACTTCCACCACTTTGGGGGGGGGTCTAATCGACTCCAAAATGTGTCAAGAAGTGACGGGGCGAGCTTATTCGCAGCTTATTCGCGTATGTGTAGTTGTAGCTTTAGAATGCGTTCAGGAATACGGAGCGCCGGGTTGAAAAGCATCCGACAGAAAACGGAGATTGCTTCCAACACAGCAAGTAATGCAATCTGTTACACATACTTCAAGATATGTAGAGTATGTTTTTGGTTCGGATTGCTTCATCCAGGCTAGAATTATTACAGACTATTCGGGGCCTGTTTCGAGGGAATCACCCCCCCCCCCCCGAAAGAGACCCCGAAATTAATTATTGAACCCATGAAATTAATTATTATATATATAATAGTTTATTTAATAAAAAAAGTATTTAATAAAAAATAGTTTATTTAATAAAAAAAGTCACCTAAAATGGTATCGTTAACAGAACGTCTGGAAGATAGTAATTGAATCTTTTATTTCAGAAACCCGTTAACGGATATTTTTTGGGATTTTCATATTTTTACGAAATTAGTGTCTTCTATTGTAAACACATATTTTTATACAAAAATCTTCTAACTACCATTCCGCTTTATGGGTTACTATTGACAGTGCAAATTAACTTTAGTGCAGAAACCCGACAAGTGACATCACATTGCGTGTTTCTGCATGACAAAATTAGCCTTAAAAACCTTACCTTTTTAAAGAAAAACGTATTTTATTGCAGAAACTCGCTAATTGCAAAATTTTTAATTTTTTTAAACGTAAGAAATAAATGTTATATAAAAAATATAGATTATTACATTGTATTAATTTTTTTAAATACTAATAATACAACAAAATGAGGAAATTAGCCTTAAAATCCTTACGTATTTAAAGAAAAACGTATTTTATTGCAGAAACCCACCAATTGCAAAATTTTTAAATTTTTCTAAACGTAAGAAATAAATATTATATAAAAAATATAGATTATTACATTGTATTCATTTTTAAAAATCCTAATAATACAACAAAATGAGGAAATTAGCCTTAAAATCCATACGTTTTTAAAGAAAAATGTATTTTATTGCAGAAACTCGCTAATTGCAAAATTTTTAAGTTTTTTAAACGTAAGAAATGAATGTTATATAAAAAATATAGATTATTACATTGTATTCATTTTTTAAAATCCTAATAATACAACAAAATGAGGAAATTAGCCTTAAAATCCGTATGTATTTAAAGAAAAGCATATTTTATTGCAGAAACCCGCCAATTGTAAAATATTTAATTTTTTTAAAAGTAAGTAATAAACATTATAAGTTAATTGCATGCAACATGCACTTTGAGAAGATATTAGCTAATGCTATAAAATTTTTTAAACCAAAATCTATAATAATATCAAAAATAGAATGTTTTTCTTTGTAACCCAACAATTTGAAAAAACACACTTAACGGGTTTCTGAAAAACGATTTAATTAATTAAGGGGCATTACTAATTAACTCTTCACCAACTTATTGCTACTATGATTTCTTCCTCGAAGGGGTTTAGCAATTTCATAAAATGATACTGAAGCATTAGTTTTTGCAGAACAATCCCCAAAATGAGAGCATTAAAAGCTACGCTAGGTACATATGTTTAAAAAACACTTTTTCAGTTATTTTCATATATTTTGAATGACTTCGTGTACTGTTTCTAAAATTATGATTCTAAAATTGTACTTTTTGTAACCTTTGTTCATATTTATACAAAGTGAGCTTTAAAACATTTCTAATTTTCATAACCAATGTGGAAAACTATTTAAATTTTTTTTTCTTGTATTAAATTCACACTTTGGTGTTTTTTGTCTACGATTTACTCTATTTTTATCATTTTCTCCTCATAAAACTGTTAATTATGCTGATACATTATGATAAAAATTCTCTTTTGTTTTTGTTTACACAAAGGTTTCTAATTTACATTTAAAGGAACTTGGAATAGAGTTTCCATGTTTATTATTTTATATATAACTGAATTCTATAAAGCAGTACTTCATAAAATCCGTCTTATTTGTCTACATAGTATTATAAAGTCTTTTCAATTTTCATGTTTTCTGGGAAAATGTTTATAGGTGGTCTCTGTTACTAAACTGAAGACGAGGAGTACACTAATAAACTTTGTTCAAATTTAGAGGTACAATACTCTCAAACCTGACTCGACCACAGCAAAATTTACAACATAAAATAAAGCGCCATCCAACAGTAAAATGTAGCTCTTTGTTTTGTAACCTTTCTTTTATCTTAATCGTTTCCCTTTGTACCTGCTGGATAGATTTGGCAAATCGCACATCAATCACATTTTTCACGTGTAAAACCCTTCAGGGACTCCAATAAAATATTTTCCGAACAGGTAGAATCATGTTTCACGATCTGAAGAAAACCCCCGTAAATATTCCTTTCACGACACCCTTTTTGCAAACAAATTGAAATCAATGTTTATTCATCTACGTGCGTTGCATCGATAGCTGCGTCTACAGTTAGTGAATAACAAAAAGGCTCGTCCAACCTTCGGTTCTAAAAAAGATTTACTTCATACCCCATAAGGTTATTAAATTTATCAGTCGCTGAATGTGATAAATAATTTACGCTGATAATAAAAACCGTGAAACTGCGTTAGTAAAGCGATAAATAATTTACTTCAAATCTTTATTAATCGTTACTTAAAACATTGTCGAATTCCGCGAAGTATTTTAGAGGTATTAAAATTTTTTCCTATCAGGTGGAATTCCTTAGTCTCCCATTAAACTTGGATAATATATTTAGTGTATGTGACTGAAAGAGGACCTAAATTTTAAAGGCTCTAAGCGGGTTATTTGTGCATTCATACTGTAATCCCCGTTACCGTTTAAATATTATAAAGAATAAATATTTACCAACTTCTTAAGAAGTTTAAAGGAAGTTCAGAAACATGTAAATTGATAATAATAGGTTCAAATGTCTTTAAATTTTAAGTTAATAGCAATAAACGAAAGATAAACCTCTCAATAATTAAAACAACTAAAAAAATTAGTATAGCATAAATTCATTTTAAAAACAACTCAATCTTAAAAATAATACCAATTTTAAAAATAGATATTGGTAGATTTTATTCTCATATTTTGTTTCTATGATGTACATACTAATTTAGAATATATGCTAATTTATATAATTCTTTATTATATTTAAAAATTTCTTTTTTTTTAATATCATATAGAATCAATATTTACAAACTTCTTAAGAATTTTAAGGAAAGTTCATAAACATGTAAATTGATAATAAAAGGTTCAAATGTCTTTAAATTTTAACTTAATTGTAATAAACTAAAGATGAACCTCTCAATAACTAAAACAACTCAAAAATAGCATATCATAAGAGTATATCAGCCTAGCATATCATAAAGTATAGCATAAATCCATTTTAAAAATAGATAATAGTAGATTTTATTCTCATATTTTGTTTCTATGATGTACATGCTAATTCAGAAAGTATATTAATTTATTAGATTCTTTATACTATTTAAAAATAATATCTTTATTTTCAAATATTATAAAGAATAAATATTTACTCAAGTACGCAAGTTTAAAGGAAGTTCAGAAACATGTAAATTGATAATAAATGGCTCAAATGTCTTTAAATATTAAATTAATTGTAATAAAAGAAAAATGAATCTCTCTATAACTAAAACAACTAAAAAAATTAGTATAGCATAAATCCATTTTAAAAATAAATCAATCTCAAAAATAATATCCATTTTTAAAATAGATAATGGTAGATTTTATTCTCATATTTTGTTTCTATGATGTACATGCTAATTTAGAATATATGCTAATTTATATAATTCTTTATAATATTTAAAAATTTATCTTTTTTAATATTATAAACAATAAATATTTACTAACTTCTTAAGAAGTTTCAAGAAAGTTCAAAAACATGTAAATTGATAATAAAAGGTTCAAATGTCTTTAAATTTTAACTTAATTGTAATAAACGAAATATGAACCGCTCAATAATTAAAACAACTAAAAAAATAGTATAGCATAAATCCATTTTAAAAATAAATCAATCTTAAAAATAAGATCCATTTTAAAAATAGATAATGGTAGATTTTTTTCTCACATTTTGTTTCTATGATGTACATACTAATTTAGAAAATATGCGAATAAAGCGTTTTCCCTTTTCAATAAAACTGAACTTATTAAAGCAGTGGACTAGAGTAGCGGAGAAATTTTCTAAGGATTCGAAAAAAAATGACCGATATTAGACGCAAAAGAAAATGCTCTTACATAAAACGTAGAGATGTTTAATTAGTTTTTCTATTGATATTGGAAAACTTTTATTCCATTCAGTGTGGGGAAGAGAATATTATCCATTATCACAGATTAAACGTTCAATTATCAAATATAAGATAGACTATGATTACACAAAAATCAATGTTTCAAAAAACTATCTCAAATCCCTATTGATGACTGTCAAACTGAATGAAAAACTTTGACATTATCTGAAATATACTCAAAGTTATTTAAAATTTGAATGAAACTTTAAATAAGGGGGGAAAATGTTAAGTTTAATGAATGTATCTAAACATAATTCCACATCCTGTCTGAAATGTAATAACTTCAATTTCTTAAAGAGACGGAAGAATGTCCTATAATCCGGTTCTAAAGTAACAAAAGTAAATCTAACATGTTGTCTTTTAATCAAGACAATTAAAAAAAATCCTTAATTTTGCTGGATAATAATGACTGTTGAAACAGAGTCATTAAAGTGGTTTCATGCTCTGAGTTTTTAAGTTTCATGAGTCTAAACTACACAAAACTTACATTTTCTAACAAAAACATAAATGTAAACAAGTTTATTTAAAATTTATCAGACTTATTATTTTTTGTATAGATCTATTCTAACCTTTTAACGCAATACTACCCGTTTTGCTTAATTTTATAATGCTAAAAGTGGTCGAAATGAACTGCCTCGCATCACCGGGGGATTTTAATTGGTACTGCAACAGCTTTGTGATGTGAAAATGGAGTTGCAGTCTTTCCAGACAATCGTGATACTGTTTATTTTAGAATTTAGTTTCACTAACTATTGCGATATGCTATTGTGACCAATACTGATAGGGCAGTATTCAGAACTTTCTTCCCTTAACATTAATTATATCGATGTTTCAAAAGTCTGCGTTAAATTCCAAATAGACTTGAGGTCAATTATGCAATTAATTTTGCTCAAGGGTTTTAAGTCAAGCGTAGACGTTTTAATGATACTGATTTTCCCTATAATCCAAATTTCACTCTCTAAATTCGAAAACAAATTAATTTTACTAAGGGAAAATTTTTACCGTCAGAATTTGTTTCTCGAAAGTTTCCAGATTAGTTTAAAAAAAATACGCTCAACAAACTTTCGAAATTTGAATTTCAAGGAAATCTAAATCTCATTAATGCCACCATAAGGCTTATTCTAGCGTCAAATCTCGAAAAAAGTATTGTATAATTGGCGGTATTGCGTCAGAAAAAACATTTTGCTTTGACTAACTTACGATAATATACTTCCCATTTTGATGGACCTGCCCCTATAATTTGGTATAATGTCTAATTTAGAAGGATATTTATTAGATGTTTCAAATGATGTTTGTTTGTTCAAATGATGTTTGCCTTTCGCTAAAGTTGTTTAAGCTTGTTAGATGTTTTATTGGGTTCTTCTTCTAATCTGTGGATACCTCTATTTTTGTGACAGTTAAAAATATTCATATTTTATTTTTTATAAACGAAAATATCCCCATTTGTACTTCTTGATATTTACTTATGCATCATGCACGCTTAACCCTTTGAGGGGCGATGTTTGCACATTGCAAACGCTTAAATCTCGTCCTTCTTTCACTTGCATTCAATGTATTCCAGTTAAATGAGGAGAAAAATGGCTTGTGCTGCCATCTGTTATCAGTTTAAAGGAGTAAAATCATATTACAACCTTTAATAGGAAAATTTTTAAAGGTTTTTAGGTTAAAAAAATCGAGAAAAAAACTTGCACCATGCAAACGGTCAAGGTTCTTGCCCCTGAAACGGTTAAAATAATAAAAAATAATTATTTCATATCTCATATACATGTAGTAATATCTGGAAAGCATATGCTGTCTGCCTGTGGTATTTGTTTTATCTCTCTGTCTCATAGACCTTATTAAAGGCAGTTGAGTCTTCAATTGTGACGTTATAATTTTCTTTCTTTGTAATGAGAAACAATCAACTCCAAGATATAAAATTCTCAATCGAAGAATCTTTGAACAGCCAATGAGAAACACATGAAACGTAGTGGGAAAATTTAAAGAAATGTGAAATAGAAAAAAAAAATGAGATCGAATTTAGCTCTCTAAAGTCCTTTCAAATAATACTGAAAAATATTGAAACCAATGACTATAAAAAAATTCAGGTAGTCTCTTCTAACGAAACTACCGTGGGTTTTTAACGTATAATTACTTATCGTTGCTTACCTCTTTTGTGTATATATATATATATATATATATATATATATATATGTATGTGTTATGTATATATGTATCATATACATGTACGTATGTGTATATATTCATATATGTATGTCAAAATTTTGACGCATTTTGGTACTTTTCTGTTTAAATGTTTACTGCTTGTCCAACTGATACAGGCTGGATTTGGTGCGCTGCCAAAATTATAACTCGCGAGGTACGGACGGACGGCTTTAGCGTCTGAAATTTTGCTCTCCGGTGGACCGTTATGGAGGTACGTTATCCTACTTTAAAATATAGAACTATATCCAGTACGCGTGATAGAGTTGTTAGTTTAATTGGAAGCAGTTGACCAATTAAAGAAATGATAAGAAATTTAAATTTAGCCGTTTCATCTGTGCATTTAATCGTTTAAAACTCGTATCAGTTAGCAAAATGGATATTTGGAAGAGTATAGGATAACCATGAATTGCTGGAGTTTTAGTATGCAATAAAAATTTAAAAGTCAGTGGAAAAAAAAACCGTTCTCTTAATAGCACAAAATAGTAGCTGGTTTTTCACCATGTTACGGTTTTAATGTTTCACTGGACTGTAAACTAGTATTATTAATAATAAGATATACAATGGAGGGAGCTCAGTGAAGAGGTTTATTAACGAAAATAGATTAGAAGGCTTCAGTTAGCTAAATAATTATAAAACTAAAGTAGTTTGCGTATGATGGTACATTTCTATTTATTTGAATCTGAAGAGTAAACAACCTGGAGAAATAATCATTATGTCAAATTTCCTTAAAACATAGTTGCAATTGTAAGATACGGGGAATAACAAATAGCTTTAAATTAGTCATAAAGATATAAAGAAGCTGGTAATTTAACAATAAATGACAAAATTTTCAAGACATGGAAATATGTGAAAATAATACGAAATTTTTAATGTGAGAGTGTATAAAAATGGGGAATTATAAAAGAAATTCTTATTTTAATTAGATAATGATCCCCAAATACGGCGTAAGCTACAAAACGGTATTTGTTTAAAGTCAGTCGTAGAATTTAAACCCTTTCACAAGTGTCTTTACCTCAGTCTCATTAAGAACTTTCTTGATTGGCGCTTTTGGGGGAAAAATAAAAAAAATTTAAAAAAAAATTGTAAAACTCAATTTTGGAAAACATCTTATTGGAAAATGGGAAAGTGTTTCATTGGGACTAGTTAAAATGTTAGTAGAGTCAATGTCAAGACTGTTACAAGCTGTTGTAGACAATACTAATTAATAAATAATTAAATTGTTTAATTTTTTTAATTTGTACTGTTATATAATTCTAAAAGATTTTTCCCTTTCAAATGTTGCTTGTTGTCGCTAATTATCTTTTTTCTTTATTTCGTTTGTTAATGGGAAATGTACATCGTATCAAAATTTTGTTTCGTTTCATTAAGTCACAATGAAATTACTGTGGATTAAAAAAAAAGAAACTTCTTTCAAAAACTCTATCGACTTCTTTATTCATGTTTAAAAAGTCTTAAAGAGAAAATGAAACTTTCAGGGAACATGAAGGATATCATTGTGAATTCCTACGAAATTTAAATTCATTTCATTATCACTAAAGCCATGTAAGCCCGTCATAAATTCTAATTCTAGATTCTTATAAACCTGTTCCGATTTTGCCAATTCATCGTTAACCACGCATTTTGAAGAAGAAGTATTAAAAAGATGTGTTTTTCGATAATCAGACGCTAAGACAGGATACAAAAAAAAAACCTATAAAATGGCACTGCAATAATGCGTCTGAAGAACGCGTTTAATAACGACTTTCGCAATTTATGAGAAATCTTTAATCCCCGGGTTCAATTTAACGCAGTGTCCCACACTGCCTGAAGGGGAGTTACAGTGTGACCAAATTGATCTCCGATACCTATCAGAACCTCATAAATACTTGAAGAAGCTTAATCGACCTTTAATACGCCCGTTTGGCTGGCGCCCCGTCTTTCCGCGTCCAATTACGCCGATGACATTTTATACCCGTTTAATAAATATATATATGTGCCTTAAGAGCGGTGGAATTCCTTAATAGTCGATACAGCCATCTTTTTTTAATAGATGCCTTAATTACTTATATGATAAGGGGTGCGACCAGGTAGGCATTGCTACCACCAGCTGTTTATAGCTTCCCTGAATTAATATCGTTCGTACCTTCTGGAACGATAATCTGCCCACTTGAAAGTCCGCAGTTGACATCTAATGCGGCCTGTTCATTATTAAGATGGAATGTGATTTAGCGAGCTGCTGAATGCTTCAGAGCGATTAATATCTCCTACCGTAATCAAGTGGATCCATTACTCGTCGGGGGTATGACATAGGTTTATGTCATTAAATGTCAGTTTCAGCTTATCTTGGTATTCTGGTGGAGGCTGATTTTAAAAGGTTCCGGACATTTCACTAAACTGCTGTAGTCAACAACTGATAGAAGATCTCGAAATATCTGATGATTACAAGCGTTTTAATGGTAGATTTCTTCTAAACTCACCGAAATTATGCATGGGTTGCGTTAATCGTCAGCAGTAAGTCATTGATGTATAGCGTTACTCTTTAGTGTTGCATTTAGGTGGATTAGGACAAAAGCGAATTTATTTACCGGATAGCAAAGCTTATGAGTCTGTTCTTCAAAGGAGTGGCTGCAATTTTTTTGCATCTTTAGGCAACATTTATTGATTTTAGCATATCGATGTGATGTTCAGAATTAAGACCTGACTGCTGATTTCAGTTTTATATGATTTTTAAGTATTTATGTAATTGTCATGTTAAAAAAAATTCAATTCTTTCAATCATAAACAGTTGTGTGACAGTCAAACATTGCGCTTAGTTGCAGGAAATCCTAAATTTGCTAATAATTCTGCTCAGTACTAAATGCAACTAAGAATACAATTGAAAAAAATTTTTGGAAGAAATATCAGTTAATTATTTTGTTGCGTAGTCTTCAGAATTCAAGGATGTTCACAGTCAAGATCTAATAGCAAATATTGAGATATTCGCTTGAAAGTTTTCAGACATCCAACAAAAAATGCTTCATTATATCTCATTAAAACTATAGATTATAAAATGTTTGTGATATTGTAAGACATATATAGACATAAATAAAGCTATTATTTGGGACAACTCAATAGAATGTAACTTTCCAATGTGACATGAAATTTCTGCTGAAGTAATTTTTCTTGCATTCTTCGTTCTCGGCAGAATATTGTTGTGTCCAAAGCTAACGGCTCACTTTGGACTTTGAAATCGTCGCATGACTACAAAACAGTTAATATGCTTTTTTCAAATATATACAAAATATATACAAGTATGTACAAAACTTAGTTGAATTTCATCACTTGTGTATTGTTATACTTTATATTGCTATAGTTGTATTACACTGTATTGTCACACTTAGTTGAACAATCATCCATAGGATCATACACGTGAGTAAAAGTTTGCATAATTATAAACAACTGAAAATGCAGATAAAAATTTCTGCTATAGAAATTTCAATAGCAATGTTAAATTGATGCATTAGAGTTTCGGCTCATTATTAGTGCTTAGGAAGTTATTTTTTGCAAGAGATAAGAATATTAATTTTTCAAGTCACAGCTTATGAGAAATAAATCCTACCTAAGTTTTAAATCCTACCTTCGATGAGTTTCATTATGGGGACTGAATCGCTTAGTTTAAATGAAATGAAATTAGATTTAGGGCTAATTTTGCTTCGTAAAAATTTAGATAAATAATCAGTTTGCATTCATGAAAGAAGAAGCGAGGTTAAAATTTTAATGAAGAGTAATTATTCGAGGATAATCTGCTATCAAGCTACATCAAACGGGAAAATTGGTTAAACTGCTATATTTCATAATTTTTTGGTAAATTTAGTCATCATTTTAATTTGGCTAAATGTTTAAGACTTAATGTAATTCAGTGCTTGTATTTGCTGAATGTTCTGAGTATATTCTCATCTCAACAGGTTTATATGTACGAGTATTTACTATCTATAAATCAAGTTCCAAATAAAATAATAAGATTTTGTTTCTCCGTTACTTGTATAAATCATGCAAAATTGTTAGTGGTCGTTTTCAACTGTTTTGCTCCCATTGAAACTCTACCATTCAAAACATGCCAATCAGCATAAAAATACGTTTTCTCATCAAATAACATTGGGTTTTATCAATTTCGTTTAATTAATAAAACCAATGGTTATATCGATTAATAGCTCAAATACTTCATACTTATTTCAAGTTTATTGTCAAAATAGATAGACAAATAGAAACGTGATGTGAATTCCCAAGTAGCAAAATTTGTTCTTTAATTTGCCTGTCATTAGATTGTTTCCATACACCTTGCAGTAGTAGAACAAATCTATTTTAAATGTAACAGCGTCTTTGAAAGAAGTCATTTTGTTCTTATGTTATTCGAGTTCATCTCCACTTTTTCAAAAGCTAACATTAAAATTAGTTTCTTAAACTATGCAAAATTTCTAAGAATTCACGGAACCATGAGTTTAAGAAAAAATTGATAAGTTATAAAGAAATAAAAATAAACAAAAATAAACATTTTTTAATTGAATATAGCTAACAAATTAATTTCCATTATATTTCTGCTGGTATCCGTCATCTACTGGTCCACCTACTGAACACAGATTGAGAAGAATTCAAGTTATTTTTGATATTGCACAGAAGTGATTTATTTTGAGTTAATTTAGTGCAACATTTTAGTCGTTTCGAGTTATCCATTATTAAAGAATCGCAATGAATCATTTTGTATTATAAATCGACATTGGTTACGTATATAATATCACAGATCATGGAAAATTCAAGCTATTTTCAAAATTGCACAGAAGCAATTTGTTTTGCGTTAATTTAGTGCAATATTTTAATCGTTTCAAGTTAACTATTATTCAAGAAACGGAATGAATCATTTTGTATTATTTCGACATTGGTTACGTATATAATATCAATGATCATGAAGAATTCAAGTTATTTTCAATAATGAATAGAAAAGATTTATTTTGAGTTAATTTAGTGCAATATTTTAGTCGTTTCGAGTTATCCATTATTCAAGAATCGGAATAAATCATTTTGTATTGTTTCGACATTGGTTACGTATATAATATCACTGATCATGAAGAATTCAAGCTATTTTCAATACTGCACAGAAACTATTTGTTTTCCGTTGATTTAGAGCACTATTTTAATCGTTTCGAGTTATCTATTATTTAAGAATCGGAATGAATAATTTTGTATTATTTCGACATTGGTTACGTATATAATATCAATGGTTATGAAGAATTCAAGGTATTTTCAATAATGCATAGAAGAGATTTGTTTTCAGTTAATTTAGTGCAATATTTTAGTCGTTTCGAGTTATCCATTATTCAAGAATCGGAATAAATAATTTTGTACATATTATTTCGACATTGGTTACGTATATAAAATCACAGATGATGAAGAATTCAAGCTATTTTCAATATTGCTCAGAAGCGATTTATTTTAAGTTAATTTAGTGCAATATTTTAGTCGTTTCGAATTATCCATTATTCAAGAATCGGAATGAATGATTTTGTATTATTTCGACGTTGGTTACGTATATAATATCACAGATCATGAAGAATTCAAGCTATTTTCAATATTGCACAGAAGTGATTTATTTTGAGTTAATTTTGGGTAATATTTTAGTCTTTTCGAATTATCCATTATTCTAAAATCGGAATAAATTATTCCTTATTTTTTTGACTTTGGTTACGTATAGAATATAGTTAAAGATAACAAAGCTGTGAGTTAAATGGAAGTAAATAATATCTGTCTATCTATCTATCTATCTATCTATCTATCTCTCTCTCTAATATATATATATATATATATATATATATATATATATATATATATTATATTATTTACAACAGCATAAAGGATTCAACCAGGTAATGATGACTACCAGATTATTTTATGCTCGTTGAAATCAATATCATGTCTACCTCCCAGGGGAATCCATTTGCCATCTAGTAATTTCCGCAGGAGATAGAAAAAGTGTGCTGAAAACAAGAATATAAAGAGGATATTTTGATTTACTGAGCCACTAATCACTTCGTGGCAATTAACAGAACAGCGTTACAAGACGTTTCATTATGTCGCGGTTGTATAAAATTTACGAGGTGATTAACGGGCAGTGGCGAACGTGTATCATTGATCAAAATGAAATATAGTATAATTCTAAGGTATTGTGGTTGTATTAGATAAAAGGATAATGTGGTAGCTCGCATGTTGTTTTTAAGTAAAAAATTCTGAAAGACCAAAACAATGGTAATAGGAAATAATCAGAATGCTTCTAATCTATAATTTTCGATTTGGATGTTCAGTTCACGTTCGACAGGTCAACTCTGAATTGAGGTAAAAAATAAATAATAAAACTGGCCGAAAATAAAGGTTTGTAATCAGACTTCTAAAATTTGCAACTGCAGAACTGACAAAAATTAAGTTTCGATTGCTTTCAGTAGTTGGATGCAAGTCATATTGAAGCCGATCGAAATCCAAACGTAATACAAAAAATAACGAAAAAGGTCGAGGAAATTTCAATTAGATAGCTCAAAGTTCAATAAAGATTCCAGAGTGGAAGAGCTTAAAATATAGGTTTATTATTTACATCTACTTGGGGCTTCGCGCCTAGGCTCGCTACGCTCGTTCCTGTGTTATGGCTAATAGCGAGATACATAGGGGTGATTCTCGGGCAATGTAACAGCTTCCATGCATTTACTGCTGTCACCCTTAATGCGAAAGGCGTTTCATCACTGTTGAATTATCAGCTTTAAAATTCAAGTAAAATTTGAAATTTTTGGATAAAGACTTGAAATGAGGTTTATATGAATAAAAAAGCTTTCAGCTTCCAGATGATTTAAATATTTTCTTTGTAAGATAAAAACTCGAGGAGCATCGATATTACATACACATAGGGGACGATGTTTCTTGAAAAACTGTGTTTCATTTTTAGATGAAAATATTAGTCTGTTTTAAAATATTTTTTAAACAAATGAGGTCTAGTTTGAAAGAGAAATGTCTGTAGTCTTAGATTGTAAAAAGATCAAAATTCTACGATAATTTTTTGGCGAGTTATCGTAATCTGAAGATGAAAATGTCAATATTTCTTGAAAAACTGTGTTTCATTTTTTTTATGAAAATATTAGTCTGCTTTAAAATATTTTTAAACAAATGAGATCCAGTTTGAAAGAGAAATGTCTGTAGTCTTCGATTGTAAAAAGATCAAAATTCTACGATCATTTTTTGGCGAGTTATCGTAATCTGAAGATGAAAAAGTCAATATTTTCCCACAAAACATAAAATTTAAAAAGAACTTAAAGTACGATGAAGATTAGACATGTCTTACTTTGTTCCCCCCCCCCCATTTTTCTACATTCATCGCTCTCGACCCCATACCCCCAGCGGTTTCGGAGGAGATAGCGTGACAAGCTTTTGACAGAGGCAGCGGGAGTTACTTTTTTTTTAGAATAGAGATATTTACAAATAGAAACTTAATTTCAAGAGCAGCATGTTGTTCGTTGTCAGGTGAGAGCCAAAAACGCGAGTGAAAGCTCTAAGATGTTACTAAATTACTTTCTCTTGCGCGCAAAGCGCCCTCTAAATGGGTGGGTCCAAACACATATGCAGTAAGTAATTATTTCATCTTCAGAAATAATCCGCATAGCACATTTGTGTTTGGACAGATGCTTTCATTGAACTGCTAGCAGTTCATCTCCCGCAGCTTAATGTTACGATATTGAAAAAAATCACCTAATTGACCAATCACTTTCTTACTCTCCCCTTCTTTACCATACATCTTTTAACTTGGCTGCATATGGCGACTTATTGTAACAATTAAAGGCATATTGAAACGATAAAAGGCAGGAAAATTTTTTACTTTGTTAACAGAATGAGTATGGAGAAAACAAACCAAATTTTAAAAAATAATGATGTCATAAGACCTTTATACATTTTCGTTATTGAAAAATCAAATTTTTATACAGCATTAAAGCAATAGAAACTTTAATTCTTCGGTTTTATTTAAGAAAATATTCTTCCCCCACTCTTTCGAGCTCAAGTACGTATAAAGTCATTAAAAACACCATATTTGTTTTCAAAAAATAGGGTGATTACCTCAATTTTTTTTTCCTTTCCTGCCTTGAAATGCAATATTGGGAGGACTATATTAATATAAATAACCGTGAAGAGTGATTGCTTGAAATATTGTTAAGTAATGTTATATAATGATATTTTGTAACTGTGTTTCTCAAGACGAAAGAACACGTGGCAGTTTTTAAATGTTAAAATACACATTTTATGTTCTTAATCTAGAAAATCTAAAAATCTCGCATTCGGAAGGCTATATACATATGACTAAATGCTTTTGAATATGCAGATAATGATTCCACCCATTGTCTAGAATTTTAAAAAAATTACAAAACTTTATAATTATAATAACATATAGTTGGAAATTATATATTGCTATAATTCTAAAATTACCTACTTATAAAATGTAATAAATAGTTGATATATTAACATATTACTAAATGTATTATTAATTACAGTTTTGGGATTCAGTTCTTCATTTTATTAAAACGGGATTGGAAAAATTAAGTATTTTCAATGAAAATCTTTGTATAATTAGGACGAAATTTGATTTTCATTTCGTTATATTCCCTTTAAGGGGTTTCAAAGTAAAACTTACATGTATCTATAAATAAAGGGATCTAGTCTTATTTCTGAAAGATCATTTCGTTTTGTTAATTTTTATTACATAAAAAACAGAATTTAATACGTGTACATGAGGGAAGACTTTTCTCAAATATATCCTAAATTATTAACACATTTAAAAAATAGTTACTCAATAAAATAGTTTAAAATATACTTATGGTTGATTTTAATGGTAAAAAGACTATTTGTGTTAGATGTACATGAACTTTCATGTCAAAAAATTTAAAATCCCAAAAGTTGAAAATCTATCCTTTTTTTAAGCAGCATTACATAAAAAGAAGCATAAAAAGCAGCATTTATTACGTGTACATGAGGGAAGGCTCTGCTTAAATATGTCCTAAATTATTAACACATTTAAAAAATGCAGTTACTCAATAAAATACTTTCAAATATACTTACTGTTGATTTTAATGGGGAAAAGGCTATTTGTGTCGGCTGTACATAAACTTTCATGTCAAAAAATTTAAAAGCCCAAAAGTTGAAAATCTATCCTTTTTTTAAGCAGCATTACATAAAAAGAAGCATAAAAAGCAACATTTATTACGTGTACATGAGGGAAGGCTCTGCTAAATTATGTCCTAAATTATTAACACATTTAAAAAATAGTTACTCAATAAAATACTTTAAAATATACTTATTGTTGATTTTAATGGGAAAAAAGCTATTTCTGTTGGATGCACATGAACTTTCATGTCAAAAAATTTAAAAGCCCAAAAGTTGAAAATCTATCTTTTTTTAAGCAGCATGCAAGGAGAATAAGAATGAAATAGTTTTCGGAAAGCGACTTTAAAATGATAATTATTTTCCTCTTATTTACCCCAATAAGCAGGATTTCCCACCTATTATTATGACCAAATAGTCAAAGGATCATAAATAACCTAAATTAAAACTTTTTTTCAAATTTTTAAGCCTAAAAACACCGTTATCCTTTCATTCTGAGATGAAGAAAGAATGGGAGTATTTCTAAGGAAGATAATGATGGCTGGGGCCAAGAATGATTATGGTGTAGAAGTCAGCAAAACTTCCCGGAATCCAAGAGGTCCGGTTTGATTCTCTATTTAGTATAGTTGTTTTAATACCGTAGAAAATAGAATGAGGGATATAATGTGGCTCAATCATCATCGCCGTAGCTTCATTTGCTTCCCCTTCTTATTTTAATGCTTAGATTTTTTGGGCAATTGAACACTATGCTTTTCTTTTGCTAGAGTATGGAACAACGTAACCAATCAGAGACCTTTGATCTGTCACATCACTTCCATCTAGCTTAATTTCGCTTCTTTGAAACAACCCAGCCAAATTTCCTAATGCCTGTCTCAACTCTCCAAAAAGCCCCGGAGAAACAATTTTGTGCCTTAAACCAGTAGCCAAGGACCAATCCCACTGGCTTCCACATATCGCCTCCAGATTTCCATATCCATTACTTTGTAAGGGGAAGAATCGAATTTAGCTGCCATGCGCCGTTTGATGGATGGCTCGCAGTGGCAGGAATTACGGGCGATCGGTAAGTATCGGCAATCAACTTTATAGATCTTGTCCGAAATTACTCTCATTTCGTCATAATCTGTAAACGTCTCCACGCCCCGAATTCGTTGCATAGCTAAAAGGCAGCGTTTATCTCAATCCGCGATCTAGTAGCTCAGCCTTGCTGGATTAAGGCGACATCTATCGGATTTTTGGAAATTGCCGAAAAGCTTGGTTTCTTTAGGGGATGCACCAAAGTAAACGTGATTACAATCATATATAATTGGTGTAGAATAGGTACTAACTATATAGCAGACGTAAAACAGATGGAGGGGCTGATTTTGGATGTGGTAGAAAAACCATTTAGGTTTTTCTACCACACGCGAAGCTCGATTTTTTTTAAAGACTTTCTAAAGGGAGTGCTTTCTATTACCTCGTTTCCAAGAAAAACCATAATAAGCAGGAGCAAAAACTTTCAAAATAGTGATTTTCTAGTGGAATCGGAGTAATGAAACACTAAATCTATGAATTTAAAAAATTTCCGTAGACTTATTTTCACTGGGGTATAGAAGTAAGAAAACTGGAGTGTTGTTCGTCAGAGGGGTGTAACAAAGGTAACCAGAGCCACCCTCTGGGCAAACTCTGAGTTGACCCCTCCCCCCCCCCCCCAATTCATCGATTTCAAGAAGAGAAGACTTTTATAATCTAATAGCAATTTCAAGACTTTTATAATCTAGAAGCAAGTCTTTTATAATCTACTAGCATTATTGCCCGCGATGCCCGGGTAGATATATAGATATAAATTTTGATGCATTCCATCAAAAAAATACTGGGCTGCAACCCCCGCTCTTCATGTTCATCTGGCTAGACAAATTGCGCTTAGCGCGTTTCTACTGAAATGATATAGAAACAATAAGAAAGAAAGAAACTTTGAGCTTGCGGACCTTCGTCTGATTATACGTCTGATTTTATTGAGAATTAATAACACAGTGTTGCGTGATTCGGACGTTTGGATTGAATAAGTTTACTGCTTAATTATATTTGTTAGATACTGTTTAATTATATTTAATTATATTTGTTTGATCCACTGTTTAATTAGAAATAAGTTTTATAATTTACATTTGCCTTTATTATTTATTTTTCCCTTAAAAGCTCAGTTTGTTCCACATCACCCAAGAGGTAAAGTGCAAGATGCATTATCCCCTTTATTTATTCAAAGGAAGGCGCGATTTCACATGAAGCCTATTTTCCTTACTTTGGTGATTCGGTTTTTTTATTGTCGACAGGCCAAAAACCGTATCGGTTTTTAATTTTCCCAAGGCCAAAAACCGTTGAAAAAGCGAATTGTAAATCGGTTCCAGCGATGAGAAAAACTGCAATTAACAAAGGACAAAAAGCAGAGCCGGGAAAGTTGTGTTAAAACATACTAATTTGAACTGCATTCTTAAAAAAACTCCCATCTCAGTTAGTCTAGTGGTTAAATTTTATCTTTTACAGTATTTTAATATTTCTTTTGTCAATTTATTTCGTTGTTATGCACGTAACGCAAAATTAATTTAAAGTATCACAAAAAGAAAAGAAACCACGTGATCAGCATTTCATAAATTGCATTCTAAAAATTAATCTTTAAAAATTCACCAAAAATCAGAAAAGGGAGGTAGGTAAAGATTCGAAAAAGATTTCGTTTTAAAGGAATTTTTATGATATTTCTCGATGATATATGATATTTCTCTATGATATAATTTTATAACCCTCGGATTATCATTTTAAATGCAAACTTAAAAAATTAGAAAAACAGCTTAAAAATTTAATTTTAAAAAATCGAAGAAGAATTTTTCAAAAATCTTTCTCAGTCTACCACTCCACTATAAACTCCACTATAGAAGAATCACCATGCAAAATTTCAGCTCTTTATGTCCAACGGTTTGGACTGTGCGTTATCTGTCAGTTAGTCAGTCAGTTAGGCAAGGCCAAAGTTATTACCATGAATCTCTCCCCCCCCCCCAGCGCACCCCTCTTCTCCCGCACGGGGGAAGAGGGAAAGGTTGAGGTTCATATTTCACTGAACGCCTGTATCCACAGGGGGTGCCTCGCACCCCTTACGGGCACAAAAAAATTATTTAAAAATTAATTTAAAAAAAACTAATTGAGACCCAAACTTCGTTTTTGCTGATTTAAGTTTCTCGGGTCCTAAACATTAACTGTGCCGAATTTGGTCTCTGTGAGTGAAACAGTCTATGATTCTATAGCGGACAAACAAACAGACAAGCTCTTTTATATATATAGATAATATTCTTTGAAGTTCGTTGATGTCTGAAACACGTGTCTGGCCCTAGTTTGTACTTACACTCTTTTTATCTCCCTCTTTACACCTCTGGTATGCAATACGTAAGAAGGGGAGTAATTCCAAAGCAGATCACTCTTGTGTAGGTACGATTAAAAATGAGTGAATTAAACCAAATCACGCTATTATCATGGAACGAAATGCGCCTTCAATGCATTCAGTATCGCAATCATTAATACCTTAAAAGAAATTTCTAATCTTATTACAATTTTAAGATTTTTAAGAAAATTTAAAATTTAGAAACAAAATTTATCACGTGACGATAAATTAATTTAAAGTACCAGAAAAAGAAATCACGTGATCAGCATTTAATAAATTAAATTCTAAAAATTAATCTTAAAATTTCACCAAAAATCAGAAAATGGAGGTAAAGATTCGAAAAAGATTTCTTTTAAAAGGAATTTTTATGATCTTTTTCGTGATGTAAATTTTATATTCCTCAAAATATTATTTTAAATGGAAACTGTAAAGAATGTTGCAAAAACAGCTTAAAAATTTAATTTTAAAAAATCTAAGAATTTTTCAAAAATCTTTCTTAGTACGCCCATACACTATAAGAAGAATCGCCATGCAAAATTTCAGCAAATCAGGACCAGCGGTGTGGTCTGTGCGTTATCTGTCAGTCAGTCAGTTGTTTTGTATACATAGATTAACTTTTGATCGAAATTTAAATGCTTTCTATTGATTACTGATAAATGTTTGCCGTGAATTACTAGTAAAACATTTGTTCAGTTTATAAGCAACCCCAGTCTGCATTTGAAATAATAAATAACTGAAAGTAAATTAACCGATTCTTCACTGGATGTTTGAAGAAGTATTTTGCGCTCATTTAACTCCAGTTTACTTTATACGCATAATTTAACAAAAAAATTGTTCACGAATGAAAGTAGGATTATCCTCGATTAAAAAAATAAAATGCATGAGAGAATGCCCACGGTAAATACAAAAATTACATGCATTATCAATTCATTTGAGAAGAAATGGCAACGAATGGATATTCCATAAAATGCCATTGAAAAACTGCGCCGTCTGATACGAACTACTTAATGCCTTGTTTGTTTATTCCAATTCTAAGATAAATCTTTACAAATGCATACCTGAAACGAGATAAAAATGTTGTCCAATTACTCCCAGAAACTACCTGATATTATAAAAAAAAAAGTGAAAGATTTGAATCAGTAAATAGTTATTTAAATGAATAAACATGATCGTAATTCAATTTAAAAAACAGATTATCAGTAACAACAAAAAAAAAGTTAAGAGTCCATTCATTTAAATAAATATTGCTTTCCTGCAGGTTTTCAATATTTTCGCTGTTTAACTGAAGTGTTGCGTAAACACTTTTCATAAATATGCTCATTTGATGCAGTATAAACTGCGTCGATAAACATAGATAAGGTAAATTAAAGGCTATTTATTTTAGCTTACTGTTTAAGCCTCCACTGTGAGAACTGTTTTTAAATATTTTTAATGTTTTTTCTCAAAAGTAAACAATTCTTACGAATTTCTCGAAAATTTTATAAGCACTGGGTATTTTATGCATAAGCAGAAATAAACATGTAGCTGTATATTGGTATACAGGAAAAAAATAATTATCATAATTAAATTTATATGATTTATGTAAATATATATGTCACGGGTCGTTACAGTTGTTTAAATTCAAACTAACTGTAGCAGATGTGTGTAATACTATGTCTTGCTTGTGTACTAGAGACTAATATTTTTAAAAAGTAGCAAAAAAGAAAATGGTTTTTAAATTACGCAAAAATTTTTTAATTGAAATAATTCATTTTTATGTGTTATATAAAAGTGCTGAGCGCATCATAAAATTGACATATATGCTTACAAAAAGTAATTAATGGTCAGAATACACTTGAAATATATTTACCTGTAATGCAAAATCAAAAAAATTCTAATAAATATTATCTATATATATAAAACAGTTCCGTAACTGACTGACTCAGTGACATACAACGCACAGACCAAACCGCTGGACCTTTTTTTTTTCCCCCCCAATGTGAAGGCACTTGGCGCGAAGACATTCGCCTATAATTCACCGCAGTTTTGCTGGCCATTTTATTATGGGGGCGCCATATAGGCAGACCAGCATTCCCCCCTATGAAGGGACGACACAAACGGAGGCATTTTAGTGGCGTTTCGCCAGGATTCGATCTGAGCACCCTCAGCACCGAAAATCACGCGCTGTACCACAAGGCCCCCACGGCCCAAACCGCTGGACCTAAAGGGCTGAAATTTTGCATGGCGATTCTTCTTATAGTGTAGGGGTGAACTAAGAAAGATTTTTGAAAAATTCTTAGATTTTAAAATTAAAATTTTAAGCTGTTTTGGTAACTTTTTTAAAGTTTGCATTTAAAATAATAATTTATAAAATTTATATCACGGGTTATAAAATTTATATCACGAGAAAGATCATAAAAATTCCTTTAAAATGAGATCTTTTTCGAATCTTTACCTCCCTTTTCTGATTTTTGGTGATTTTTTAAAGATATAATTTTTAGAATTAAATTTATTAAATGCTGATCACGTGATTTCTTTTTCTGGTACTTTAAATAAATTTATCGTCACGTGCATAACAACTAAATAGACAAAAAAATATTTTTTTTTCTTGCTAATGCGGCAGACAATTGGACATTATCTAAAAAATTATTAAAATACAATAAAACATATTATGTTCCTCAAACTGTACTATATTAACTGTACAATATTCTTTAGTATATCCTATTACATTTAATTTGAATATTTTCTTCTACATTATTTTGTCTATAAAAATTTCCCTTATGATTTTTTATAAATATATTTTTTTGCTTTTTTTTACATCAATTGCATACATTGATCGTCGTATTTATTTTAAATATATATATATTTATATATATATATATATGTGTGTGTGTGTATTTATTGGCATTAATTGCATACATTGACCGTTGTATTTAATTTCAATGTACTCCGTAGCGAAGTGCGGGTTTTCAGCTAGTTTAAAATGAAAATTGACCATAACATTGGGAAACTTCAAAAATTATCACTTTCATTTGCATAATTTTCCCACATAAAAAAGAGTTTTCCAGAATTGCATATTTTTCTGGTTTAAAATTGTACCATGAAATATACATGAAATATACATATATATACATATGTACCATGAAATATACATATGAGTGTAGTTTTATCAGTTTCCTATTGATAGTTTAAAAGTAATGCTACACGCTAACTCAAATTTGCAGTTTATCATATAAAATTATAAACTGCTAATTTGAAAATTATTTATAGATTTTTAATTTCCATTTTTGTATATGACATATTTAAAGCTATGTACTTTATATGTATAAAGAAAGAAAATTTCTTTTTCTAATATTATTTGAGTTTTTGTGGTTAGAATTAGACCATATTTATAGTCATGTCGTCGAGCTTTAAGGTCCTGTGACCCCTTAAGGCTGTCAAAAATGTTTCATCTATCCAATCTTCAGATTTCATTAATGCACCCATAAACAACATGCACATACATACACGTGTGTTTAATATTTTAGTGTATAAACAGCATATATGCTGTTTATACAGCTATAGCTATTAGATAAGCTAAGTAGCTATAGCTACTTAGAGAATCCTTCGGAGCCCCATTTGACAGACATCATTTTATGGTGCATACAGATTGGTACAGAGTTCTCTGCCTGCAGATCCCCGACTCCTGTCATCACATTAGTCACGGTAACATTAGACACGGTATTTAGAACCACCCCCATTCCAATGAACACGTGTCTTCCAGATATTCCCCCATTTAGAACCCCCCCCCATTCAAGCCGCCAAAGTCTCTCGTGTTTCTTGATCTAGTGTCCCCCGCCCTCACTGTCACCATTTGACCCCCGGGACCTCGGGTTCTCTTTGATGCTATGCATACGGACCGCCAGAGGAAGAGATCAGCGCATATACAGAGTACAGAAAGAACATTAATCACTGGCAGATGCAGAGAACTCTGTACCAATCTGTATGCGCTATTAAAGAATAATTTGAACTATAAAATCGGAGCAGTTATAACGCGATCTCAATACCGAAATACTCTGACTGTACCAAAATGTACAGTCAGAGCTGCAGTTCAAGTCCCGCTTCGCGTTGCATCAACGCAGCAAAAATTGCGATCACCAAAAATAAACCCCTTACATTTTATAAAAGTAGAGTGGGTAGTATTAAGAATTTTTCTGACTAAGGGGTTTCCTGCTCTTGGATAATTAAACTAAATAGTAGTTTCGTTAAGTCGTGTAGATGTATCAACACCAAGGTTCTTTAGAGTATAATGTTTTAAGATTACGGTGGTCAAACATAGTTTTACAGAATTTTTCAGAGAAGGAACAGGAGACAAATATTAGTAGTGAGGTATATTTATATATGTATATATACTAGCTGAAAACTCTCACTTCGCTACGGGGTACATTCAAATTAAATACAACGGTCAATGTATGCAATTAATGCCAAAAAAAAAAATATATATATATATATATATATATATATTTATAATAAATACGACGATCAATATATACAATTGATGTAGAAAAAAATATATATATTTATAAAAAAATCGTAAGGGATATTTATTTTTTTTTTGGATAATATCCAATCGTCTGCCGCATTAGAAAGAAAAAAAATTTTTTTTGTCTATTTAGTTGTTACGCACGTGACGATAAATTTATTTAAAGTACCAGAAAAAGAAATCACTTGATCAGCATTTAATAAATTAAATTCTAAAAATTAATCTTTAAAAATTCACCAAAAATCAAAAAATAGAGGTAAAGATTCGAAAAAGAATTCAATTTAAAGGAAACTTTATGATCTTTCTCGTGATATAAATATTTTAACCCTCAAATTATTATTTTAAATACAAACTTAAAAAAAGTTACTAAAACAGCTTAAAAATTTAATTTTAAAAAATCTAAGAAGAGTGTTTTTTAAATCTCTCTTAGTGCACCCCTACACTATAAGAAGAATCGCCATGCAAAAAATTTCAGCCCTTTAGGTCCAGCGGTTTGGTCTGTGCGTTGTATGACAGTCAGTGAGTCAGTTACGGAACTGTTATATATATATATATATATATATATATATATATATATATATATATATATATATATATATATATATATATATATATATGTGTGTGTGTGTGTGTGTGTGTGTGTGTGTGTGTGTACAGTGCCGTAACTAGTCATTCCTATGACCTGAGCAAGAATTTGCATTTGGGCCCCTTAATTAATTAGGTTTGGGAAAATAATGAAACAAATACAGCATTTTCGGCCCCCCTTTCAAATGGGCCCTGGGCAGGAACCCCTGTTGCCCCTGCCTAGTTACGGCACTGTATACATACATATATATATATATATATATATATATATATATATATATATATATATATATATATATATATATATATATATATATATATATATATATGGGGGGGAGGTTGTCTGTATCTGTGTGTGTATGTGTGTAGAAGAATGTATAAAATTTTTTATTAAGGTAGATGTCCCAAATATCACCTACTCTTTTCCGACATTTCATCCACTTTTTACTTTCTGATTAGGCTGGAAACTCAAAGAACATCCCTGAGAACTATTTCCTTTGGAATCGTGAGATCAACCAGCTCCAAAACCAGTGCCAGTTTAAGTTAGGTAGCTGAATTGGAAAAATTGAAATTTCCAGTGAACGCCAGAGCGGTTCCTAATATCGCCTACCTCTGTTCCTCTTACCGCCTACCAGGCGAAATTAGGAGCACCTGTGAAAAGGCGTTGCTAGCAAAGTCTCTGTTTAATGCACTTTCAAATGGTATAACCAAAATTAGAATTTGGACGCACCTACCTGGTCATTCACTGGATTCAGATTCTTTGGAGCCAAAGTTTACGAAGACAACAGCCAAATCTACCTAGACTCCATATAGTTTTTGTTGTTAATGATAAGAGCGTTGTGGCTATCGCCTCTGTTAGTACAATCCCAGAACTAAGAAGTTAGTGCATTTTCTAATACATAGCGCGAATCATAGTTTGGAAACACGAGTAGGCGATATTAAGCATAGGGGCGATATTTGGGATACTCACCCTATACTCACCCTATTTCCATCAATATTTTCTTAAAACTTTTTAAGTTTCTTTATTTAGTAGTTTTACAGTTTTTTTCCTTGTATACAGAGGCTGTTCGCACATTTTTTAGACGATTTTGGTAAGCGGTAATAAAAAATCGTTTGCTGCAAAAGAAATAATTGCAATTGTACTATGTTTGCGGCTTGAAAGTTTTGTTTTTATTCAAAATGGCGTTTTTAACAAAGCAGTGGTTCGAAGGCTGCATTTATGCTCTTTCCGAAGAGAAATATGCATACTCCGTTATCCAAAAACGATGTGAGAGTCATGGTTTTGTGATATCTAAAGCATCGATAGGTAATATCGTCAACAAGAAAAGAAAAAAACGTCAAATTGGAGCCTCAAGTGGGACAAAAATTCCAAACAAGTATCCAAGGAAAAAACGGACATCTTCGACTATTGCAAAGGTACGTTGTTTAATGTTAAAAGAAAATCCCCCTAGTCAAAGGACAGTTGCAAAATCATTAAAATGCTCGGTGTCCACTGTAAACAAAATGATAAACGTTGATTTAAATCTTAAGAAAGCGAAAAAACGCAATGTGCATCGTCTTCTTCCAAATCATATCGCTGAACGCAGGACACGCTGCAGAATTCTATATGAGAAACACTTATCCAAAGAAAAATGGAAAACAATTGTCACAATAGATGAATCATGGGTGTATTTAAATGATTGCAACAAAAAAAGAGCCATTTATTATCATAAAAGGGGAGAAAAAAATTAAGTACATGGTTCAAAGAATCGAAAGAAAGTTTTTCTAGGGGATTCGTGATTGTTGCTGGTTTTTCTTATAATGGCAAGTTAAAAATAAAGAGAGTGGAAAAAAATGTCAAGATTAACTCCAAATACTATCAGGAACAAATTTTATCGCCAATTTTTTTGAATGAAATACCATCGCTTTACCCACAGTGCCATCAATCTGTGAGACTCCATCAAAGCTAGCAGTCACACATCAAAATCCACTGTAATTTTCCTAAAAGAAATGGAACAAAAAACTGGTATCAAGGCCATACCTTTCACTGATATCCCTACTAAATCTCCCGATGTATCACCTATGGATTTTTGTGCTTTCGGACTTTTAAAATCTGCATTATCCAAACGTCGTCCCAAAACCCTTACAGGACTCTGGAAAGCTGTTCAGGAGGAATGGAATAGAATACCTCTTCCGACACTTCAAAAGGCATTATTATCCTGGAAATTGCGGTGTCGAAAGATAGTTCAGAATAAGGGATGTCAAATAGAACATTTAAAACACAAGAATTTTATGTAATTTAGTTTTGTGAATACAATATACATCGTCTAAAAAATGTGTGAACAGCCTCTGTATATCAATCTATTCATGAACCCATATTCCAGCTGTCATTGGTGGCATAACTGAAGACAAAACAATGTCAATAAACATATCATTTACTCCTTTTCATCAAGACGAATAGTTTTACTTCTTTGTAATTTCAATTTTCTTGTTCTTCAGAGCTGCGTTATTTTTTGTGCCCCACGCTTATCGTGCCACACCATGGCCGAACGGCTTTATCGGCGGAATTCGGTACCAGAGTTCGGGCCTCCCTGTTGGCATGCCGGTGTTTTTAGCGTTTCGGAACCGGCTTGAAGTTTTAGGACGCGGTCTGATAAGCCTTTGTACAGCAAAAGATGGCCATAATACTGTGAACCAACGATCCGTAGACTTTTCTATAATTATTTTTTGTATTAAGTTAAAATAGTAATTTGACAAAATTCTTTTAGAAGCCAGACGTAATTAGGGTTGACAGAATATCTCTTTTAAATAGAACATGTCCTCTTTTTTTTTTTGTCCCGATCTTTTTTTCATTTATCAAACAATTAAATAAATTTAGAATTTCATTCTAAAATATTGAAAATTTGTTAGTATTATATTTCAGTGCTGGAAATGTCGAAAGATTATCTTTCACGGTTGGGGATAACGGGACACAGTGGATAATTGGAGAAATAGTCTCAACGTGAAAAGTATTAAATCAATGTTATCAGTAATCTATATATATAAAACAGTTCCGTAACTGACTCACTGACTGACATACAACGCACAGACCAAACCGCTGGACCTAAAGGACTGAAATTTTGCATGGCGATTCTTCTTATGGTGTAGGGGTGCAATTGGAAAGATTTTTGAAAAATTCTTCTTAGATTTTTTAAAATAAAATTTTTAAGCTGTTTTTGTAACTTTTTTAAAGTTTGCAATTAAAATAATAATTTGAGGGTTATAAAATTTATATCACGAGAAAGATCCTAAAAATTCCTTTAAAATGAGATCTTTTTTGAATCTTTACCTTCATTTTCTAATTTTTCGTGAATTTTTGAAGATTAATTTTTAGAATTTAATTTATTAAATGCCGATCACGTGATTTCTTTTCTGGTACTTTAAATAAATTTATCGTCACGAAGCATAACAACTAAATAGACAAAAAAAATATTTTTTTTTCTTGCTAATGCGGCAGACGATTGGACATTATCCAAAAAAAATATTAAAATACAGTAAAAGAAATGTTCTATAAACTGTACTATATTAACTGTACTATATTCTTTAGTATTCTTTATATTAGATTTAATTTGAATATTTTCTTCTACATTATTTTGTCTATAAAATTATCCTTTACGATTTTCTTATAAATAAATAAATATATATATATATATATATATATATATATATATATATATATATATATATATATATATATATATATTTTACATCAATTCTATACATTGATCGTCGTATTTATCATATAATATATATATATATTTGGCATTAATTGCATACATTGACCGTTGTATTTAATTTGAATGTACTCCGTAGTGAAGTACGGGTTTTTAGCTAGTATATTATAAATATATACCTGTCGTGTAGATGTACCAAAACCAAGGTTTTTTAGAGTATAATGTTTCAGGATCATGTTATTAAACCCTAGTTTTACAGAATTTTCCAGAGAAGGAACAGGAGACGAATATTAGTTGTGAGGTATATATGTATCTATATATATAAAACAGTTCCGTAACTCACTGACTCACTGACTGACATACAACTCACAGACCAAACCGCTGGACCTAAAGGGCTGAAATTTTGCATGGCGATTCTTCTTATAGTGTAGGGGCGCACTAAGAAAGAATTTTGAAAAATTCTTCTTAGATTTTTTAAATTAAATTAAACTGTTTTAGTAACCTTTTTCAAGTTTGCATTTAAAATAATAATTTGAGGGTTATGAAATTTATATCATGAGAAAGATCATAAAAATTCCTTTAAAATGAGATCTTTTTCGAATCTTTACGTGAATCACGGGATTTCTTTTTCTGCTACTCTAAATAAATTTATCGTCACATCCATAACAATGAAATAGACAAAAAAAAATTTTTTTCTCTTGATAATGCGGCAGACGATTGGACATTATCCAAAAAAATATTAAAATACCGTAAAAGATATGTTCCTCAAACTGTACAATATTAACTGTACTATATTCTTTCGTACGTCCTATTAGATTTAATTTGAATATTTTCTTCTACATTCTTTTGTCTATAAAAATATCTCTTACGATATTTTTATAAATATATTTTTTTGTTTTTTTTACATCAATTGTATATATTGATCGTCGTATTTATTATACATATACACTGCTGGCCACTGTAAATGCAACACCCTTAAGGAAACATGCACATAACATGAAATTTACAACATGCATTAGCGGAGGTGAGATATGCAAATGATTAGAATTTCAGCTCAGACGCACATCACGCGCGCCTGTGGCGCCACTTCAAAGCGCTATTTAAGGCTTGGAGATTTCGACGATTTCAAGTTCGGCAATTGTGTTTTTCTTGTGGTTTTTTCAAAAAAACGATCAATTATGCCTCGTCGAAAACAGCGATCATCTTTTGATCAAGTATCCGAGTTCGACAGAGGGAGGATAGTGGCCTACCGAGATTGTGGATTATCTTTCAGGGAAATCGGTAGTCGTGTTGGACGAAACCAAACAACTGTAATGCGGATATGTGATCGTTGGATGCAGGAGGGTACGACGGACCGGCGTGTTCGATCCCATCCACCTCAGCGCACCACTTCAAGTAATGACAGGCAAATTGTGCATATGGCAGTGACGGATCGCTCAGTCACATCACGAACCATAGCACAGCACATGCAGTCTGTAACGCATCATCCAGTGTCTGCGCGTACCATTCGACGCCGTTTACAGCAGAGTGGTCTGTCCGCAAGACGTCCATTGCTTTGTCTACCCTTGACGCAGAACCACAGACGTCTCCGCCGCCAATGGCGCGATGGCAGAAGGATGTGGACCGCAGAATGGAATGAAATTGTCTTTACTGACGAGTCACGCTTCTGTCTGCAACACCACGATGGTCGCATTCGAGTCTGGAGACACCGTGAAGAGAGGATGCTGAACAGCTGCGTTATGCACCGCCACACTGGTCCTGCACCGGGTATTATGGTAATGGGGCGGTATTGGATATCACTCTCGCACACCTCTAGTACGCACTGCCGGTACTTTAAACAGCCAGCGCTACATCTCCGAGGTGTTGGAGCCAGTTGTCCTTCCTTACCTTCAGGGCTTGCCCACAGCCATATTTCAACAGGATAATGCGCGACCACACGTGGCACGCATTGTCCAACGGTTCTTCGTCAATCGCCAGATTGAATTGCTTCCCTGGCCGCCTCGCTCTCCGGATCTTTCGCCGATAGAAAACATGTGGTCCATGGTTGCTCTACGATTGACCCAGATTCCATCCCCAGCTGTTACAGCATATCAACTTTGGCAACGTGTGGAAGCTGCTTGGTCTGCTGTACCCCAAGAACTCATCCAAAGTCTCTTTGAATCAATGCCGGGGCGTGTGGCAGCGGTGAGCTCCAACAATGGCGGCTACTCTGGCTACTGATTTTGGCAGGAACAGCACTTCACAGAAGTCTATAAATTTAATCATTTGATACTTGGTCAACATGTTATCTACAAAATAAATTTTGTTGTGATATCTCTTGTCTTTTTGGGTGTTGCAATTTGGGTGGCCAGCAGTGTATATATAGTATATATATTTATTTTTTTGCCATTAATTGCATACTTTGAGCGTTGTATTTAATTTGAATGTACTCCGTAGCGAAGTGCGGGTTTTCAGCTAGTATATATATATATATATATATAATTTTATAATGAGATAAAAAGTAATAACAAATTTTTATCTGAAGTTAATGGTTCAAAAAAATAGGAGAGAACTAAGGAAACCCTATTGTAATTTTTTAAAAATTATTTTATTTATCCTGAAATTATTTAATGCTTTTTCTTTAATGCAGAAGAACTTTGTCGTAGACCTTCGTCTTTTGTTATTCCCTTCAATTAACAAGATACTTTATTATGGGAATACCATGTATGTGACCCAGCATTGCTGCCTATGAGGTGGACGACACGGAAATGACCAAGCCTTATTGGGCATTTGAACCGAAGTCCACTCCGTGGCAGCTCAGAGCGATACTAACCACTACTATTTAATTATTAGTATAATGAATTGAAATTCATTATCTTGTTTTTTATGTATATATGTTCTGTTTTATTTGAGAAATTAAATTATATTTAAATAATTTACTTTACTGTATTCTTACTGTATTGTATACTCACGGCACAGTAGTCCAAATGTGGACCACGGCCGGCGGTGCCCATCTCAGCTTTCTTGTCCGTGGGCTTGGGGTGCCATATAGTATATGTCGGTCAGGTGGTCAACCTCAGGCGGGACGCCAGAGTTATATATATATATATATATATATATATATATATATATATATATATATATATATATATATATATATATATATATATATATATATATATACATATATATATATATATATATATATATATATATATATATATATATATATATATATATATATATATATATATACATATATATATATATATATATATATATATATATATACATAAATATATATATATATATATATATATATATATATATACATACATATATATATATATATATATATATATATATATATATATATATATATATATGGTTCCTCATTTTATCGACCCACTCAAAGGATGAAAGGCTGAGTCGACATTGCCCAGTCGCAGGATCGAACCCTGGACCTGTGGTGTGGCAGCTTGAATCTCTTACTCTATTGTATTTTTTAAAGAAACATCCTCCTTATATATGATCAAAATCTGGCAAATCAATTGTAATTCTTCTTTAATTTTGTATTGCCTAAGGTTTGATTTCCTAGAAGGTCATCTTTTTGAAACATCGTAATCACAGTGCACTTCATGTATTTATTGCAATAATGGTTAACACAATAGTAGTTTATTGCAATAATACTTTTACAAACACCGGTAAAGTAATTAGATACTGTATTGTATTACTTATTTTTTAAAGAAAAATCCTCATTACATACGATAAACATCTGGTAATTCTAGTTGTAATTCTTCTTTAATTTTGTATTTCCTATGGTTTGATGTAGTCTATTTTTATTTATAAATATATATATATATATATATATATTTACATCACTAGAAGGTCATAACCCCTAGCAGGTCATCTTTTTGAAACATCGTGATCATAGTGCAGTTCATGTATTTATTGCAATAATGGTTAACGCAATAGTAGTTTATTGCAATAATAGTTTTCTAAACACCGATAAAGTAATTAGATCCTCTATGTATTTATCCGTAAGCTCCATTAAGTGTTTTTTTTATTAAAGGTTTGTACGGTCTGCATATTAGAGTGCTGAGGGGCCCTTTTTCTGCATGAGAAAGCCATTAACCTTGATCTTACTTGGCTTTATGGCAGATGACCGTAATCAGTGCTGGGATACGTCTTATTGCTAATGAATATAAGGTGTGACGCCAAATTTGGCGTATTTGTGCTGTCCACCTCAATTTTCTTCTCCCAGTTTGCTGCGAAAACAAACTGAGGGAAGAATCACTGTTCCTGAATCGCGGACAGTGACCTTCTTTCACAACCGACGAACTTTACGTCTCCTTCCAGAACACAAGGAGGAAATGAACGTCCATTAGAAGTCCGTTCAGAATGCAGACGATAATGCTTGCTCCAATGTAACAGTTCGCAAAAATAAAACAAGGGGGAAGGAAATAAAACAAAAAAAAAAGGGGCCGTGAAAATACCCACGTATTTGCTTCTAATTATATGCAGATTGAGTTATTGTTCATGTGATAAATTATATCGAAAGATTACGTCATTAACGCCGGTGAAAAATGCTGCAAAAACCGATTTATCGAATTACA
>OU015498.1:25736904-25746904 GCA_907164885.2 Dolomedes plantarius | reverse complement strand
CAGAGAGTCCATGCTTAAAAGAATCTCGGCAGTATTGTTAGCAAACAGCGCGATTGTCCTGACGGTGTACTGAGTACGTGGTCATAATAAACTGGCGGCTCATTTTATCTATAATATTTAAGATATTGCACAACGCACAAACTCATATTTGTAATGCATGCATGCATAGGGAGTTAATGATCACAAATAAGTAGACATATAATGAAATGTATCCAGTTACAAAAGAGAATCAAAACCACCACAATTACACTAAAATTGTAAAAAGAGCCAAAAAAATTAGTTCTAGAAAGGAATAATGCAAGACTGAGCAGAAACATTTCTGTGTCGGAGATTAGAACAATTTCAGGCCTTCACTCAAAGATACACGTAGCAATGCATCTAAAGTAACCCACAACACACACACAAACACGCACACATACACATATGTATATATATATATATATATATATATATATATATGCGTGTGTGTGTGTACGTATCAAATAAAACATGTCACTATGCGTCTATTTTTATGTCAATTCCAAGAGTGAATCGCTGAAATTGCTCTTTTGTTTTCACTTAACCTTGTGTAGATTATATATATATATATATATATATATATATATATATATATATATATATATATATACAGAGGCTGTTCGCACATTTTTTAGATGATTTTGGTAAGCGGTAATAAAAAATCGTTTGCTGCAAAAGAAATAATTGCAATTGTACTATGTTTTTAAAAGTCAAAATTATCGTCTGCGGCTTGAAAGTTTTGTTTTTATTCAAAATGGCGTTTTTAACAAAGCAGTGGTTCGAAGGCTACATTTATGCTCTTTCCGAAGAGAAATATGAATACTCCGTTATCCAAAAACGATGTGACAGTCATGGTTTTGTGATATCTAAAGCGTCGATAGGTAATATCGTCAACAAGAAAGGAAAAAAACGTCAAATTGGAGGCTCAAGTGGGACAAAAATTCCAAACAAGTATCCAAGGAAAAAACGGACATCTTCGACTATTGCAAAGGTACGTTGTTTAATGTTAAAAGAAAATCCCCCTAGTCAAAGGACAGTTGCAAAATCATTAAAATGCTCGCTGTCCACTGTAAACAAAATGATAAACGTTGATTTAAATCTTAAGAAAGCGAAAAAACGCAATGTGCATCGTCTTCTTCCAAATCATATCGCTGAACGCAGGACACGCTGCAGAATTCTATATGAGAAACACTTATCCAAAGAAAAATGGAAAACAATTGTCACAACAGATGAATCATGGGTGTATTTAAATGATTGCAAGAAAAAAGAGCCATAAATTATCATAAAAGGGGAGAAAAAAATTTAAGTACATGGTTCAAAGAATCGAAAGAAAGTTTTTCTAAGGGATTCATGACTGTTGCTGGTTTTTCTTATAATGGCAAGTTAAAAATAAAGAGAGCGGAAAAAAATGTCAAGATTAACTCCAAATACTATCAGGAACATATTTTATCGCCAATTTTTCTGAATGAAATACCATCGCTTTACCCACAGTGCCATCAATCTGTGAGACTCCATCAGGACAAAGCTAGCAGTCACACATCAAAATCCACTCTAAATTTCCTAAAAGAAATTGAACAAAAAACTGGTATCAAGGCCATACTCTTCACTGATATGCCTACTAAATCTCCCGATGTATCACCTATGGATTTTTGTGCTTTCGGACTTTTAAAATCTGGATTATTCAAACGTCGTCCCAAAACCCTTACAGGACTCTGGAAAGCTGTGAATACAATATACATCGTCTAAAAAATGTGTGAACAGCCTCTGTATATATATATATATATATATATATATTCATTCATTCATTCATTTATTCAGTTTTCTATAATATATTTGTATGGGATGTACCTCGTGGGTTTGAACCTATCATAGGTATTGTATTACAGTATGTATTGTATTACAGTATGTACTAGTATGTACAGTATTGTATTACAGTATGTAGTATGTGTTTCCAGTTTCTAGGCCTGATTTTTTTGCTGGTGAGAATAAACTTTTGAGATATCTTTTTGAGACCTTTATATGTTTGCAAAGAATTTTTTTAATGTGGTAAAAATACGTGAAAGATAAATAGCTAAAATCTAGACGTTACCAAATTTGCATTATTAAAAGCTATGATCTCATACACAAGTTGGTGTAAGACATCTTGTGCAAGAAGTAACGATGACCGCAAGTCTGAATTAAAAGGAAAATGTCGAGAGTATTGAACGTTATAATATTTTCCTTTTTTTTTGTAAGGGTGTACGATATTATTTTAAATTTTAAAACAAAGTGTAGTAGTGAACAGTCACCCGCGGTTCTTTTTTGCTGAAATCTTTGACTTAAGCAGTCATGTTTGCATTCCAATTTGAGAACGTTTATTTTGAACTGCAAAGAATATAGCATACCTTTTTCGACAAGTGTGAGTGTACAGTATCCTTCAGAAGTATATAACAAGTTTATTTTTTATTTCCTAAGATTTTTTAAATCTTGCTACCACACAGAGAATAAAATTCTGCAAGTTGCTAATAAAATTTCTAAATTTCTCACTATAGCTTTTAAGAATATCGCTAACGTTTCGATAGTATAAACGTTCTAGTTCTACATCCGTTTACAACCGTCAAGAACGTTGCATCCATCTAGATGTCTAGAACATTAAATCCATCTACATCTAAGTTTACATTCTACAACCGGAAAACAGCTTATGATTATCTCAAAAGGTAGGGCTCCTTGGTGAGTGCCTAATTTTGTGTAATTACATTAATCAGTCCTCTGTTTAAAGTTAAAATTTTAGACTTTTTCCAAATCGCATAGCCACATATTCTTGCAATAAGGCTTTCGGAATAACAAAATTGAAGCCTTTCAGATAGAAAATTTCTCAGCTGTACCTTAGCAAACACTGTTCAAAATCTGGCAGTGTGAACATCTTGATACGCATTTCAGCCCAACAAGTTTTGTAATGCATTATCTAAACACCTCAGTAAAACAATACTAGTATTAATCAATAGCTTGTTGTTATCAAATTCAGCGATAAAGTGTTGATTAAAAGCTAAGAACAGGAATAAATAGGATAAGTATTGTCATTAACTCCATAATGTAGATATGTCTAACGTGGGGAAAGTAAATAATTACTCATGATTAATGCGCAAACTAGATGCTAATCAGTTACTGTCTGATCAGTTACTATTTTATTCTTACAATCGTTGTCTTGTTTGAGGAGTTCATTTTATCTCGACGAGAGTTTACTCTGCTAATGCCACTCATAGTTAGTGGATAGCTGATATGAGGTAAATATTTGAACTGATTTGGACTGATGTCCTTCCTACCTATATAAACATAAAATTGAGTTTAAAGGAACAAAACTAATATCGTCTCTGTGTAGCAAGTTCTACAGCCGTAACATAATATGATTGATTCCTCTCTCAAATGAATGCAAAAACGAAAGAGAATACAATATTTACTCGTGTATAAGCCAGCACCTGAATTTTTAGACAACATTAAGGAAATTTTTTTTTTCTGAATTCCGCTGTAGACTTAAAGTAGTATTATTCTGCAAAATGTAGCAATGTCGTACAGTTCTTAGAGTTCAATGTTCGCCTAACAATATCAGGTACAGCCTTAGCTGATGGTGGTAAAACTACAGTGTAAAAAAGATGATTACATATATATATATATATATATATACTAGTACACTTAGGAATTATTTCGCACGAAGACAAACTCTTGGGAACTCAAAAGAGTTTATCAATTGTCCTAAGGCATAGATACTGTGGTCCGCGTAGCCATTACCGGGGGTCCGCGAAACAATTTTGACATTAACAATCTATACTTGAACAAGATATTCTCGTGGAATTATCATGCGATACTTCTTTGAAACTACAATTCAGCAAAACTGAACTCACAAACTTTTGGTTATTTCTCAGATCTGATTACCCTGCACTTGCAAATGAAGCCCTCCAACATTTGATTCCGTTCTGCACAACATATTTATGTATACAGGCTTTTACGGTACTGTTATATATATGAAATCAAAGTATAGAAACAAACTCAATGTAGACGCGGACCTCAGAATAAAACTTTCCAATATAGAGCCTGACTTTGCGGTTTTGGTTTCAAGAGAACCCCTGCACCCATCTCATTAAGTAAAATCCATTTACAGAAAACATATTATAATAAGATAGATCTATTTTGACCAATATTTGACCAAGAAATGTTTGTATGAGTTTAATGTATTATGATTTGTAACTTTTAAAATTCTTTTTACTACTGTTTTTATTCATTTTATGTTTTTTATTCTATGTCCTAATAAAAATGTTCGTCTCTATAAATACTTAAGACCATTTATTAAAATAACCAGCGATACATTTTTACCAATATTTATTATAACGTAATGCCTATTAGATTATTGAGCCAGAAATTAAGTCTCAAAAACGACTTAAAATGCTTAGAGTTGGGATGGGGTCCGCAAAAAGAAATGTTGTTCAAGAGGGGGTCCTCGGACTACATAAGTTTAAGAACCCCTGCCCTAAGGTATAGCATATACAAACAATATTTACAATACATTGAATTGCCGTGGTGTAATAGGTTGTAAGGTATACAGATACTAATGTTTTATGGTAGTAAAGTGTTCTAAAATGAAGGATGTTTACTGTATTTAATTTCAAAATTCCGTGTATAAGCCGCACCCCATTTTTACCGACCTATTTTATGGAATAAAAATGCGGCCTGTACACGCGTAAATACGGCAAATCAAATATTTCGCTAAATTTCATAGCTCCGAGTTTTATGTTTTCCCTGGAGGATTCATCTTTCCCAGATATCGTACCACCCTTACAAAGATAATACACTGCTGGCCACTCAAATTGCAACACCAAGAAAGACAAGAGATATCACAACAAAATTTATTTTGTAGATAACATGTTGACCAAGTATCAAATGATTAAATTTATAGACTTCTGTGAAGTGTGGTTCCTGCCAAAATCAGTAGCCAGAGTAGCCGCCATTGTTGGAGATCACCGCTGCCACACTCCTCGACATTGATTCAAAGAGACTTTGGATGAGTTCTTGGGGTACAGCAGACCAAGCAGCTTCCACACGTTGCCAAAGTTGATCTGCTGTTCAGGGTGTTGCATTTACAGTGGCCACCAGTGTAGTTGCTAACTTGCGAGCCGTTAGATTTTTTTCAACGCATACGAAGTTGATAAAGTCGTAAACCTCTGTCGTGGGTACGGTGATTTTTAAGAGGAAATCGAATCCAGAAATTTCCCTCCAATCAAAATTAAATGTCTTGGTAACCATATATTCGATGTCCTGCGGTTTTCCTCTGTTTAACCCTCACCATTGAACATTTCACCCTTGAGCATTTCTTTCCGGACGGAATTACTTCGGTTTCATGGAAATCAAACTTCACCGTATTCAAAACTTCATTTCCTTATATTAGGAATAGTTGTATAGGATGAATACAGCTGAGTATCTGGCTTATTTAGTTAATAGAGCCCGGTATTCATAAGAAGTGAATTTTTCCATGACTGTCAGCTTCTGTTGAAGAGTTTCCCCTAAATAAATGTTCCAATTGATAGAGAAATAAATTCCACACATTTCTATGTTTTTAATTACAGTGGAATCTCGATCTATCGTTTTTCAAGGGACCGATTGAAATGAACGATAAATGCGGGAAAACGATAGATGCGGAAACATAACAAATCAATATGATCATTGGGACTGGATAAAATGAACGACTCATACGGAAAAACGATGGATCCGGAAACGATCGATCGAGATTCCACTGTATTTAGTGTTGCAAATCGTATTTTTCATCTTCGGTTATTCTGAAAAAAATTTACTGACTTTAAAATAGCAGCATTTGTCTTTTTAAGGGTTTGGGGCACAAAATTATTCAAAAGAGCAATTTTTATTTAATTTTCTCACTACAAAGCTTTTATAAATAAACTAGCTGAATACCCGTGCTTCGCTATGGAGTGCATTCAAATTAAATACAACGGTCAATGTATGCTATTAATGCCAAAAAAAATTATAAAAAAACGTAACGGATACTTTTATAGACGAAATAATGTAGAATAAAATATTCAAATTAAATACAACGGCCAATGTATGCAATTAATTTGTATTTTTAATATCCATAAAACATACTAATTTGAATTCTTAAAAAAATTTCTATCTCAATTAGTCTAGTAGTTAAATTTTATCTTTCACTTTTTAATATTTTTTGCCAATTTATTTCGTTGCCATGCACATGACGATAAATTAATTTAAAGTTTCCCAAAAAGAAAAGAAACCACGTGATCAGCATTTAATAAATTAAATTCTAAAAATGAATCTTTAAAAATTCACCAAAAATCAGAAAATAGAGGTAAAGGATCGTAAAAGATTTCATTTTAAAGGAATTTTAAACGAACTTTTGTGATCTTTCTCGTGATAGGAATTTTATAACTCACAAATTATTACTTTAAATGCAAACTTTGAAGAATCTTACTAAAACAACTTAAAAAATTTATTTAAAAAAATCTAAGAAGAATTTTTGAAAAATATTTCTTTGTTCACCCCTGTACTATAAGAAGAATCGCCATGCAAAATTTCAACCTTATAGGTTCAGCGGTTTGGTCTGTGCGTTATCTGTCAGTATGTCAGTCAGTCAGTTACGGAACTGCTTTATATATATATAGATACAGTAACCACCGCTTATAGTGATCAGTGGTTATAAGAATCAACCGTTTATAAGAATCAATATCGCAAAAACAAAAACAAATGTATTATTTCCATGTTAAAATTTCCGCTTTAAAGAATCAATCCACCGGTTATAAGAATCAGTTTGCAATCTTCGCCTTCCTTTCATTTTTCCAAAAAATGCCACTTGAACTCTCAAAAGGTACGAAATTCTTTCTTAAGTTTTTGAAAAGAAAGATTGATAAAACTTTGGGGTGGAAAACAGTCGTAAAATACATTCCTTTAGACATAACATAAGAGTTTCTCCTTATACGTTTTTGCTAAACACTTTCTTATTGGATTTACTCAGGGGCATCTAACCCGCCCGGGTTCGATTTCGCTTTTCTCCAGACAGGCACTAATTTTTTCCCACCACTTACTTCCTGGTTGCGGATTTCTGGACCCTGAAACACATAAATCTTCCGCGAAGCGTCCACCATCACTTACGCAAACGGGACAGTGGATTCAGCACTTCAAACCGTGAAACGGAAACGGATTCATTTTGTTGAATCAGATGAACCAGATGCTGAATCAAACGTTTCACGGTTTAATTCAGAATCAAACCGTGAAACGTAAGCTATAAAGTGAATCTTCGTCTGAGACTGTAATAAGCATACGTCGCTAGTATTCACTTTAGTTTTCTAACAAAATTGCCAGTTAGTGTTAGAACTTTTTGATAGTCGAATTCAAATATGATAAAAACAAGGAAAACTCTTAGTTTTTCTGAAAAACAGAACTTGTTAATTAGATATGATGCTCTTCCAAAGTGTAGTCAAAGAGAAGCTGCCTCTTGTTGATTTTATAATCATGTGTTGTTACTTATAGGTCTAGAAATTGAGTTATAGTATTTGTTTAGAAATTGAGTATTTTTAAAATTATAAAAAATAATTTTAATAAATGATAAATAACGTAAATTAAAGAGTATTTAATGGTAAATTATGTATATATGTGCCTGTGTGTTTATATATATGTACAAGTATATATTTGTGTATGTGTGCCTGTCCAAAGGGAAGTTTCGGTTATAAGAATCAACCGCTTATAAGAATCAAAAACAGTAATAACAAACGTGATTCTTATAAGCGGAAATCACTGTAATACAAACCACATGTTACTAGGAGGATCAGACTACCAAATGAATTTTTTTCTGCATTGTCCATGCATACCCAGTCATACATTTGTAGTTTATGTCTATTCGTCTCGAAATGGAATTTTTTGCTTGCTTTTAAAGGGATATATTAAGACTTCTTTGTTGAGTGCATCAATGAAATTTTGTACGACCCTTTTTTTCTATTTTTATCTCCCTAATTTAATAGTTTTGATTTAGAGAAAAAATATTCTGGAACCATTTTGTCAGAAGCAAAATGTACCCTGAAGAAAGCTCTTTTCCGTTTAAAGTGATTAATAATTTTTTTAAAAAAATTTACAAATCCTACAGACAAGTTATTTTTTAAATTTTCAAAACAAAGTTTGACGCTATTGAAGTGTTTTATATCCGAAATTATCTTTATGAAATGATATATCGCTCACTCCTTTCAAGAACGTCATATCCTAAAAATCGATGATTTTTAGTTATGCCTGTTTTCAGAATACCCTAAAAGAGAAGTATATCCCTGCAAGATCGTTATATCTCCCCGCTCAATATTTAGCAGCTAGAGAGCAGTATTAATATTGATTTTTAATACATTTGATTCTACTTTCAAACTTTAAAATCACTCTCCTGAAAAATCACGTTTTTTTATACATATGACGTTATTGACAGGAGTGAGCGATATATGATGTAAAATATCATTACAAAACATCTGTAAATAAAAGAAATATATAAATTTTAGTTACGAAATTTAAAAAATTAAGCAATATCTGCGCGAAATTTTACAACTAAGTGCAACATTCTTGGGGAAAAAAATTCTTAAATTCAAGCTGATAGTAGATGAGGCGATATTCCATCATTTTATCCGGGATCACCTTATGCAAACTTGCAGTTATTCAGCAATGGTCATCACTTAAAACAGATCTGTTTCCAGACGAAATCGGAAATAAGTGCAAATTCAAGCCATACAAAAAAAAAGAAACTAACCCTCAAGAAATAAATTAACAAATTTTAAAAATACTATATCTCGTATTTACCTTATTCGAGATGCGTCATTTTGCTGAAATTTTTAGTTAAATTGTCGCCGTGACTACTCTCTTCAAAATCCTCCTGGATTCATGAAGTAGCTATAAAAATAGTAAGGACGTTGTCATTCAGTTGCATGACGCTTAATTTAACGGCGAAAAGTTTCTATTTTCGCCTTTTCTGGTGCAATAAAATGTTGTCTAGTTTGTTTCGACAACAGCTGACTACCATTAAAAAAAAAATAAATCTATAAAATTTTGTCTCTTCTGTGGATGGTTTAGCAGAATTTATTGGGTTAAAAGAAACTTGATTGCAATATTGTAAGGAATTACATTGTACATTATTGTAGGTGTAAAATTAAGGGTAACTATTTATTGTTGTTTGTAATTGCTTGGATATTTCTTACCTTTATAAGAATTTTGTTAAATTCAGTAGTACTTCAAACATTATATTCGACCTATATTTCAATATTAATAAAATCCCATTTTAGTAAAATTTCTTAAGGTATACTCCATAAAAAATTATGAATACTTAGAGAAGGTTTTGTTTTCATTTTAACATTTTTAAGGTATTTATGGTCAACTGGTAGAAAATCAGCCTTTGGAGGAATAAGTATTTTCTCTTATGTGCTATCCAATGATACTTTAAAAAGTATGAATAAAACCTTGAATAACATTACCCGTTAATCAATCAAAATATCAGTTTTGCCGACTATATAATCCTGAACATTTTGTATTGTCATTCATTGACAATAATACATAGTCGCTTATTTCTCACAATAAAAAATGGGCCGGATAAAACGGTAAAAAAAACCTGGATAAAAGGGTAAAGTTGTCCTTCGTCCTTGTGGGAAAAAAATGAGCCAAAATTCTCAGTACACCGCTTTTCCTTTATAACTTATTCAGCTCATTTTAAAAACCTTCAAATTGGGTTCAAACTGTATGCCCAGCTATTTTAAGCAGAGGAGAAAAAATCTTTAAATCAGGGGGAAAAGGTTGCACAAGACGTGACAATAAAGTAGCCAGTTGGCCTTTGAAAAATACCCTGAGTTCAGTATCTCAGAACTTACCTTTTTCAATTAAAATACTTTTAAAGTAGAATGTAAATATTCTTTAAAAGTACCTCCAACAGTTCATTCAAGATAAGAAACAGAATTACAGACAATAGATT
>OU015498.1:25666904-25731904 GCA_907164885.2 Dolomedes plantarius | reverse complement strand
GCGTCAGTAGCGTCATTCGAGTTCATTTCTCGGGGATAGAGGTGGATTATGAAGACCAAACCGTAGAATAATCTTCATTTTATATAGATTTATTAGCTGCTGGGAGGTTGTAAGGTATACACAAGATTCGATTCACAAGAATCGAACTTTTGAGTGAATTAAAGAAGCTGCTTTAGATATGCTAATTTCGGCATACGCGCTTAGTATAAATACCACGCAGCGTCATTAATGGAAAAGGGGGAGGTTGTTAAGGTTGAAAAGGTGTTATCCTGCGCTAGTGCTTAGCGGGCCAGAAGTTTACATGGCAGTACTGCTGGTTTGACTTACTGTTCGTGAGTATAAAAATATATTGTTCTTGAAAGCTGTGTTTATACATTCCGTACAAGTAGTACGCATGCTTATTGCTGTAAAAGCCAATTATATGTGCAACGAATTCAATAAACATTGTTTCATGTATAAACTGTGTTTGCTTCAAATTCAAATAGAGTGCCACTTCAAATTATATACACCCAAGTCTGGGTAGAAGTGAGCATAGAAACTCTATAAGGTAATAGTTGTAAAACCATTATCGTGATGTACTCTTCAGTTAGGAATTTGTATGAATGTTATTCGGAGTAAATCCCGCTTCAGAGAATGATGTACTGCAGTGATCACAAAGTTATAGCACAATAAAAATTTCATGAACAGAGGAAATTTTAATTTCGGGAAATATGCACTCTCCCTTTACAAAGATAAAGAATACTAGTTTTAAATCTGACACATCCGTATGCATATACGCACACACACACACAAACAAACACACACACAAGTAACAATATTTCAAAATTTAGACTATTTTGACCAAATAAGTGATAAATTTCAAGACTTCAGCACCTTTTATCAAATGTTAAAATTCAAAAATAGTATTGTTAATCAACTCATGCTAATAGATAGACGATGCTGGGAAGTAAATAGGAATAAACATATCCGGGCATTAGAAACACTACCTATTTTTTAAAAAAATCCTGATAGTTTTATCAGAAAAGTAATTGATAGTTATGATTTGCATTCAAATATTGCTCCTATATTGCAATAAAATGTGCTGCATTATATAAGGCTGCTATGTACTAAGAAAAAAATTGCATTTCCCTTTCCCTCTTCTTCCAGACTCTTGTGGTGAGAGGAGTCCAGTTGACAGTTCGAGAATTCCACCGCCTTAGGATTGACATTTTGAGGGATTGTTATGGCTCTCTCTCTATAGGGAGGTTAGGCACTGCCCCAAAATTATTTATTAAAAATATATTTTTGTCAACTATTTACAGGTACATAAATGCTGATAATCAAATAAAATTGGTATTGTCAGATAGCCTGAACTTTTTTGCAAACTGCTACAGGATTCATTTTATAAATTTCGTCCACCGAAGGAATTTATAAGCGTTTAAAACACACTACACCAGATTTTTCCCCGAATAATTTAAATTTTAATATAGTAATTGCATTTAAAAAAAACGAAAAATGTACACAAATGTAAAATTTCTTTCTCTATGAAGAAGTACAATTTTTTAAAAAAAATCTTTGAATCCAAGACGGCAATCGGTGGACAAATTTTCTCCGTAGGTTAACATTGACGTGAGCGAATCCAGTGGGGTTAGTACATAGCAGCCTTAATTTTAAAAATAGTTTTAAAAATAGCTTTAACCATAGAATTAATTAAAAATTTTTTATGTTATAAAAAAATGTACTGAAATTAATAAACATTAATACTAAGTAACATAATTAATTCTAATAAACAAATTAATTAAATAATTTTAGCTATTAAATATCTTAATTTAAATTCAATAAATAATAATACAAGATTAAATATAATAATAATAAACAAAAACAATATATGTATTAGGCCTATATTACACTATCAAAGTTCTTTGACAAAGATCTTTTTAGAAGAAGTTTGACGAGAAATATGACAGTGCAATATCTCAACTTTGATAAAAGACATTTTGAGGTCATAGCATTTCTTTCATGTTTAACTTTTATCAAAGATGGAAATAACTTTTATAAAATATCTTTGTCAAAGAACTTTGATAGTGTAATATAGGCCTTATTCATAATATAATATTTTCCTCAATTCACAATGTTATAATCTGGTTCAATTTTTTTTAATTAAAATCGTCTCATTTTCGAAATACAGTCGGACCTCTATTTAATGAACCTCTATTTTGTGAATTTCTCTATTTTGCGAACTTTTCCTTGGAACCAAGAACATTTTCCGAATTTCTTCGTAAAATAATCTCCAAATAGCGAAGTGCATTCTCTGTTTAAAGAACTTTTTCTTGTGATCCAATATGTTTTTCTCCATCTGTCTCAAAATATTTCTGATCATTTCAAACTTATTCTTTCATTTAACACATTTTATGGTGATCAATATACATTTAACTGGTTTTACCAGTCGCCTAACTCAATGTCATTAAAATTCATTAATTTTAATATAATTTTTTTTTTTTAAATTGAAAATACAGTGTATTCCTGGACAATGTTTTGTTTCATTCTTGTTTTCCTTGCAGATTTCTTTTTTATGGGTAAGATATATAAAACAAATAGATATTAATTTAAAAAATAAAGGTGTGATTAATTACTTTTTTTAATAATATTTAGTGTTTATGAATTTACAATCTGTTTTGTGTAGTTTAAAGTACTTTAAAAGGGGAATCTCTATTTAACGAATTTTCCATATAACGAACTTTTTTTCGGGATTTGGCGACGTTAAATAGAGGTCCGACTGTAGTGTGTACCGCCTGATCGGGCGGAAAGCTTACACGTAATTTGCATCGTTTGTTTATTTTTGGCGCCTGGTTGAGTTTTTTGAAGGATTGTTCAGTGTCAAGTTGTGTCTACCTTCAAGATCACTGCTTGCAGGCGCAATTCTGCGTTTAATGATAATGTGGGCAGCTGTTTGAAAAAACACATGTTATGATTAAAAGCAGTTATATTCTTGATTTTAGTTTTGATTTGTTTTAATTTACCTTCATGTGTTTTGGTTGTCTGTTTTAGCTTTTTATATTTTACTTCTTACGTAGGAAAGAGCCGTAATCTGCGCCTTACTGTGCGGGTATTAGTATTAAACTTCCAATCTCAATTATTTGAAATAGTTAACTTTGTGATAATCTCCTCCCTAATTACTGATTGCGTGTGAACAAACGCCATATATATATATATATATATATATATATATATATATATATACATATATATATATATATATATATATATATATATATATATATATATACATATATATATATATATATATATATATATATATATATATATATATATATATATATATATATACAGTGCCGTAACTAGGCAGGGGCAACAGGGTGTCCGCCCAGGGCCCCCTTCACAGGGGTCCCAAAATGATGTATTTGTTTTGTTATCTTCCCAAATTGTTTGTTTTGTTATTGTTTTATGTTGCTATTGTTTAATGCTGCGTTTGTTAATTGTATTTGTTTTGTTATTTTCCTAATTAATTAAAGGCCCAAATGCAAATTCTTTCCCAGGGCACTGTATATATGTGTGTGTGTGTGTGTGTGTGTGTATATATATATATATATATATATATATATACACACATAGATAGATAGATAAGTATATATAAAGACTTGAAACTGAAATAGAAAAAAATATGCTTAAGCTGTCTAGATTGCATCGAACTGTTTGAGATAATATGATAAAAATGAATTATTCATTAGTATTACAAACCAATTATTTATAACTGAATTAACACTTTATATATACAAAAGCAAATTCTTTCACAGATATGATTGCCATTGGAGCCATTCTAAGAAACTACTGTATTTTCTGATACCTGTCAATAAAACTATACCGTGGACCCGAGGTAGCCTAGTGGTTACGCTTCGGACACCGAGGGTATTTAGATTGAATCCCGACAAGCGCCCTTAAATACTTTCGTGTCTTGGCCGGATATGGGCACGTTAAATCCGCAGGCCGAAAAGTCCATCTATGAGGTCAGTGTGTGGGGAAGGTACGATCCCCCAGCTGTCGCTCCTGGGAGTGCCCGGTCAAAATTGCGGTGGCACCTATTATAAACCGGGGCCGCACCACTCATACCGCCATGGCTCAAGCCTATATGAACCTGGTCTGGAACTAACGGCCTTGGGGGGCATTAGGGAAAACAACAGCAAAATTATATCGAAATTTTAGTTTATATCTTCCGTCTTCTGCTAAAATTCAAATACAAATGAAATTATTTATGAGAATTTTCTTTGTTTAGCAAATAAACGAATAAATAAATTATCCTCTCGGTGTCAGACATGTCCAGAAATTCATTTGCATAAATCAGTGGTTCCCAGTCGGTGGTCCGCGAAAGCGTCGGGAGTGGTCCGGCACCCTATATAAAATATTTGCTAAATTAATGGGGATTTTGAAAGCAATGTTCATGAACTAGTAGGGCCGAATATATCCGATGAATATCAGGTGTTAAATAAAAATTTCTTTAAAAAAGTTTAACAATTATTTTATTATTAGAATATGATGCAAAATAATTTTCATACTCTCCGAAGGTCACTGAAGTCGGTGGTCCGCACATGGTTCAATTTCTGAATTAGTGGTCCGCAGACTTCATTTATACCAGTGGTTCAACGGGTTGGGAACCACTGGTATAAATGAACTGCTCTATATACGGCATATCACTTTATGTAAGGCAAACTGATCAAATATATAATTTTAAACTCCTTTACACGGGTATACAGGGGAATCTCGATCTATCGTTTTTCAAGGGACCGATTGAAATGAACGATAAATGCGGGAAAACGATAGATGCGGAAACATAACAAAGCAATATGATCGTTGGGACTGGATAAAATGAACGGTACATACGGAAAAACGATGGATCTGAAAACGATCGATCGAGATTCCACTGTATATGCAACATAATAGAATGCATAAGTTACATGAATGTATGAAAGCATTTAATATCTTTAAAAATATATGACGATAAATCGCTGAAAATATGACTTAATTACGTCACCGTATTGAGAGAGTGTCATGCTGCCCTAAGAGGAGATATTCCATAATACCTATCACTTTAAAAACAGCCCCCTGTTGTTGATTTTGACTTTTCATTGGAGTATAATTCTTTCTTGTCGAAATTACCTATTTATTAGCAAATGTGTGCGCTATTTCATTTACGAAAACACCAAGGTGTAACGATAGTTCAATTCTTGCATCAGACCTCGGAGCAGCAGCGGCCCCAGGGGGGGGGGGATTGTCCCCCCCCCCAAAAAAAAAATAAAACACTCAATGTTAAATAAAACACATCATATTTGTTTTGGAAGCACATGTCAAAATCAAAACGAAAACATTAATAAATTATTTCCAAGGAAGATTTAATTTACATTTAATTGCTGTTTATTTCGTAGGTTATATATATATATATATATATATATATATATATATATATATATATATATTCTAACTTTATTTTTTTTTTTTTTTGGGGGGGGGGGCACGAATTGAATTCAGCTAGGGCCCTTCTCAGCGCATTGACTACCAGATGGTTCTTAAAATTTTAAATATTATGATTTTTAGAAATTGAATAACAATAGAATTATGTTCGAGTAGTATTCAAAAGTTATACAATGAGAAAAATAAATAAAATATAAATAAAATGAGAAAAAAAATATAGCATCGAATTTTTGTTATGGATCGTATCATTGTTAAAAACTATGTTAAGGCTGAAGACATAATCGGAATCTTCAGTTTCACAGTTCGAAAAAGCGGGAAAAAGACAACTTTTAAAAAAGTTTCCTGTAATTTTCTGATATTAACTGAACTTCTATTAACGGTTTAATTTATTTCAAGTTAAGTTTGGGAGGGAACGTGCCCCCCCCCCTCCCGACGCCTATGCAGTTGGTGATTATGTATACGTACATGCATACATGGCGATCTAATATATAACCCTTCTGAGCAATATGAAAGTAATCACGAACGATTATTTTCTGACTGCATCCAATGAATAATCGCTGCCATGTGTAGTTTTTATTAAGAGGCATTACGATCTTAACTGAACTACTGCTAAAACCTATCCATAATGACAGGGCCCGATTTAGAAAATTCTTGACTATAAGCACAACTCGAGATGGGGGCCCCCTTAACATTGATGTGGGCGTAAAATTTCAAAAATTGACACACAGAAAAAATAATCATGAATTATTGTAAAAGTACCATTTTACCAAGAATTAGCTATTTGAAGCGTAGGAGCCTAGAACATTATCAAATAACAAAAAGCAATGCAACATATTAACTTCATCATTATAACACCAATACAATGCAACCAGAAAAACTTATTAATCCCTTATATATACTATAACATACATATGATGAACTATACCTATAACTATACATATGATGAACAAATCAATCAAATTTTAAAGGCTATATAAAAAAAATTGCTATTAAAAAAGGTAAAATTTAAAAAAATTAAATTGGGAATTTTTTCTTTTTTTCCTTTTAAAAATAAAATTTTTTGGGGCCCCTAGGTCCGGGCCTACTGGGCCTAATGGATAATCAGGGCCTGAACACTTCCATTTGTCCAATTGATCGAGAGTCTTTCGCAAGTTGAATGAAACTTCGTGTAGTTTAGCTTATACGCACTAGATGGCGCCACGCGTATCACTCTCCCCGATTCTAAACTGGAGGGGAAATTATTTCACAGGAGCACTTGTTGCTGCTTCGCTTTTCTTCCAATCGTTTCGCGGCAAACGCAGTTACCGCTTCGGCGCCTGCGTACGGAAGTTCTGAAGAACTTGGCGCTCAACTTATTCTCGCTCTGATCGCTGCTTGCAAAGTTACTACCGTGAACGGCGGGCCGCAAGCTGAAACGTCCCGCGACCGCAAGATGCGAACGAGTTCTCCGGCCATTTCAAGCGCAGATTGCCATAGGAAGTGCAAATGATACGTCGATATCTCGGTGACTTGTTATTTCGGTAATACCGCGATCTTGAAGAAAGCTGCTCCGCTATGTTAGATGGACTTACTTGCGTGCGTGAATTAACATTTGCCGCTTTATAAAAATAGATTTATTTTTTAATTTATTAAGGAGACTTTCACCAAACTTACATCACTTTATTTATGAAGATTATCATCGAAATATCGCATCAGAAGTGAAGATATATTTTTCATGTTTGACTTTTATGCAAGTTGAGGATTTTCTGCAGAAGGAAAAATTCGTCATATTTAATATAAAAAAAAATTGCTTCAAGAAAAGAAATTGACTTGTTATATGAAGATTTTGTGATTTGATTTCCAAGACTATAATAATCAGTGCGGAGTATCATCATATTTTTGCCTTGATTTTTTGCTGAAGTCTCTGATTTTTATTTGTTGGGAAATTATTCGTGTATGCCGATGTTTACGAAAGCTTATAACTTTTCTTTCAACTTGTGGAGATACGGTAAGATAGCTGCATCGCATTGCTGCACTTGTTGATTTTAAGCTGATCTCATGCTCGTCGGTGTTTGAGAAGCCAGAAGAAACGAAACGAAACTGTATCGTTGCCTTTCGTTTGGTCAACAAACATTTGAAACCAATCTTCACTGATTGCCATTGGTATCTTCGTTGATAAACTATCTTAGTGGCAACAGCTATCTGCGTCACTGTCGGAATCTTCTTCCTACAAGCCACTGGGCAAATAGTTTCCCACTGTTGACTTACCCCAGGCCTTATCCAAAACGCCCATGCGTGGCGACTTGAAAATAAGCATGATGCCCGTCGCACCGGCAGCAACGTTGCCACCCCATCGCTCGCCTGCAACCTCGGGAAAGCCTAAACTTGGATTTTCTATCGAGTCCATTGTGGGACTTTCGAATCCTAAAGTACCCCAGGACAACGATGGGCACTGCTCAGACGGGGAAGTCACCCCCATCACTCCCCCGCCGGCGCATGTCCACCACAAAATGTCCACACCCAGTACACCCCCGTACTACAGAACTGAAGATCTCTACGCCTCCTACGGACATTATGGACCTCAAAGGGTTATGTCCAGTCCTAAAATATCGGACTACAGAAACGAACTAGCCATGACTGGACATTCAGCGCCCAGTCCGCTCTCATATCCATCTGTGATGTCCCCTTACGGTTCATCTTTACCTCTAGGACATTGTCATGGACAGTATCCTTTGTCATCCTATCTGGTCAATAGAGACTATCCTACTTCTTACTCTTGGTTGATGGCAAGGCAACCAAGAATTTTACCATACAGACCTCAAGGTAAGGCTGTGTTTTCTTATTTTGCTGCGTTTGTTGTTAAAGTCTGAAAAATAACAAAAGTTATGAATTTAAGTAATTTTAATGATTTGTTGGTTTGGGTGTGCTACAGTCATCTTTTGTAGCGCAATAGCTTAAGGCTGATGTGTATTAACCCTAGTGGATTCGCTCACCTCAATGTTAACTTATCGAGAAATTTTTATAAATACTGCTGTGTGCTAACCATATTGGATTCGTTCATCTGAGTGTTAACCTATGGAGAAATTTGTCTACTATTTACAGCTACATAAATGCTGATAATCCGTTAAAAATGGTACTTTCAGATAGCCTGAACTTTTCTGCCACTTGCAACAGGATTCATTTTATAAATTCCGCCCACCAAAGGAATTTATAAGGGTTTAAAACACACTATGCAGAATTTTTTCCAAAATTAATAATTTAAATTTTTAAATATTTGCATTTTAAACAAAACCGAAAAAGGTCCCAAATTGTCATATTTATTTCTCTATTACGGAGTACATTTTTATTTTAAATCTTTAAATCCAAGTCTGCAATCTTTGGACAAATTTTCTCCATGGGTTAACTTTGAGGTAAACGAATCCAACAGGGTTAGTACACAGCATCCTTAACAGACCGACACTAACAGTTTAGGTCTGATTCCGAACGGATTCAAACACTCATGAAAACAGCGGGTCTAGAACCCGCAGATTATGGTATCAAATAATTTATATAGAGCGTCCTCTGCAGACATGTCTTTTTATATCGACTAAAGGCAGGTTTTTGGTTTTACAAAAAAATATTTTAAGTTAACTCTGAGAATCCATTTGTAAACAAGGTACAAGTCATACTATCAGAAAGTGCCGAGTTATCAAAAGTTTTATAATGTTTCGGGTAATTACGTCCTCCATTTTTCATATTTTTATCTAAAAAATGTGTATAACGGAGAGAATCTGAAATGATATTTATAATTATCAATAATAAAATCAATCGACCTCGGGAAAATCAGCTTTAATTTAGAAGACAGGTTTAATATGGAAAAATAATTTTCTATAAAAGGTATATTTAAAAAATTATTTTTCTCAAAAATTTTTGGAGTGAATTTAAAATGAGTCATGTAGAATTCGATGTAGTTTCGATGTGATATAAAAACCTAATTTTAATTTTTTCATTAAAGTTAAAATTAATTGATATAAAATGGAGAAAAAACAAATAAAGATAAAATGTTTTTACATAAGAGTGTTCAGAGTGCTAAAATAATATTTTAAACTACCTTATTAAATGCTTATAGCCGATTATTGTGTTATGTCCCAAGTATCGAGGAAATACTGTGACTTACATCAATAAATAGCTTTATTGTTGCCATTGGCGTTTATTTTCTGCTATGAAATTGCATGTATGTAAAGATGTAAAAAAGAAATGTTTTTAGTTTTTAACAAATTTTGTATTAAGATCCATTGAAGAGTGAAAAGTACCCTTGCTTACTACAGGAGAAATCGCAGGTATAACTATATCGTTATGCAGATACTACTAAAATTAATCATATGGTAAAAAGCTTTATATAAAAAAAATAATATATTTTATGGCTATCTTCTGTCTATATGGGGTATAATTAAGAGCGTATAGTATCGTATATTGATAAATGATATGTTAATGCTTGCTCTGGTTCAGAAATGCGGCAGGTGAAAATTAACCATTAATAAGAGATGAAAATAATACATGGAATGTAAAGGGAAAATTTTAGTAAAAAGTGTAATTTTTTTTAAAGAAAAATAAATTTATCATGCAATATTTTATTATCATTCACATTCAACTACGTTTTGATGCAAAGCTTCCTCGGAACTGTACTTTTAAGTCTTTATGTTTACATAATATATTAATTAAAAAATGTTTCAAATTTATTTTTCGTTCAAATAACTAGAATCTCTACGTCTTGTTGAAATATGTGCTTTGGTGACGTCTCTTGACTTGCATCATAGGTCAAAATTAGAATGTGATAATTTTGTCAGTTTCGAACGAAGACCAACAACTATGAACGCAACAGTTTGCTAGATAGATGAAATCGTTTCCCCAAAATCGCACATGAGACATTTGTTCATCAAATATTGATACAATTCTAATGATTGTTTGTTATTTCTTTATCAACAGAATTCAGTGTACTTTGTACCGCTTAAATACTTCAACACATTTTTGTTTTCATGGGGTATTTACTGCTTCAGAAATCTTCTAAAGTACTTTAACCGTATAAGAGTAAACTTCATTAGCATATATAGCATATACAGAAATGTAACGAATGTTTTTGAATAAAAAATAAACAAATGTATTTTTATTGGCAGATCGAAGTAAAATAAAATTTAAAGTCATTTATTTTTAGTCAAAAGTTAAAAAAATTTTAAGTTTTAAAATAACAAAGGACAAAATCTTTTTTTGCGGTTATTTTTGTAGCATTTAATGCTAATGATAATAATATTCATAATGGGAAAAATTTCTGTTGTGAAAAATAGAGATGTAATGTCGTATACAAAAACGCATAATTTAAGTAAACTTTAAATTAAACAAATTTTTTGTTTCGTTTATAAAATACGCTTGTAGTATCATACCAAAAAAGGGTAAAGAATTTTGTAGATGTTTTAAATGCTTTATGAACATCTGATATTTCACTCTATACACCAGAAAAAACTTTTTTCCACATAAAGCAAATTTTCTTAGTTATTTCATTCTTTTGGATAATAATCCATTAAATAAACAGTAATAGTAAAAAAAAAAAAAGCTAAATAATTTTTTTTTATTAGTTGAATTTATCATTACTCCTATAGTAAATATAAATTGTTCGTGTGATTGTTTCCCAGAAATTTAATCTCGAATTATTTAAACTGTTTACATAAATAAGAACTTTGTTCTCCTGAAGTATTTGATTGAATGTAATTTGATTGACATGTGTGGAATTTTAAAAAAATACAAACATTTTTTAAATTAAAATGTAGGATTTAATATTGCCGTAGTAATTTTCTACTTTTTGAAGTATATTGATTGATGTCCCATCCTTAAAAATGTTCTCATCAATCATTATTCTTTCATTGTTTTAAATTCTCTTAAAATTTTCACGGAATTAATTTCAGAACAAATCGCACCTTTATAGTTTAGCACAGTGTGTAATTGAAAAAATTATAATTTTATTAATGTACCTAAAGTTTAAATGTTTATCTGCAAACGACAATAAATGAAATTAAACATTTGGCCTTCAGTGAAAATCCTACCACTAAAAACATTATCCTAATAATTAATTAATTAACAATTAATTCATATGAGTAAAACAACAATACTATGTAAAATTTCATTAGCACAGACAGAAAATATTTATTATTTTATAAAACCAAGCGGGAAAAAAATTAATCGAACCAAAAAATGTTATGTTCTATAAATATTTTATTTCAGTGAGTCATGCCTGAACAAAAAATGTCATTTGAAGTTACAGACATCTGTCACATTTCTGTGGCGCAAGATGTCTTACCTGTTTGTTATTAATTTAAAGAAACGTTTCATCAAACAAATATTTTCTCTGTAAAAATAATAAATATAAAACCATAACAATGGCGTTTGGAATTTCTAATCAAATTCATCCCCATGAAAAAAAATAAAGCTCATCAGAATTTTTTAGTTTCGACAAGCATCAAACTGGAAGGTTCTATAATAGAACATTTTATTTTTTTAATTAAATATAGCTCAAACTACAAATTTTAAAAAATCTCTGATTAGATTCTTCTCTCTGTAATCCGTTTGATATCTTTAAAGGGGATAATACTACAAACAATTTTTTGGATCAGTCATGCCTGACTGAAGTGACTATTTTCCGTTTCATCGCTTCTGACATCGTTATCCGCAAGTACAAATTATAAACAAACGTAAATGATATAATACGGTATGCAGTTTTTTCCATTGTTAAAAATATAATTTTACTTTTTTTAAAAATGCTGTTTTATGACATAGATTTTATATTTTCTCCGCGTTTAGTTCATAGTTTTCCTGCATAACAAATCAAGGCATTGTTTGGGAAAAGGGAAGCGTTTACATAGCATCTTCAAGAGACAAATCTATTTACCATCATAAATGGTTTAAAAACAATCTTCCTCTTAGATCAAGCGATCATAAACACAATAAATACATCATGCTGATTCATCCTTGTTACATCCTTGTCCCTAAAAATTTCAAAAGTTTTGAAGAGGTGCATTTTCAGAATAGTTTTTAAAATTGTTTTAATGACTACAGTTACAGCTCCCAGTTTTGTTTTGTTTTAATTTTTTTTTAATTATATTTTTTCACATTGCAGGAAAAAAACATAGTTTTAAAGTCGCTTTAGAGTCTAACTAATTATTAATGTTTCAAATTCATTTTTAATAGTTAAAAAGTTTCTGTCATTTTGAAATAATTCACATACATATATTCGAAAGTATGCGACCACAGTAAGAAGGAAATATATATATTTCATCAAAATTATTTATTCAACTTCAGACGTACAATGTTCAGAATTTTTTAATAAACTCTCTTTAGAATATCGTTCGGGTAACTGTATTCGTGACTGTGTCGGGTATGTTTTTAAGATCGGGTGCTGCAACAGTTTGAAACTCATGAAATATTTTGTCATTTATAATCCCTTTATAATCATTTATAAAACTGAAATATAACATTTATTAAGTATAACTACTATCATCAAAGTTTTTAAAAGAAGAAGAAAAAGAATTTTAATGAAATAAATTTCTTATTTTTTGAAGTCTATGGTTTGTTTTAAAGTATATAGTGGAGTTTGGATATTCTGAAGTTATTTTGTTAACATTGTTTTGTTTTGTTTATCTCGGGAATTTTGCACACACTGGCGGTAATAATATATTTGTAAATGAGTTCTATCCTTGAACGGTATGATTTTTTATATCTTCTGTGGAATTGAATATATTAAAAAGAAATATTTATCGATATCATAATGACCATTACAAGAGTATTTGAATAGTAATTACAAAAAACCATAACGTTGCAACCGAGTAAGTTTCTGGACTTATTTTTATATTTTATTATAAATAAATTGATATGAAAAGATATTTTCCATACATCAGAATGACTGAAGGACAGAGTTACTCTGCCGCTTAATTAATTTCAGGAGAAAAGTTTTAATATTACATAATCATAAAAATTATACATTTGGACACATATGTGCAATCGGTTGTAACCCGCGAAATCAGCAACACACACACACACACACACACACACACATATATATATATATATATATATATATATATATAAAGAGAGAGAGAGAGAGAGAGAGATTGGTTGGTTGTATTATTTAAAGACATGAATAGTTATAACTTACATATCAAAATATCAACTGAATGAGGGAATTTAATTCTATACATACTGTTATACATTAAGAATTGTAGACAAAAGAAATTCGATCAAATATTTGCTAATGGAGAACTCCTATGAAAAGAAAGATCTGACCCAAAAAATAATAGGCAATTGGTATGATTACAACCTTTTAAAGATACTTGTCGATAAATTAATTTTTAAGAAAAGGTACTTACTTCGTATTAAATGATTTAAAAATTTATTAGAGGTTGAAATATAGAAACGTTTATAATCTATCAGAATTTTTTAGTAATGCTTGAAAGCCGTTTTTATGTAGAGAGAACAGGACAGATATATTGGAAAATAAATGCACGTATAAAATGAATATTAAGAATGATTAATTTTGTTTCTCGTGGAAAGCATTCAGAGGTTGCAACATTTTTCGGAGAGGTTGCAACATTTTTGAGTTGTTTTGTGTTTACTCAACAAGTGTGAAGGGGTATCATGTTTTAAATAATTGCTTGATTATTCTTATAATATCCAGTTAGGATTTCACAGACATCTTCGCTATATATAACTTTCTTATTAGATATTCATATCTGCACGTACTTATATTTATAAATAGCACCACGTCCACAAAATGTTAGCTAGAGTCTTTTAAATTTAAGCTACCTCAAGTCTACCTAAAGTCGAAAGCTACCTCATCACAGAACATATAAAAAGGGCAAAAAAAGCAGCATATTATGAAAAATTCCTCTAAGTTAGCATTTAAATACGCATTGCCTTGGGTCACTTCTGTTTTAAATTCTGCCCGTTCTTGGCTAAATATTTTATTACGCTGCCTCAACCTGTTCAGATAACGTTTGCAACCTTAATTTCGTAATTAGTAATTATATTGCCTCTGATATCCGCGTCTCGTATTAGCTTAGCATGTTAAATCTGTTCACCCCATGTCATTATGTGTCTGTCTTCTGATACATTTTATTGCAGGTGTTGCACATACATGCACGGGTTCTAACATATCATACAGCTCCGGAACGGAAGAGGACTTTTAATGTCCTATAAAACCCAAAAAGAGCAGCTACTTAAACCAGTTTCAGGCATAACCAAGGCTAAAATTAAAATAATATTGTACATAATGTGAGATAAATTATTTTAATAATTCACGAAGCATTCCGCTAGATTTGGCTCTTTAAATTTCTATTTGGCTGAAAAAAATATTTTTATAGGTTACTGTCTAACGTCTCACTTCGGTAATTCAGAGGCCGATGTACATTTAAATTGTCCAATTTATTATTATCTCATTAATGACTGACTATTCAGTATTTATACAAAAAACACAATAAGTCACAACCAAAGCTAAAATTAAAATAGTATAGTACATAATGTAAGATAAATTATTTTTATAGTTCACGAAGCATTCTGTTAGATTTAGCTCTTTGAATTTCTATTTGGCTGGAAAAAAATATTTTATGGGTTACTGTCTAACGTCTCACTTCGGTAATTTAAAGGCCTATGTACATTTAAATTGTCCAATTTATTATTATCTCATTAATGACTGACTATTCAGTATTTATACAAAAAACACAATAAGTCACAACCAAAGCTAAAATTAAAATAGTATAGTACATAATGTAAGATAAATTATTTTTATAGTTCACGAAGCATTCTGTTAGATTTAGCTCTTTGAATTTCTATTTGGCTGGAAAAAAATATTTTATGGGTTACTGTCTAACGTCTCACTTTGGTAATTTAAAGGCCGATGTACATTTAAATTGTCTAATTTATTAATATCTCATTAATGGCTGACTATTCAATATTTATACAAAAACAATAACAAGTCATAACCAAGGCTAAAATTAAAATAGTATTGTACATAATGTAAGTTAAATTATTTTAATAATTAGCGAAGCATTCCGCTCGATTTTGTTCTTTAAAAATTTCTATTTGGCTGAAAAAAATATTTTTATAGGTTACTGTCTAACGTCTCACTTCGGTAATTTAGAGGCCGGCGTACATTTAAATTGTCCAATTTATTATTATCTCATTAATGACTAACTATTCAGCATTTATACAAAAAAACACAAAAAATAGATTGAGTGTTTGAGTCTTCGAGGCACGATGGATATTTTTTTCATTTTAATGAGGACGTTATTCTGATGAAAAAATGCCAACAAATAATCGCTAGTAATTGATGTTAACGAAATGGCTTCCAGTTGATACCATTTTTGGTGTGGGAAAAATTTTGATTGCGTCAAGATGTAGGGTAGGAATTTTTGCTATACGTTCAACCTCTAGAGAGGAAGATCTAATGTTTACCCGTAGTTCTATGCATTTTATAAAAAAGATTAGTTTTATGGAACGGAAGTTAAAAGGGTTTTTTTTAAATTAAGGTATAAAAGAAAAAATATACTTTATAATATTTAAGGAAGAAAATCTGGGATATCGCTAGACCATAAAATAGGCACGGCTTGTTTGTTAAAAGAATGTGTACACCCTATAGCTTTGGAGGGTTTATCGTTTCTTTTACCTATTGTCTGGTGTGCCTTGAATTAAGTTTATTGTCTGCAATGTTTAGCAAATATTTATCAAATTTATTAGTATTTATCAATTTTATTTCAATTTTTTTATTATTTATATATTACTTAAAAAACCATTTTTGCTTTAAGGGATACAAATAAAAATTCTCTAATTCTCGTATTTGTAACCAGTTAACATTTTTCTTCAATTCTCATCTCATGTGTCACAGATTTCACTTTCAAGTACTATGCCACAGACTTCGTTTCAAATGGCATTTATGAGTGAGGGATGAAAATTAAAATTGTTCGTACGTAATTTGTTGGTAATTTTGAAGCATATTGCTTTGAAATGGCTTTGTGATAAGCAATTCACGCAATACAGATGATATAAAAATGTTTATCGTACATATTTTGAATCTGATCTATATAAAATATTATTTTAAAATCAGATCGCTGATACTTGGTTTACATGTCACTGATAATCAGAGAACTCGTCATATTTTTTTGTTTTTGTTTTTGTTGTTAATCATGCAAAATGTTTGGTCACCCTCATGTTCCTGTTAAGGCGATTGTTCAAAGCTCTAATGATGGGAAATCCCGTGCTTTTTCTGCCTTACCAATCGATAATTTGCGCAGAATGGAAGTTGCTCTGTATTGAAAATCTAAATCATAAAGAAAATACGAAAATTTTTCAACAACATTTTATATCTATTTAAGCAAATGGTGAAAAATGCTGAGCTCTCACTAGAGAATCAAAAGAAATGCGTACTCTATTGTTTCAAAAAAGTCGGGGACTTGGCTTTCCTCTCGGAAGCTTCACAGCATGTTATACAAAGAATTATCGATAGAAACATAATTACTTTGCTGTATAATTTTACAAGAAATTCTACAAACTGGAATTTAATTGCTTCACTAAGCCGTCTCGTAATGCAAAAAACTAATATCTGTGATGACAATTGAAGAGAAATATGCATTTTCTTAATGCGTTATACATCATTTTACAGTTAATAATTTACAATACAGTAAGAAGAAGACTCGTTTGTTTCCCCTGGGGTATACTAATCTATATATATAAAACAGTTCCGTAACTGATTCACTGACTGACATACAACGCTCAGACCAAACCGCTGGACCTAAAGGGCTGAAATTTTGCATGGCGATTCTTCTTATAGTGTAGGGGTGCACTAAGAAAGATTTTTCAAAAATTCTTCTTAGATTTTTTTAAATTAAATTTTTAAGCTGTTTTTTTTAACTTTGTTACGTTTGCATTTAAAATAATACTTTGAGGGTTATAAAATTTATATCACGGGAAATATCCTAAAAATTCCTTTAAAATGAAATTTTTTTGGAATCTTTACCTCCATTTCTTGATTTTTGATTAATTTTTAGAATTTAATTTATTAAAAGCTGATCACGTGATTTCTTTTTCTGGTACTTTAAATAAATTTATCGTCACGTGCATAACAACTAAATAAACAAAAAATATTTTTTTTCCTTGCTAATGCGGCAGACGATTGGACATTATCCAAAAAAATATTAAAATACAGTAAAAGAAATGTTCTACAAACTGTACTATATTAACTGTACTATATTCTTTAGTATTCTTTATATTAGATTTAATCTGAATATTTTCTTCTACATTATTTTGTCTATAAAATTATCCTTTACGATTTTCTTATAAATATATATATATATATATATTACATCAATTGTGTACATTGATCGTCGTATTTATCATATAATATATATATATTTGGCATGAATTGCATACATTGACCGTTGTATTTAATTTGAATGTACTCCGTAGCGAAGTACGGGTTTTTAGCTAGTATTTAATATACAGAATTAAAAATGAGTAATATTCTTATATGAGTCTCAAAAGCTTAGCACTTTCATTAACTTAATTGATATATGCCTGTAAAAGGTTTTCTATAAATTAAGTCTCAAAGTTTATCATATCGTGTCTGTCGCATTTTTTAAAACTATGTTTTATTCCCCATTGGTTCAGCAATTTTTAAATCTGAAGATAATATTTTTATTTTCTACATTCCATCCCTGTATGTTGCCTCAAATTCTTAACATTCTTAACTATCTATCGCCTGAAGAACTTTCAGCAACGTTTTAAAATGCTTCGTCATAAGCACTATTCAAATCATACGTCATGTCATCTACAGCATTTAGATTGCAGTTCACTGTATAATTTCTAGATTATGCTCAGCACCCCAGGTAAAACATTACGTAAGGATCGTACTGATATCTTCTTTTCGCTTGGTAGGAATGCACGTAAAAAATTACAATCATTTGCGCTATTGCATTACGAATACTATTGCTTAGTTAAACAACATCAAGCGTTTAATCTAGAAGTCCTATGATGTAATTAGGAATCTGATTCGGAAATCTCATGGTTAAAAGATAAAATGCAAGTATTAAATATTCTTAAATACGACTAGGTTAGATATAAGCTCTCATTCTGGCGTCAGATTAGGGGAAGGGGATTTTTTCTAATCGTAAAACAGAGGTTCTAACGTTTATGAGCTTTCGTTCTAATCTATTTTATGTTCAGACTGTATGTCTCCAAAAATTCGTTATCACAGGCACGCTAAATTCCGCTTGTATCAAAATTGTTCCTTCAACAATAATTTGCTGTCCTTTATAGCAAATGATATTATATTCATAGATATCTGAATAAACTGTTATAAATGAAATTAACTGAAATGTTTCATACACTTTTTGGCGTTATTCTGTTAAAAGGTGAGGTAATTGGTTACATTTAGAGAAATATAAGTTTTAACTGCATTAAAATTAGCAACTCATACATCATTACATTCAGAAATATTTTACTGTTTTAAAATATTATTAGGGTAGGTGGGGGCAAAGGTTTGCAGTTTTGAGTTTTGGGTTTCTTACGGGCCTCCGTTAGATCCTATCACCCCAAAATGTCACTTGTATTGTAGTTGGGTATCCCCTCTACCTTCTATAAAATAATGAATTTTTTCCCGAAATATTTAGTCACCAAATTTTTAATTTTACCAAAAGACCTGTTTGCGAACCTTTGCCCCAATCGGTGGGGCAAAGGTTCGCACTGCAAACCTTTACCCCACTCGTTGGTTTCTTACTGCATAGGCATCGAAAATCACAAAAAGAGTTGTCTAAATAATTTTATTTCACATTTTGTAATCTTTTTAAAGGTGTTACATATATAGAAAATCACAAATTGAACAGGTTAATCTCAATAAATTTTTTCTTAAACTAAATAACTTCAAAATGATATATCAACTATTAACACAGAAAGTTGAATCTAACAAAGAAATTTACAAAATGAAAAGGGGTTAATCTCAATAATTTTTTTTCTTAAACTAAAGAACTTCCAATTAAAATATCAACTATTAACACTATCGCTATATTATATCTTAGACTTTACTCATTCTTTTAAAATCCGTAAAAATTAAGCAAAATAAGGGGATGGGGGACATTACAAAGCAATTTTTGAAATTTTTACCTCAGAGATATGAAATTGGGCATAAATATTCATTAAAGTAAAACTATTTCAAACACCTTATAAAATTTTATAAATATTTAAAATTTTATTTTTTATATTTAAAAAATTGAAATTTTTATTATGTTTTTGAAAATGCTCCTTGCGATCCAATTTTTAACCTTATCCTTAATTTTGCATTTAGATTGCTTATACATTTTGATCAGGGTTATGTTTTGATTTGTGCTTTCGTTGAATAATTAATTTTTAGGAAATATTTTTATGCTTGTACTCTGAATTCTCGTGAAATTTTTGTACTTTTCCACGCTTAAGTTAAACTTTGATAATCTGAATGATGTCTAAACCTGAAATGGATACATAACTTTATTTTAATCTATAAGAGGAGTCTGTGTAATAAATTTTATAAAATTTCGTCAAAAATTGTGACGCAAGGAGCCTTTTAAAGACTTGCAAATCTGGAAATTACTCATTTAGAGTTTTTTTCCCTAACCAGACCTTCGAAGCTTATAATGTCTTGTAACAACATTTAATTCCTTTATCTTGTAAAATAGGTCTTTGTTCAGAGCTATTTTATTTTTGTGTTGTACTAATTTATTTTATTTTTAATTTATGGATTTTCAAGCATTTTACAAAAAAATTTCTGATTAAAAACAGGCAGTTTTTATCAAAAACCATAATTTTTTTTCAAATTACAAAAATGTGAATTCCCATTAATAATAAAAGACGTTGTTAATAAGGATTCCTAATGAAAAGAGGACATGAAACAAATGTTAATAGTTAGAGCGGCAAAGGTTTGCAGATGGGGCAAAGGTTTGCACTGCGAACCTTTACCCCATGACTCCTGCAAACCTTTACCCCATTTCGTGCTCGTTCTGTTTCTGCAGAATGGACGCCACTGTATTTGAGTTAACCAAAAACTTAAGGTAGGATTTGAAAGGTTATTTACCACCCTAACATGCGAAAATAAGCCCAAAACAGTTCGTGAGTTTGAGTGATGCTCAAAATTACTCAAAAGTTGCAAAAAATTACATTAAAAGAGACGAAAATAAACTTACCTCATTTTCTCTGCAAAAGGGGGTCTTAACTCAACATTTTTTACGAGGCAACTGACTGGAAGTAGAGGAATGCATTGCCTACCCTATTCTTCCTAAAACTCTTCCCGGTCATTTTAAAATGTATGTGCGAACCTTTGCCCCATGCGAACCTTTGCCCCCACCTACCCTATTGCTTTTTAGATTTAAATAACTTAAAACTACATAAAGGGTTTATTTTTTTTGCGTTATATTAAACGTAGAAAGGCTTAACTCTTTCATCAATTTTGAACAATTCTGTAACTATTTGCCACTCTTTTCTATTTATCATTCTTTATAATTCTTTACATTAATTTTTTTACTGTCTTTTTATGAACTTCAAAAAAGATTTTTTGTTTTGTAGACGTATACTTTTATGCTCGAGATTAAAATCTAAAGTAAATTCGATAACTAATAAAGTAAAAGGGGAATCATTGGAGCCTAACATTTTGATCTGCTTTGCGAATATTAAAAAGGGACTTGTACAAAGTGAAAATGATTCTCCTCTCTGATTTTACTCAAAAATATTTACTTACTTGCGCAGCTAATACATAAATTCAAAATATTTCTTGTAGTTATGAGTTTAATATTAATTTATTCTTACTCATAAATCATAATGACTGTGACCCGAAAAGTGTTAGTATTTTTATCTCTGTTCTTGACATGCCAGTTAAATTATTTGAAATTAGTCACATAGCAATTGCTTTTAATTGACTCATGAATACACGAAGCGTATCATGTAGACATGCATTAATTTGACATGTCGATGATTAAAAAGTAATATAGCTTTAGAAATGACATTAAATATGATCAGTTGAAATAGTTTCCTTTCTTCTTCTGTCACATAATGATATTCCTCTTTTTTTTAATTTCAAGGGTTTGCCTGCCTTTAATTTTTAACGCAGTTTGTGTAATCTAAGCATTTTCTGCAAAAGAAAAGTATTTGTAAAGTTTTGGGTGTTTCACAGTTTTTCAGATTACATCGAGAATAGACTTTAAATTTTATTTTATTGTCGAAGAGCGTGTTACTTTTAGTCGGAAAAGACACGATAGTCAGTTACAGAAAACTTTGTAAAGTTTTGGTTGTTTCACAGCTTTCCAGATCTAGTTAAAGTAGTATTGATTTTATTTTGTTGTGTAATATTATGACCCCCCTGGTGTCGTAGTGGTTAAAAGCTTCAAGCTGCCACACCACAGGTCCAGGGTTCGATCCTGCGACTGGGCAAGGTCGACTCAGCTTTTCATCCCTTGAGTGGGTCGATAAAATGAGGAAAAAGCATGCTTGGGAACTAACTCTAGGGGTCCCGCGACAGGTTGATCACCTGCCCAAGACATATGCTGTATGGAACCCCAAGTCCACGGTCAAGAAAGCGGAGATGGACACCACAGGCCTTCGTCCACAATGGACTGTTGTGCCATTGGTTAGTAAGTTAGTTAGTGTAAGATTATGTTGCATGTAGTAAAAAAAGAAAAACACAAGTCTGTTAAAGGGGATAAGAATATATATATATATATATATATATATATATATATATATATATATATATATATATACAGTGGAATGTCGATCTATCGTTTTTTAAGGGACCGACTGAAATGAACGATAAATGCGGGAAAACGATAGATGCGGAAACATAACAAAGCAATATGATCGTTGGGACTGGATAAAATGAACGACACATACGGAAAAACGATGGATCCGAAAACGATCGATCGAGATTCCACTGTATTTATATATATATATATATATATATATATATATATATACAGTGGAATGTCGATCTATCGTTTTTTAAGGGACCGACTGAAATGAACGATAAATGCGGGAAAACGATAGATGCGGAAACATAACAAAGCAATATGATCGTTGGGACTGGATAAAATGAACGACACATACGGAAAAACGATGGCTCCGAAAACGATCGATCGAGATTCCACTGTATTTATATATATATATATATATATATATATATATACATACACATACTTACACACTATCGATTATACGAATGGACTAACTCACATATGAAAGTGAAAATGGGCAATACGTATTATTCAGCACATATAAACGTGCGATCCTTTTACAACATTTTCAATTTCGTTGGAATGTGCTATGGGGAGTAACACCGAACTTATTACTTTCCAAAGAGATATTGCTTATAGTCCTTCCTCTTATAAGGAATTTCTTGTATAGAATCCTCTTAATCTCCTCCTGGAAGGAGATTAAGAGATAATCTCCTCTTGAAAGGAGATTAAGAGATATTGAAAAAGGACCTATATCGTCTCACAAAAATGTTTAAAAACACGAAACTCTGAAGACTTTGAACTGATTTTTAAAGTACTTTAAACATTAAAGGTGAATCCGATGCTGTTGTGTATTTTTAAATAAACGTTTCTGTTCCTCTTATTAACTCTGTGCTAACGGAATTAATTCGCAATTTTTTAAAAAAAATTACGTGAAACATCTAAATTATTGCAAATGTCTGGATACTTGAGTGTTTAATACAAAAAAATCGGGAATCTGCATGTAAAGAGCAAAAGAGGTCTATAATTTTATTCGAAAGAAATTTTTAACCCCGTTCTGACATATAGCCCTTTACAACAGTGTTACTTCACAATATTCTAGAATTTGATTAAATGAAAATTTTCGAAATTTTTATTAATACTCCTAAGAATATTTTCAAAATGGCACACTTCTTTTGTATCACTTATCAGAGATTTCAACGTCTAAATAAAGGAAAAGCTTCATTCGCCGTATAATGTCTTGGGTAAAACTGAATGGATTTTTGCAGGTGCATATCAATTTCGATTTTCCTTGGGAAGTCGACGTTTTCAAATTAATAATTGAAATTAAAAAGTTCATCTACAAAGTCTCTCGTAATTTTTTTTAAATCAGGAAATAGTTTTTAATGCAGCCTTAGGTCTTAAAGCACAATATGTTTGTATATTTCAATAAACTTTGCATAAAATGTTTTTTGGAAATTTTAACCCTCAATAAATAGGAATTCAGAGTATCAACAGTCCGCTTAAGAGACTTGATTTAGTTGTGAGACGGCGTGTACAATTATACCTACATTAACTTGCATATCATTCCAATCTGAGTATAAAATTACACGGCAACCAAAAGACCAATCCGTTTAACAACTAAACTATCAGCTACTGCTCTTTACAAAACATTGAAAAATAATTGATGTTTTGTATCTTCGCTAATGGTACGTTATTCACCGAACAAGACACTACTTTCATCCTTTTTAAAACTAAACACGCCAACATTAAAAAAAAAAAAAAATTGTCGGAAAATCGTATGTGGGTTAAAAAAATCCTACACATAACAATAAAGAAACCATTCGACCATCCCGCTGATAATAGATGTTTTCACTCTTTTAGAAACTGATTCTGCAAATGATCAAAATAATAACAGGATACGCGTTAAGCGTCTCATAGAAGCTTACGAACGTAAGCTTATCTCTTGATTGTTTACGACACATCGCGCCTAATGACCAAAGTAAAGTCTGAATCACATCTCTGATAGTGTCTTCAAAGCATCCACGTAAAAAAACACATGCTAATCTCAATTTGGCGAGGGAATTCCTTACGTGACAGTATTTGATGCTGTCTTTTTATACCATCAAATGCCAAGTCAAGTAATCGCTATTATTTATCGTGACCTCATATGATAGCAATCAGACGTTATAAACTGCGGCAAATATACTAGTTTTTATTCATGTCTTTTAAGGGGGTTATATGAGTGTAGAAGACGATGCAAGTACAATATTTTATTCTCAACCGGTTAGGAAACTAGATTATGTTTCTTGATCACTCCCTGATTAAATAGTTTAAGTGTACAAGTTACACGGTTCATTTAGGCTCAAGGATGTTTTTTTTTTTTTTTTTAGATTATGATGTCACCTTTACGAGGCACTGTTCCTGGTGTTATAATTTTAGGCTGATGAGGTGTTTTCTTAAAAATAAAATTTGAATTGTAAAGAAGGTTCTTGTAAATTAGAGGAAAAAATCTGGGCGTGGCATAAAATTGTACTAGTGAACGTATCCATCTGGCAAAAACACTAAGTTCTGAAATTGATTCCCATCCATTGTTGAAGTGTATAAAATATTAAAATAAGGGATTATGCATTAGAGGCGCTTACAAGGGTGTTTTGATGGGCATTCAAAGATTCTCTCGGCCCCTATAAACAGGGGCAAAATATAAAATTTCTTTATTACACTCTATGACTTTCTGCTGCACAGGTTAGCATACTTTTTAGGAAAACAGAAATTGTCTAGTTACATTTCAGAGTCAACCACTATTTTTCAAGTGTCGAATTAGAATGCTGGTCAATTTAAAGCAAGTTTTTCGCTGTTATTAGTTAACTCTGTGGTTGAGTAAGGTGTTATATATATACGAGTATACACACACACACACACACACACATATATATATATAGATATATAGATAGATAGATAGATATCTGTGTGTGTGATAAAACTCACATATATGTATGTCTCTAACTTCTGTAACTTTAAAAATTTACTACTGAACTGAGTTTTTATTCCTATAATTTCAAAATCGTTTCCGGAAGTAATAGCTGAGACCTGGTTGGATTTCACGTCTGAAATTAACATTTTCAAATAAACACTTTCCTTTTGAAAACTCATTTTACTCATATATCAAGTTGCTTTTTTACAAAAAAATGAGTAATACTTTTGCTTTTCAATTTGTAATTTCGACATCCATCTTGTGGTCACGTGTCAACGTATTTTGGTAAAGTAAATGAATAAAAACTACACCGCTACATTTGATTGAAATTGCAACATCCAAAAAGATTATTTAGATTGACCTGAAATTCGGCAGACCGGTATTTTATCGTGAAAAATTCAAATGATTAAAATATACGCTATGTTAACAAATATCCGCTCCGAAATGCAGGCTGAAATGTAACTTGAGGGATATAAGAGAAGGCCTCAAAAATAAGTATCTCAAGCGTAGTATACGTAAATTCGATTGGTATAGCTCTTCCATTGCGTAAAAGTGTCTCATAGGAAACGGTTAGGAATTGTTGACAGAGTTTGAAAGACGAAGAATTGTTGTGTTGAGAGAAGATGGTCTATCGTATCCTCAGATTGCTGTTCAAGATGGGCTAAACGCTTGTACAGTTGTGGGTGGCTAAGCCGCAAGAAGGTTCTAGACATAGTCGCGTGTTATGTGGAGCACATATGGCTACGTCAAAAGAGAAGACAGGCGCTTTTTAGGCATGACGATTACGAACTGCACACCGAAATTCACAGCGTTAGCACAACAATGTAAGATGGTGACATATAAGGCGATGTCTACCAGCAAGGTTCACCACACATCAGAGAGGTCTTGGAAATCAGATGTCCTACAGATCCTCCTTGGAATTACTTTGCAACAGAACTCTCCTCATAAGGAATCTGCTTGGAAGCCATTCTGAATCTTTGTCACTGAATGCCACCCCGTGTGAGCAGTCATAATTGCAGAAGGTGGACACACAAAATACTGATTTTAGCTTGAGCCTTTTGACTAGCAGATCTGTAATGCCAATCATTTATGCATCATATTCCATGTCATTGCTCAGATAAATTTCATTTCTGTAACTCAATTCTCTTGTGGTGTTGCATATCAAAGAACAGCACTGTACATTAATTACGAAAGCACCTAAAATCAATAACATGGAAAAATAGACAGAGGATAAGAAATCATGGAATAATTGTAATTGAAAAAATTTTCATTCACAATGTAAAGAAATTTTTGATGCCCTGTATAAAGGGCTTAAGTCAAAAATACTGATTTAAATATACCAAGTTATTGGCTTTTATACCAATCGCAGAAATATAATTTTGACTGGAGTCTTTTGTACAAAGAAATGTAATTTTGTATACAAAATTTATAGACTCAAGCCTTTTATACCGGGCATCAAAGTATATATATATATATATATATATATATATATATATATATATATATATATATAAGAATGCGTGTATATATATTCATTCCTGAACGGAATGTTTAATCCTCCTGAAACATATTTTATTAATAATATACAAGTGTTCCAATTAATCTGTGTCAAATTTTCCCACCATTTTTAATTTCGTAACTTTGTAATATATGCCTGCAATATTTTGTTTTTGTATGGTCTACCTATAAAGAATCAATGGAAATTCTTTTTAAGTTAAAAATAGATAATAACGCAGCTGTATAGTTCTTATCAAGTAACAGTAAAAACTCGTCACTTAGCTTTTGAGTTTGATAGAAACAAAACTATTAAGGAATTAAAAAATAAAGAATTATGTCAACGAAAATTCTATTGCGGGTGGAAAAAAATTATGGTTTGATCGAAAATGACATTTGGAAAGCATAACTTAGTTTAGACAATCATGAGTAGGAAAAAAAATATTACACTATAAGCTTCAGTGCGTAAATCACAGTTGTAGCATAGACTAAAAATTTTTGAAATCTGAAAAATTTCAGCGCTGTTCAAGTGAAACCACCCGAAATTAACTTTTAACATACAAATGAACGTCGAAAGCAATTTACTCAAAATAATCACTCATTGGTGCAGCTGAGCCGATCTGTGTTTGACCTCATGAAAAATACATTCATATTCCGAAGTTTAGCAAATTACCTGATTATCACGAAAATCTAAATTATTGCGTGCAAGCATTCGTGGTTCCAGTTGATTAATTTTCCGTAATGAAAAATTCTTCATTAAGATCTGGAAATAATCCTGTATATCTTAAGGCATTTTTAATACGGTTTGCAAAGTAGGGAAAAAAACACGTAAATGCACATTTTAAAGGTCATGTGTAAACAATCATCGTTAAAGAAATTAATCACTAGAAACAATAATCGAGTTTGGTTATATTTTGCAATATTGTTATACGCTGCCATTAGCCTTGGAACACTTATTTAATTATGCATTCAAAGTCTGGTTTGCGTTTGTTCTTGAACAAAAGATTTCTCGTGAGAAAGAATGCGTGTGTTCTTTTGTCGTGGAAGTTACTCGCTATGAAGCTTTCGAAAAATAAAAATAAACATTTAATTACTATGACAATTAAGCTTTCCAAAACTCAAATTCCAGTATTATTTTTGACTAGTTTTTTTTTTTTTAAACTGTTATAGTAGATGCAGTTTGAAGGTCCTTTATTCATGTAGATATTAAATGCCGTATTTTAATCTTGAATTCGTTCTGGTTTTCAGGTTTCCCATCACTCCCTTTGTCAGAAAATTTTAAATGAATAAAAAATATTTTCAGCTCTCTTTTTAAATAGTTAGGTACACAGATTATAGGTAGTTAAATTAAATAACCGTAATGTAAAGTTCTTAGGATTAATTAATATTTAACTTTTAGACTAGCATGGGAAAACTGCCTATTTGTTGTTAAAAAAAAAGAAAACTTATATGCGGTAAACATGAAAATTTTAAATATCGAACTTAATGCCAGTCATAAAAATTAGTTATTTATTTTATTATAAGAGAGATAATATAAAAAAAGTGTTAAAGGAGAAAATGCGCTTTACAAATAGAAAATTCTTTTGCAGTTGATCCCAAATATTGTGGTTTAACTGATCCCTATTCCTCTAGAGCAGTGGTTCTTAAAATTTTAATAGTCAACAACCCCTTGAATCTGAAAATAAGCTCTCACATCCCCTGGAAAAACAAGTTCCTATTTTTTATTTAGGAAAAGACATTTAGTGTAAGATTATTTATTTATTGAATAAAATAAATAATACATTTACAATACATACTATATTATTACATTTAAAATATATGTGCATTTTTAATGGATACGTTGTTGTAACTCTTTTTTTGAAAGAGCCAAGTGTGAGTCATTAAACGTATTTAAGCGATTTTTGGCTCTTGTTTTGATGTGCTAAAGTGGTGAAAAACTCATTTCACAAAGGAGAGTGGTGACAAATGGTAAAAGTGTTTCTAATGCTGCTTTTGCCAATTCTGGATAAAGTTCTATCTGCGTACACCAGAACTGTTTTAAGTCCAGTTTTCCAAATTCCATTTCAATTCATGCATTAGCTCGTATTGCGATAAGATCGTCTTTTAATAAAACGTTGTCGTCCATTGAGTTTAGGTCAAACAAATATGGATTGAGTATCCATCTATTGAATTTGCTTGTATTTCCCGTCGAAAAGTATCCATCAAATGATTCACTCAATTGGTAATTTTCATTAAAAATTTAGAACCTTATCTCGCACCCCTAGAAAAGCTCTCTCGCTCCCCCAGGGGTGCCTGCACCCTCGGTTAAGAACCACTGTTCTAGAGAAAAATATTGTAGTTTACGTGTCCTCTCATAACGACTTTTAGTGCTGATATATATTTGTATTCTTGAGAAAATACATAAAAAATCAAGCTCTGTCTAAGAGATTTTGAAAGCATGTTTGAGCATGAAAAATAGATCAAATATAATTACGAAGTAGCTAGTATTTACTTGAAATATGAAAGATATATTGAAATTTTATAATAAGGTACTGTGGAAGCGTTAGTATACATAAAAAAATCAAACATTTATTGAAATAAGGACTCTCCTTCTTTCCATTAGCATTTATGATTATATCAAACTCCTATATTCCATCCTAATCCAGTTACTATAGCATTTAATGAGAATTTTGGAACATAAAAAGAAAGCTAAAGAGCAGTGGTTCTTAACCGGGGGGGGGGGGGGTCGGGCACCCCTGGGGGTGCGAGAGAAGGTTCTAAAGTTTTAATGAAAATTACCAATTGAGTTAATCATTTGATGGATGCTTTTCCACGGGAAATATAATCAAAATTAATAGATGGATACCGAATCCATTTTTGTTTGACCTAAATTCAATGGGCGGCAATGTTTTATTAAAAGACGATCTTATCGCAATACGAGCTAATGCACGTATTAAAGTGGAATTTGAAAAACCGGACTTAGAACAATTGTGGTGTACGCAGTTAGAACTTTATCCAGATATGGCAAAAGCAGCATTAGAGACACTTTTACAATTTGCCACCACTTACCTTTGTGAAATGAGCTTTTCTATCACTTTTGCACAACCAAACAAAAGCCAGAAATCATTCAAATGCATCTGATGACTTACGTGTCGCTCTTTCAAAAAAGAGCCTCATTTTAAAAGGATAATTATGAACAAACAACAACAACGTAGCCATTAAAAACGTAGATATTGTTTTATATGTAATAATATAGTATGTATTGTAAATGTATTACTTTTTTATATAATAAATAAATTATCTTGGAATAGATGTCTTTTCCAAAATAAAAAATAAAAAAGAGAAACATATTTTTCAAGGGGGGTGCGAGAACTTATTTTCAGATTCAAGGGGGTGTTGACTATTAAAAAGGTCAAGAACCACTGCTATAGAGGATAGATTGTTAAATTTACGAACCGTAATGTAAAGGAAATCAGCTCTTAGGATTGTTGACTTAGATTTTTAAACTTATGCAAAGCAGTTTTGATCTTTGGTTCAGACCTCACAGTATTAACACATGAATGAAAATAAATGAATAGGATGTTAAAAAATTAGCTTTCACGTCTGATTTTGGAATAACTGTCTTTACTATTTGTTTGTAAAAATTTCCTAGCAGTTTTACGAAAAGCAACGTGCTAAATCCTTAAAAAAAATTCAAAATTATTTCAATTTGTACCATTTTGAGAAAAAATAATTACACGCTCTTAAATTTCTGATGAATACCTACCTAATTTTTGACTAAATTTTGTAGCTTATGTACTTATCAAACTTAAGTTGGGAAAAGGACAACAGAAGATACAAAAATTAATTTTCTGTGTATTGAAATAATGTTTGGTATCTATTTTGCTAATAACCCTTATATATATATCGTTAAGAAATTGCCCCCCGTCAAAATGTAAAAAAAAAAGCTAACCACGTTTTGTTGTATTAGAAAAATTAAAATCAATTATCCGAGTTATGAATAATGTATGGTACTTGTTGTCTTAGTTATCCTTACATAGATGCAATTAAAAAATTACTCCCTTCAAAAATGACGAAATGCTAACATGTTTTCTTGTAATAATTTTCTAACAGACCAACAATTAAACTGCAATCCTTCATAATTTTTCGCTTAAAATATGTAAACCACAGTCCGGCCAGAAATCGAATCCATCATATTCGCTACGCCGTGACATAATATTCCAAACGCTGAACTGCCGAGACAAACGTTGAACATCCTTACAACTTCTTCCAGGACATGAGCACTTAACTTAACATGCTAGTAGTACTGGAATTTGAGAAGCTGTAGATCTAATTAGCCCTTAGGTATCAAAAGTTGGCCGTAGGGATCTAAACCAACGAACCGTCCAACCTTGAGAAGCCGTGGCAATAAAAGTGCTTAAAAATCTCCCAAAACTAATCATTATCTGCCACGTAGATTAAAGTTGAAGAAAAACTAAATTATCCATAACATGTAATTGGGTTTTGTCCCATTTATAAATTTTACGAACTATGGCTGAAAGCTTTCATGCATGACGAATTTTGTTTATAGTTCTAAAATACTGTGGATGAAGAAATAAGTTTGAAAAATAATTCACCTGGTGGAAAAATTTCAAATTTTTATCCCTGCCAAATAATGTTAAAATATCTATAACTGTTAATCTAATAAAAAAGAAGAGATGAAGAATTAAACTTTAATAATATTAAAGTACCGTATTTTTTGCACCATAAGACGCACGTCAAATTTATGGACGGATTTTCGAAAAAGACTATTTTTGTATTTTGCTAGGTATATAAAGATATTTTCAATTTCTTACTTATTAAAGATAAAAATATAAATAATAATTATAATAAATAATTAATATATATATATATATATATACACAGTGGAATCTCGATCTATCGTTTTTCAAGGGACCGATTGAAATGAACGATAAAAGCGGGAAAACGATAGATGCGGAAACATAACAAAGCAATATGATCGTTGGGACTGGAAAAAAAGGAACGACACATACGGAAAAACGATGGATCCGAAAACGATCGATCGAGATTCCACTGTATATATATATATATATATATATATATATATATATATATATATATATATATATATATATATATATATATAATAAAATTTTAAAATGTACAGTAAATATGTATAATATATAAAATATAAAGCATTTTATTTTAATGCTACCTTCGGACCATAAGACTCACTGTAATTTTAAGTCGATTTTTTAATGTAAAAAGGTGCTACCTATGGTAGGAAGAATACGGTATTTAAAATTCGACAGTATAACCGAAAATGCAATATTAAAGATGCACTGATACTTTAGAACATTTTGTGTAGTTTTTTGCAATGTAATTTAAGCATAGATATCAGAACTGTCTAACCATACGTTTAACAGAAATTCGTGAAATAAAATTATGTATTTTTTTTCTGATTTTGAATAAGCCATTGGTGAAACAAACACTGTTACTGTCAAACAACTGAATATTGCAGTGAGTGTTATTAAATTCTCCTTTCCAACATTTACCGTAAAATGATTCGAGGTAGATTTTTTTTTTTTTTCCTTTTTAACAGAGATGGGCATATATTTGTAAATATCTCCCTTTTGAACCATTCTTCATTTTACGGAGATTAAAATATCAAATCTTTTTCAACTCTCTCTAATTTCCCTGAAACCCAAAAGCCCACAAGCAATTTTTCCCCTCGCTAAGCCTAAATGCGTTATTTTCCCCTCCTATTAGTGATTCACGGGTTTCGACATCAGTATGTTTACCCACTTAATGCGACCTTTAAATAAATGTTCCCGGGGATGTCAACAGGTGTTAGCTCGCGCATCTGTAACCAGCACAAATAGAGGAGCTCCCCCTCCAAGATGCAACGCTCCGGCCCCGATGCGTAAGACAGATGGTTGTGATACCTGCGCTGGAATAAAAAATAATAATAATGGTGCACAATTCTGGACTATCTTTGCAGCGAGCTTTTTCCCCTCATTCTTGACGAGGCATTGAGTTCCAGATGAGCGTACATACATATGAGGGAACTAGCTGAAAACCCGTCCTTCGCTACGGAGTACATTCAAATTAAATATAACGGTCAATGTATGCAATTAATGCCAAATATATAAATAAATAAATAAATATATATATATATACAGTGGAATCTCGATCTATCGTTTTTGAAGGGACCGATTGAAATGAACGATAAATGCGGGAAAACGATAGATGCGGAAACATAACAAAGCAATATGATCGTTAGAACTGGATAAAATGAACGACACATACGGACAAACGATGGATCCGAAAACGATCGATCGAGATTCCACTGTATATATATATATATATATATATATATATATATATATATATATATATATATATATATATATATATATATATATAATAAATACAACGATCAATGTATGCAATTGATTTAAAAAAACGAAAAAATACATTTATTAAAAAAATCGTAACGGATATTTTTATAGAAAAAATAAAGTAGAAGAAAATTTTCAAATTAAATCTAATAGAACATACTAAAGATTATAGTACAGTTTGAGAAACATTTATTTTACTGCATTTTAATATTTTTTTGGATAATGTCCAATCGTCTGCCGCATTAGCAAAAAGAAAATTTTTTTTTTGTCTATTTCATTGTTATGCACGTGGCGCAAAATTAGTTTAGAGTATCATAAAAAGTAAAGAAACTGCGTGGTCAGCATTTAGTAAATTAAATTCTAAAAATGAATCTTTAAAAATTCATCCAAAATCAGAAAATGGAGGTTAAGATTCGAAAAAGATTTCATTTATTAAAAGGAAATTTTATGATCTTTCTCGTGATATAAATTTTATAACCCTCGGATTATTATTTTAAATGCGAACTTTAAAGAATGTTACAGAAAAGCTTAAAAATTTAATTTAAAAAAATCTAAGAAGAATTTTTCAAAAATCTCTCTTAGTGCACCCCTACACTATAAGAAGAATCGCCATGTAAAATTTCAGCCCTTTATGTACAGCGGTTTGGTCTGTGCGTTATATGTCAGTTAGGAACTGTTTTTAATGAAATGTTCCCGAAACTGGTGCAATCCATTCTTAAGGAATATATTATACGTTGAAGTTTCATCTTTGAAAAGAGAGATATTTTAATATAAAACAAGAATAGACAAGAATAATCTACAAGAATAAATTATAACAGATGCAATCCATTGTTAGAGGACATAATTCTATGATTTCTATTCTTTTAGGTTTCATGTTTGAAAAGAGAAGGATTTTAATATGAAACAAAAATAGACAAGAATAATATACAATTATAAATTATAACAGATGCAATCCATTGTTAGAGTACAATTCTATAATTTCTATTCTTTTAGGTTTTATCTTTGAAAAGACAAATATTTTAATATAAAACAAGAATAGACAAGAATAACCTACAAGAATAAATTACAACAGATGCAATCCATTGTTAGAATATATATATATATATATATATATATATATATATATATATATATACATATATATCCATACACACACACACTCACACACATATAAGCAAATAAATAGATCTATATGTTCAGGTATGAATCATTGGATCCGTGATAATTAGATACATAGTGTAGAAGAAAAGATTGTTTTCAGTATCTTTCACACTTTTTAACTAACATTTTACAAAATCCAAAATTAAGTTATATGCGCGGTACGCTTTATTAGTTTTATGATTTTTAGGTACATTACATTGTTATGTTTGAAGCTAATTTTGATGTGTATAGATATAACATATTTAAATATGTACATACTTTCAATGGGTGGTTAAGATGGAAAATAAGAACTTGATTTTTTTCAATTACTTGTTTCCAATCACACAATGTGATTTTACGGTGTTACATTTTCACTTCTTGCATATTGAGGGATAATTTTATCTGACTAATCACCAAGGAAAAACTACAGTTATTTCTTCATTAACTTTACGTGCTATTTAACAAATAAAGCTAATTAGTGCTCATCTAGTTCTATATCCTTACTTTTTGAGGAAAATGCAGTCGGATGATCTACATCAATTACTTGTTTAATAGTTAACTGCTGTTTAATAGTTATTTTATTGTTTGTACGTAGCATTGTGGCACTGATCAGTTTAAAATGAATCATGTTAAGGAAATTTGCATGCAGAAATGAATCTCTAAATACGTTACGTTACTACCTCTTTAATGTGCTTCAAGGAAATGATCTCAGAAATTTGTTAACCTGTTTTCAAGTGTTTCCTGTGTTTGAAAATTCATAGACCTCCAATCGCATGCACTTTAACTATTTCAAAGTCAATTACTTACTGTATTTTGACTGAGCAGTGAAACTACGTTGTTATCTGATACTTATAGAAGTTTCAAGTTCTCTTCATTTTTGCCGGTTTACGGAAAAGACAACGAATCGCCATTTATTGGAGTGCCTTATACTGTACGACCGTAACCGTAGAGTACAAACACCCTAGCTGACAATGCAAGGGTTTTCGAAAACAAAAGGCAAATAATATTTTTAAAATTTAAATTATTCGGGGACAAATCTGGTATAGTGTGTTTTAAAGGCTCATAAATTTCTTTTGTGGACGAAATTTATAAAATAAATTCTGTTGCAAGGTGCAGAAAAGTTCAGGTTATCTAAAAATACAATTTTTATTGGATTATCAGCATTTATGTAACTGTTAATAGTAGACAAATATTCTCCATAAATTAACATTAAGATGAATAAATCCAATAGGGTTAGTACACAGCATCCTTAAGAACAACTTGCAAGGAGAGGATTAACTCGTACCACTCTTAATTTTAACTCTTTAAGTGATTAACATAAAAATCTTCTTAATATATATCTTATTATATATAATTTCTTTCAGTAAATATAAAAACCTTTTCAGCAAGGCGTTTATAACATGATCATAAAATAGGAATTCAGAATGTCACATTTAGAACTTTACAAGTAGAAAAGTTAACTATCACTGATATGCAATATTTCAGAACAACTTCTTTTGTTATCTAGTAAAAATTTCATTTCCTAGGCTCTACTAGGGCCTTGCAAATGTCACTTTCACAACATTAATAAGAGGGCTGGCACTGTCTGTCTTCGACAAGTTTTTGAATATTAGGTTGTAACTGCGACAAAGCACACCTCAGGTCACTTTCAACGTCCAGCTTTGCTCGATATTTTGACTTTATGCATGCTATTGCTGAAAATCCAGATTCACAGAGATATGTGGATGAAAACTGCACTAACGACCTCAAAGCTTCCAAAGCAACTTCTGGGTAAACAGGAAAATAGCTTAACCAAAAATTTTCATCATCCATGTTTTCGAATTCCGCATTTGCTTGAGAATCACATTTTAGGTCGATTACCTGTTCCTGAATATGATTAGGGAATACATCCACGTCGATTTTAAAAGGATCTCTTGTAAACTTAAAACTCCCAGTTCTCTGAACTAATATCTGGAAAATAGCCTGCAATTTCATTTTGCAATGCTACCAAATGCCCTGATATAAGGTCCTTAAATTCATTTATCTGTTGTAATGGGAGATTTTTTTATCATCGAGGAGGTCGTTCAATCTTAGAAAGGATGAAAAGTTTGGCTCTGAACTCTGAAGACGGCTTGTCAGAGAGATATCTTTACCGTTAAACCCTTAACTGCATCATAAGTCTTCAGAATGCTTTCCTGACATTGTAGCCAGTGGCGTAGTGAGCATAACTGGCGCCCGGGGCACGATACCTTTTTGGCGCCCCCCCCCCATGGTCTTTGGGACCAAATGGTCCAATGGTCTGGGGACCATTTGGCGCCTCTCTTCGAGTAGCGCCCGGGCATGATAGACCCCTTTGCCCCCCTCTGGCTACGCCACTGATTGTAGCTTCATGTTCAGAAAGTTGAGTACAGGTAGCCCTCCTACAGCACGGCATCTTACAACACGGTTTGCTCTAACACGATACGATAAATTGCGGGAACCCTCGTATAACACTGCAACCTGTAACACAGTTTCGCTCTAATACGATAAAAAAAATCGCGAAAACCTTTGTACAGCACTGTACTTCTATAGCACTAGATAACATGATTTTTTTTAACACATTTAAAAACTAAATTACCTTAAAATAATGAACTTCAGTGGCTTTAGATTAAAACGTATAAACAAATTATAATTTATTCATTTATAACTCTATAAAATTACAAGATGGCCTAATCTTAGCTGAAAATCATTTTTCCTGAATGCAGACACCTCCGTTGAAAGAAGCCGAAAATTGAAAAAGGAACTGCAAAATTGTTCATCTCCATACCGTGAATCTACAATAACCTTGTAAGAATCAGCAAACAAACCAAAATTACAGATTTTTTAAAGAGGATAGAAGGTGCAAAAAATTTAAATGAATGAAAAGGTTCTGAAAGTGAAGGTGATATTGTTCAATCGAAAAAATGTTCTCGTTTGATTGTACTGAGCAGTGATGAGGAAGAAATTTATTAAATTAAGGTAGCATTAAATGAAAATAATATTTTTTGTTTCTTTTCGTTTTGTGTTATATATACAGTTATATTTTTAATAAAAATTAAGTTGCTTATATGGAATTTTTAAAAAAATGTTTGTTTTTAATAAGTTTTCAAAACGTAAACCCCCTTTTTTGAACTGTCTCTGGGTTTTCTATAACACAGTTTCAAACAACACGGCATTTTCTAGGAACCTATCTACCGTGTTATAGGGGGTTACCTGTATTTAGAAAAAGGCTGATAAATATGCCAAGGGAAAGATAAAATTTTCATCGGAAAATATGTTGCGGTTACATTGTGACCGCAAAATTGAGTACAGTAAATTTCAGTTAATTTTACTTTTTATTTTATTTTTTTAAACTCACGCCTCCTTTAAAATTCTTCTACGCCCCCCCCCCCCCCCCCCCAGGTTGAGAACCGCTGTGCTAGAGAATGGAAACACGAGTATTTCACTTTAAGGACAAGGCAGTTATAATTCTTCTAAACCCTGAAATAATATTCCAATATATGGGTTTTTGCATGAAGAAATATAACATTTCAGACTTTTGCTTTTAAACTTTTGCTTTCTTTGCCTCATAACCAGTTTTCAACCCGAAACTACGGTCAGAGGGGGAAAAAACAACATTAATCTTAACTTGCTTCTAAAATCGAAGCTTAGAAATGATTTAGGATGTTAAAGACAATAAAAATGCCTTTAAATACATGCACTAGACATTCAAGTCGGCTTTCATTCCTGCAATTTGAAAGATTCCTTCATAGAACATCCGTGATTTTGAGATGGAAAATTAACTCCGAATTAATGCATAAATTCATCCGGCTTAGTCCCACTCTAGACCAATTAGGCGCCAAATTTAGCACATTTTCCTGCTCTAATGTGTGAAAAATTGCGCCATGAACAATTCATAATCCCTTGCGAAAGCGATCTCTTCAGTTAATTGGCGAGTTGAAGAATTATTGGCGATAATCGATCAAACTATGAAATTAAAAAGGAAAAAAATATGGATGAAATGAATAGATTAACAAATCCAGGTATAAGGGAAAAGAGAATGAAAGAAAATCGCAAAGAGGTGAAATGAATCCCGCAAAATACTGGTTATTAATGACTTGTTATTTAGAGAAGTTTTCCTGTTAATTTGAAGAACTATTATAAAAAAGATAGGTGGCGGGAAGAGTCTAAGCTAGACCACTTAAAATAATTATTCATTCAGTTGATGAGTGCTATAAACAACACAGACACGTTAAGTAAATTTTTACTCGTTGCTTTGCAATATCTCTGGCATATTCAGACAATAATTAAAATATTACAATAATTAAAATATTAATATTAATACAATATTAATACAATAATTAAAATATTAAAAGGTTAAAGAGTCATTATAGGAATAAATTTTAAAGCTCACATTCTTTTTGATTGTTATATTTTAATCAGTGATTCATAAATTACGATTATAACAGGGATTTTTCATCTTAAAAATATATTTATTTTATAATATATATATATATATATATATATATATATATATATAAATTTCAATATTTCTTAGCTAGTCAAATTTTTTTATGTTCTTGTTCGCTGTTTCTAAGTTGAAGTACTGTAAATCAATGAATATATATTTTTGTTTAACTGTGAGACTGACTGTTAGATTCGCTTTAAGGGTGAATTTAATAAAAAAATTAAACACATAATTAAATTATAAACAATTGGAGAAATGCCTTGTTTTTTATAACTAATTATTCTTGCCCAACATGAAAATTTCAGCAATTTTAACATATTTCATGTTTACAATGTATTAAAACTATTGAGAAAAAAACATAAGTGTGCTAATACGAATTTAACTGAACGCTGTCATAACGGAAATATTTACTGTTGATTACTCAGAATCCCATTCCTTTGCAAACATTATCTTATCAAAAAGGTGTTTGACTCCTTGAACTAAATAACTTAACTGCCATCAATTTAAAGTTTAGTTGTTCATCCACTTGTCAGCAGCTGATCAGCGTAACTTGCGTGGACAAAATGAAACGACTGCAATAGTCAAAAGCCTAATTAACTCTCTCTTTCTCAATTACATATAACTTTAATCTAATAGTTATACATTAATAAATCATTCTTATTTTTTCAATCACGATCTGGTATGATGTCTAAAGCTTAAGTGTTTAATGGCTTTATGCTCTTGGACAGAGTCATTTATGTTTATCAATAGCTAATATCTCCATATGTTTTTTGCTTTCAGCTGCAAATAATTAATTTTTCCCAAGTGCTTCCATTATCAATGCAAATTTCATATATTTTTCCTTAAAGCTTATTGCTCGAAATGATCTTTTAATTACACCTCAAGAGTATAATCTAATAACTTTAAGCTTCTCTTCCAAAACATACTTCGTTTAAAACTAATAAATCAGATAATTCAAATCTAGCTCCTGCCCATTCATCTGATGTATATTAATACTTCGATATCGGTTAATGAGACTAAAGAATTATAATGGTTTTACCGAAGGGAACATATTTGAAAAGAAAAAAATCTTATTTATAAATAGTTTTATTAGATTTTTCTGAACAAGCCATAATAAGTAAAATAGTGATTAACCTTAAACTTTTTTAAAAAGAAAAATTGCGTTTTGGCATCTGGATATAGCAAATGTATTCCATAGGGACATTTTGAAATTTCTCTACTTGTAATTACTTAGTTGACTAAAGTTACAATTTTTGAATAAAAACATTTAGTGTCAAAATTAGGGCTAAAATCTAATTACTGACTTAGAAGGTCATAAAAAGGTGTGTGTGTATGTGTCAAAAATTTCTTTTAGACTGCCCCCTGTAGTCCAAAACATTTAGAACTCAAAATTACTAAATAATACAAAAAAATTAGTAATTAATGACTGGTCAATAAATATGAAAAGGTTAACCGACAATACGCAAGTCTGACCAGCAGCAAATTGAACTCCTCTCCTTTTTTGATCGTTTGTTCATCGATTAAATTTTCTTACTTGGATAAATACCTTTTCATGCCATATTTCTTGCCTAACTTGAACATTTTGCTGTTTCTGTACGATTTCCTTCAGGAATCCAGACCAAATGCAACCATTTTCTTAGATGCTCTTGCAGTCGGGACGACCGACCGTGTAACTTGAGATCTAAGACTATCGTGTGAACGTCTATTTCATGTCTGATAAACATTTAGTAGGAGTATATTTAAAAATCCAATTATGTGGTTTCAAGTCACAGTGAGGACTATCTAAGGAAGTCAGAGTAAGATCCAATAAGACTATCTACAATCGTGTGAACGTCTATTTGATGTCTAATTAACATTTAGTAGGAGTATATTTAAAAATCCAATTATGTGGTTTCAAATCACAGTGAGGACTATCTAAGGTATTCACAGTAAGATCCAATAAGACTATCTACAATCGTGTGAACGTCTATTTGATACCTAATAAACATTTAGTAGGAGTATATTTAAAAATCCAATTATGTGGTTTCAAGTCACAGTGAGGACTATCTAAGGAAGTCAGAGAAAGATCCAATAAGACTATCTACAATCGTGTGAACGTCTATTTGATACCTAATAAACATTTAGTAGGAGTATATTTAAAAATCCAATTATGTGGTTTCAAGTCACAGTGAGGACTATCTAAGGAAGTCAGAGAAAGATCCAATAAGACTATCTACAATCGTGTGAACGTCTATTTGATACCTTATAAACATTTAGTAGGAGTATATTTAAAAATCCAATTATGTGGTTTCAAGTCACAGTGAGGACTATCTAAGGAAGTCAGAGTAAGATCCAATAAGACTATCTACAATCGTGTGAACGTCTATTTGATGTCTAATTAACATTTAGTAGGAGTATATTTAAAAATCCAATTATGTGGTTTCAAATCACAGTGAGGACTATCTAAGGAATTCACAGTAAGATCCAATAAGACTATCTACAATCGTGTGAACGTCTATTTGATACCTTATAAACATTTAGTAGGAGTATATTTAAAAATCCAATTATGTGGTTTCAAATCACAGTGAGGACTATCTAAGGAATTCACAGTAAGATCCAATAAGACTATCTACAATCGTGTGAACGTCTATTTGATACCTTATAAACATTTAGTAGGAGTATATTTAAAAATCCAATTATGTGGTTTCAAATCACAGTGAGGACTATCTAAGGAATTCACAGTAAGATCCAATAAGACTATCTACAATCGTGTGAACGTCTATTTGATACCTTATAAACATTTAGTAGGAGTATATTTAAAAATCCAATTATGTGGTTTCAAATCACAGTGAGGACTATCTAAGGAATTCACAGTAAGATCCAATAAGACTATCTACAATCGTGTGAACGTCTATTTGATACCTTATAAACATTTAGTAGGAGTATATTTAAAAATCCAATTATGTGGTTTCAAATCACAGTGAGGACTATCTAAGGAATTCACAGTAAGATCCAATAAGACTATCTACAATCGTGTGAACGTCTATTTGATACCTTATAAACATTTAGTAGGAGTATATTTAAAAATCCAACTATGTGGTTTCATGTCACAGTGAGGACTATCTAAGGAAGTCAGAGTAAGATCCAATAAGATTATCTACAATTGTGTGAACGTCTATTTGATGTCTAATAAACATTTAATAGGAGTATATTTATAAAATCCAAATATGTGATTTCAAGTCCTATTTTCTCTTTTACAGGTCCCCAGGGTACAGCGGGCTTTATCCTGCACCAGTTTCGAAAACCGAAGCGGATCCGCACCGCTTTCTCCCCGTCACAGCTACTGACGCTTGAGCACGCTTTCGAGAAGAACCACTATGTTGTGGGAAACGAGAGGAAACAGCTAGCGCAGAGCCTCACTCTTACTGAGACACAGGTAGGCATACGTAATGCACTTTTCTCAGCAATTTCTTACGGCCTGTTCACATAGGAGTCCGGTAGCGGAAGCGGTAAAGTATTGAAATATACTTAACCAATGACAAACCTCCAAACGATTAGCAACGAAATATTTAACGCCTATGATTGGCGTATTTCCGTCTCGGCGCCATATTTCCTTTTACGCTTCCGCTACCGGACTCCTATGTGAACAGGCCCTTAGGGTCAGAATTGCGGGAATAACGAAAATAATGTATTGGCAGTGCTTTGCATCTGAAACCATATCTAAATTATCTGAGATATGGTAAACGTATTCAAAAGATTAATTCAAAGCAACTCGGGCTTTTATATGAAATTTAATTTTTAACGTTAAAAGCTTCATCTAATTTATGTAATCAGAGAAGAATCGGTGTAAAATTATGCAATACAGTTTCAAAGGGTATTATGTAACACTCCTTGAATATCGTTAGAGACTCAATTGCAAATATATACACGTCCAGCATAGCTAGAAGCCTTGGAACTGGGTTTCGCAGCTGCTGGGATGACTGCACTTTGTCAGTCGCTTGTAAAAATTTAGAGGAATTTGCATTTTAAATTAGTTTTCCTCAACCTTACTCATTGGCAATTCCTTGCTGAGGAGCTCACAAGAAAGTCCAAACTTAGGGGCTTACTGAGAAGGGTGAGCTGGAGTTGTATATACAGTCGAACCCCGTTATAGCGAACCCGGTATATAACGAACTCACGTATATAACGAAAGAGAATTTTGGTCCCGCCGTTTTCCTATTGTACATAATTTAATTAGTATTGTGTCAATTTAATGTAATCGATTTTAGTCGGTTTAATTCATTAATGATCATTTTTAATAGATTTTATCATTTTTAATGCATTATTATTGAATGCACATTACAACTAATGAGTTGTACATTTTGTGAACTCTTGCATTTTTCTTAATGGTTCGGATATAACGAACCACCGGATAAAGCGAACAAAAGCTTTGGTCCCTTGAAGTTCGTTATAACGGGGTTCCACTGTATTTGTAAAGGAGAAAATGTTTAAATGTAAGGGTTTTCCGAGAGGTTGTTCTTTTAATTAATTTCATCACTAGTGAAAATGGATTTATATACAGTCGGACGTCTATTTAACGAACCTCTATTTTGCGAATTTCTCTATTTTGCGAACTTTTTCTTGGAATCAAGAACATTTTGTAAATTTCTTCGTAAAATAACCTCCAAATAGCGAAGTGCATTCTCTATTTTAACGAACTTTTTCTTGTGATCCAATATTTTTTTTCTTCATATTTCTCTAAGATATATAAAACAAATAGACATTAATTTACAAAATAAAGGTGTGATCAATTACTTTTATTAATAATATTTAGTGTTTATGAATTTAAAATTTGTTTTGCGTAGTTTAAAGTATTTTAAAAGGTGAATCTCTGTTTAACGAAATTTCTATGTAACGAACTTTTTTTCGGGGTTTAGCGACTTCGTTAAATAGAGGTCCGACTGTATTTCGAAAGTGAAATTGTAATTGATTTATTTTTATTCGACATCGCAACCCGAGATCTAAACATTGTGAACAACCTAAATTTAAGCCTTTCTGAGTACCCCTCAACCCATTGCTTCCCAGGGTGTGTTCCTTTTTCCTGTAATCATAATTGAACAGGGACCCTCAAAACCGTATTTCATGTGAAGACGTTTTAACAATTGAAACTAACTAATATGAGTGATAAAATTGATCAGTTGATTCCTTCGTTCTTCCCAGGTCCAGTGGCGTAGCAAAGGGGGGGCAAGGGGGTCTATCATTCCCCAGGCGCCACTCGCAGAGGGGCGCCAATGTAAGATCCATATATTATATTACTATGTTTTCGAGGTGGATGCCAATATAAAGTCTATATATTATATTACTATATGTTTTTCAGTGGAGGGCCCCAATATAAGGTCTATATATTATATTACTATATGTTTTTCGGGGAGGGCGCCAATATAAGGTATATATATTATATTACTATATTATTTTGTGGGGGGCGCCAATATAAGGTCTATATATTATATTACTATATGTTTTTAGGGGAGGGCACCAACATAAGGTCTATATATTATGTTACTATCTGCTTTTCGGGGGGGGAGTGCCAATATAAGGTATATATATTATATTACTATATTATTTTGTGGGGGGCGCCAATATAAGGTCTATATATTATATTACTATATGTTTTTCAGTGGAGGGCCCCAATATAAGGTCTATATATTATATTACTATATGTTTTTCGGGGAGGGCGCCAATATAAGGTATATATATTATATTACTATATTATTTTGTGGGGGGGCGCCAATATAAGGTCTATATATTATATTACTATATGTTTTTAGGGGAGGGCACCAACATAAGGTCTATATATTATGTTACTATATGCTTTTCGGGGGGGGTGCCAATATAAGGTCTATATATTATGTTATTATATGTTTATCGATGGCGCCAATATAAGGTCTATATATTATATTACTATATGTTTTTCAGGGGGGGGGCGCCACAAATTTATCGTGCCCCGGGCGCCAGTTATGCTCGCTACGCCACTGCCCAGGTCCCACCTCACCTCTTTTTTTTTTTTTAAAGTTGATGGATTAAAGCACAAAAAAATTGATAAGAACTATCCAGAAACATGGAAATCCTGTTTGAAGTAAGACATAACTCTTCAAACAGTGACAAATCCAATCACACGTATTATCTGTGTTTGGGTTTCGAGCGATCTGAAACGTCAAGGTTTATAGCGGAGATTTTCGTTCACTCAGATAATAGACAGCCGTACAGAAACAAGTCACGTATTTTAGATTCTGTGATAATCACATGGGAAGGATGTGGGGATTTCGTGTAATGCGAAAAAGGTTGGAGATAAGGGAGTAACTCATTAACCTTATCAAACAGATACGAGTTATTAAGCTGTGCGTATTTCCACGCCTCCAGGTGGCCAGATTTTAATCCATGAAGCCGTACAGCAATGATACCTGACAGTAATATAAACCATTTGCGTTTGAACAATGTGTTGTTTATAAACGGCCTGATTACTAGCAATACATAGATTTTTGTTTCACCTAGTGGGAATTTTCAGAAGGGAGACTATGCTTTTTTTATTAATTTCGAAAGTCGTATTTATCTTGATATTTATATATTTTACTAAACTGTCCTTTTTAGACACTGAATGCATAATTAATTATAAGCTTTCATCATAGTATCACGTATTTAATAATTTTATTAACGCTTATATCGTATTTAGTGTTTTCTTTTATGCTGCTGTGTACTAACTCCATTGGATTCGCTCACTTCAATGCTAAATTATGGGGAATATTTGTCCACTATTTACAACTACATAAATGCTGATAATCCAATAAAAATGGTATTTTCAGATAGCCTGAACTTTTCTGCTCCTTGCAACAGGATTAATTTTATAAATTCCGTCCCCAAAGGGGTTTATGAACGTTTAAAACACACTATAACAGATTTTTTACCCCGAATAATTTAAATTTTAAAATATTCATATTTAAATTTTTAGATTCTAATCTATTTTTTCTATCGTTTTTTTTTATAAATTTTATTATGTAATCAGTTTTTGGTTTGTAAAAAAGTAAAATAAAATTTATTTCTTTAATTTCAGGCTTAGTAGGCTTTAATTAATGTCCTAAAACAATTTTCAATGATTAATTAGCATTTATGTATTTTTGAAAAATTGTTAATTTCCTGGCCCTAGCAGACCCATGGATACTACTGGCGTCTGATAATTTTCAGGTTACTACTGAAGGGTTAATATTCCTATAATTAAATTTTTTCGTGATTCAGTAGCGATATTATTCAATTCTTTCAATTGTGCGATTGTTAATGGTGGGATATTGCGTAACTAATTACAGGTATTCCTGACTTCCGACCGAGACATTGGTCTATGTTGAGTTGGTCGTAAGTCGAGTTTCAAACAATTTTTTTTTTGTATATGTACATACATATACTTTTTACTTTCATACATACATACGTAATTTAAAATGCATTGTATTTAGAAGACATAAATTATTCTTCGTCATCACTACTCATTATGTTAGCACAATCCATTGATTCAGAATTTGCGACAGAAGATGCGTTGCAAGTTTTTTTAACAAAGTAATCCAAGGTAGTTTTGAATAGTTTGCTTCTTCTTTTCCTTGTATATTGTCTGGCAGCAAGCCAGATTTTCCTGAATACGAATATCTACACTTGTGAATCTTTCTTAATTTGGATGCATTGCTTCCAATTGTTGTAGTCCTTTATTAATATAATGAAAAGCTGAAGCCAATGAAGGTTATTTGAATTATCGTGTGGATATCGAAACTATTGCATCATACATTTTTATTATTGCATCGTAAATTTTTGCAGTATTACAGAATACTGCATCATATTTTTTAATAATTATGCAATACATATAGGTATGTACTGTACATTCCAGGAACAATATTTTTGAGAAAAAAAAAATTTTTTTATTTAAAAATTTTGGTCGAGGAATACAGTGAAACCCCGATTTAACGTTATTCAAGGGACCATAAAGAAATGACGTTATATGCGGGAAAACGTTAAATCGGGGTAAGACAAAAAAAAAAACACTGAGCATAAAATAGTATAATTTAAGTAACATACCTTTTACTTCTTCATTTACAATGGTTTACACCAGAGCTCCGCAACCTTTTATCTTCCACGGCTCAACAACGTTTTTTCGATAATTCCGCGGCACACCACAAGAAAAAACTTGCAAATACATAAATTACAATAAATACGTATATGTTTTCATTAGATAAAAAATACAATAAAACAGCTCTATGTATCAAGATAATTATAATCCTTTAAGTTTTATATAAATCATTTTGAATTGTACACCAACACAAGAACAAATATATAAAGCTATAGTTTACAAGTAAAAATTTCTGTTTAAATTTTTATATTAAAATTTGTTTTTTGGTCTTGTTTTGATGAACATATGTTCGTTTTATATTTGGCTCTATATTAGAAAGAGCTACTCGAAGTTCAAAGTCAAGACCCTTTAAACAGGATCGTTTGTCATTTTTAATTAGAACCAGTGTCAAAAAACTTTGTTCGCATAAGTATGTCGCAGAAAAAGGGAGCAAAATTGCAATGACCTTGTGAGAAATTTGTGGTTATTCTTTCTTAACTGAAATCCAGAAAAATGATGCTCGAGCATACGTACCATGTATGGTAACAGCATGTTTTTGTTTTGAGCATAATTTCGACCTAGAGAAATTACATATTAGCAAAAAGTTAGAGGAGTATTTTAGAAAAATTTCTAACTAATAGCGGTGGTTAAGTTTTTTTACTATTATAATCGATAAAATCACCGCGGCACAGTCAAGATCACCTCGCGGCACACTAGTGTGCCACGGCACGGCGGTTGCGGAGCACTGGTTTAGACATCAGTTTTCTAAATTATGCTTTAAATAAATCTGCTATTTCACTTTGAGTCCTGTTTATAGCACAAATCGCATTCTTAACAGGAGTTTAGTAAGCTTTCTTTTCTTGGCCTTCACTATTTGAAAGGAACGCTTCAATTGTTTTCAAAGCTCCTCATCTTCATTGAAAAGCTCCTCATTTCCATGTTCCTCATCTTCATCATTGTCCGAACTATCCAATTCTGAGTCTATTAACCCTTCAGCGGGCGCGCCAATTTTTGGAACACTAGCAGGCGCGCGTTGCATGAAGAGCAACGTCTCTTTAAACCTTGATTATTCCTTTTGTAGTTAACTTTTTTTTTCAAATTGAAAATATTAATTCTGCGTTTTATGACAATATATAAAATGTTGATAATATTGAGATATATTTATAATTAAAGGCCAAAGAATGCAGATACAATAGCCTTATTTCAAAACTGTCTGGTTTAATGCATTTAAGGGAACAACGGACCTTCAATCTCGTTCTTCTTTAAGTTTTAATATTTTACTGTATATACACCACGAGTATAATTAGAATTCTTTTCTACTACACAGAAGATACTTAGAATCCACAAATAAGTATTTTGTGGAGGAATAAGACCTATTTATCAAAAAATTCTTCAAAAATGCTAGAACTTTTCAAAAGATTCCATGCGTATTAATTTTCTGATGATATCTTCCAAATTTCTCAGAATTGTTAATTAAAGTGTTTTTCACAAAACAGTGCATAATTCTTTGAAATCACAAATATGTTTCAAATTTATACACCATAAAATAAAGTAAAAACATAAAAAACATAAAAGTAGCAGGCAGAACAGAAAAAAAAATATTTAAGACTTTAGATTCATACAAAAAAAATAAATAAATGCACATTTATATTTAGATATACGTGGTAAACGCATAATACAAAATTTAAGGATTTTAATTAATATAGAATGCGCATAGGGCATTTTGAAAAACGTTAGAATTTTTGAAAATTTTTTGAAAAACAGGCATTATTCTGTTAAAATTTCCTTATTTTCAATTTTAAAGGTTTTCAATGTAGTAAAATTATTCTCATTTTGTATATCGAATTAAATATTGTAAATTGAAAAAATCGAATTTGAAGGCCCCTTGTCCCCTTAAGGACAACTTTCAAATCGATTCCTATTATGTCCAAAAAGCTAAAAAACAATGAGATTGTCCATTTTCGCGACATGCGGAATACCGTGTAATAGCTGCACATTTGATCTACTACGTCAACTCATAATTTTGTCGTACTGCAATCCAGTATAATCGCTGGTTTACTACGGTTAAATCACGACTAACAATGAATGGGAAAGAATACAAGGGTAAGAAAATCAGACCTGCATTAGAAAAGGTGAAGCTAGAAATAGAAACTGCTAAGAACATTCAAATCTTACTTGTAAAAACAAACCATTCAAAATTACGAAAATGTTGCACTATATACATGGGCGCGCCCGCTCAATGGTTAAATCACTTCGATTCGGAATCTCTGATGTCACGATATTTGAATCGCAATGTGGATAATTCCCGAGATCTACTATATATGAGCAAGAAGATAAATCACCCTCTTCATTAGAGTCTCTTTTCTCGTATTCTCTCTTCTCGTACTCATATTTCCCATCTTTTCCCCATTTCGCTCCATTAAATCTGATTGCTTTAAAATTTTCATGCCAATTTTTGACTATTTTAGGAAAATTACATTGAGTTTTCCCCTCTGAAAAAAAAACGTTAAATGCGGGAAATATTTAAAAATGAAAAACGTTAAATCCGGGATTTTTTACAAGTATAGGAAATAAATTGGGACTGATGAAAAATGACGTTATATGCGGGAAATCGTTAAATACGGGTTACGTTAAATCGGGGTTTCACTGTACCTGTAAATATAACGAAATAAACTATAAAGTAAATATGCGAAATGGTTCTGAGCTGCCTGCAATGCTTACTGTGGTCATTTGATGGTAACTAATCTAAACTTTTGAAGAAAATTTAGGCCATTATTGCTGCTGAAATTTTCATGCCAATTTTTGACTATTTTAGGAAAATTACATTGAGTTTTCCCCCTCTGAAACAAACGTTAAATGCGGGAAATATTTTTAAATGAAAACGTTAAATCCGGGATTTTTTAACATTACAAGTATAGGAAAGAAATTGGGACTGATGAAAAATGACGTTATATGCGGGAAATCGTTAAATACGGGTTACGTTAAATCGGGGTTTCACTGTACCTGTAAATGTAACGAACTAAAATATAAAGTAAATATGCGAAATGGTTCTGAGCTGCCTGCAATGCTTACTGTGGTCATTTGATGGTAACTAATCTAAACTTGAGAAGAAAAATTAGGCCATTGTTGCTGCTGAAATCCATTATACTTTGTGTGCCAAAAAAGTGCCGAGAATATTAGTAGTGAAATTCATTGCAAAGTATGTCTTTGTTTAAAAGCAAATAATTTTAAATTAAGATAAATAACAGAATGTTTTGTGATCATTACATACCCCAAAAAAAACAATATTTACTGTCATGAACAAACACTATTGCAACATTTTAGTGATAGATTTCTATCCAAACACATTATTGAATAAAATTACGAGCAAAAGTTTTGCAACTAAGTCATTTACCATCGAATTTGAGAGAGAACAACTTCTAATGATTGAACTTCTCAGCAAATTGAAATCACTATTTGCGATTTGATTAAAATTTTCTTTCTCTTCAAATAATATTTGGTACTTGATTTACGAAATAAATTCCGGCTAATTTCTTTTTCTCATCGCAGAAGTAGAATTTCGTTCGTAATTCAGATATTAAGGACAAATAACATTTTTTTCTTCTTTCTGGGCTTGGACCGTATTGATGATTGCTTTTATTACTGAGAAAGAAATGTACGTGTAACCTTTTGCAATTCTTTTGTGACAAAAAAAAATATATACGTAATTTAAAGGAAAACCTACTTCCGGATTTATTCTAAATATCATTATTTTTACGCATGTATGCAGTATAAGGTCGTAGGAAAAGATTAAGTCATTAACAAATAAATTATCGATATATTCTATAAAGTATATTCCCAGCAGCCTTATATTCTATAAAGGCTGCGGGTACTAAACCTATTGGATTCGCTTGTTAACCTATGGAGAAAATTTGTCAACTATTTACAGCTACATAAATGCTTATAATCCAATAAAAATGGTATTTTCAGATAGCCTGAAATTTTCTGCATCTTGCAAAAGGATTCATTTTATAAATTTAGTCCACCAAACGAACTTATGAGCGTTTAAAAACACACTATATCAGAATTTTTCCCCAATTAATTTAAATTTAAAAATATTATTTGCATTTATTTAAAATAAAAATGCCCCAAGTTGTAAAATTTCTTCTTCTATCACAGAGTATAATTTAAAAAAATCTTTCAATCCAAGTCGGCAATCCTTGGACACATTTTCCTCCACAGGTTAACATTGAGGTAAACCAATCCAATAGGATTAGTACACAGCAACCTTAATAACAGGTACTAATAACGGTGAAATATTTATACTTGAATTATTTACTCTTAGTGTAAATATAGGTGCACATGCTAAATTTAACTTCAAAGTTATCAGTGTGAAACGTGCTTCATCAAGCTATGAATTACGCTAAGATAAAAGTAGGTGACGAGAAGTTAATCTAGCTGTTCGACGTTATTTAGCTTTACTAAAATAAAAAGAAATAATTAATGTAACTGAACTCTATAAGGAAAATTGTGCTTTGTGTAATTGCGTAAAGCAGGAAAATACCACTTTCATATACTTTAGGAATTTTACTTTTAATATATATATATTATCATGTTAATCACAGGTAATCTTAATAGGGTAAAGCCACAATGCTCAGAAATTTAATGAAATTTAGAAGTAAATTTAGAATTTTCAGCTTAATTAATTTTAAAATCTATTTATTTAAGTTGCTAAGCCGATTTTATGGGCAGTCCGTGAGAGAAAACTACTGCATCAATTTACTTCTTTTTGGTCTTAAACAAAAGATTGTAATCTGTAGATTTGTCGAATTTGGCTTTTGTAGCAGCATATTATATTAATTAGCGATAATTTACAATTTAAATTTGCTTTCTGCGCATGCTCAGTGACATGTTTAAATCTGGCTTTATATACTCACTCAGGACAAGACCGCATAAACACGTTAATTTGTTTAATCCGAAGAATCTTTCTAGCTCTCTTTCTCGGCCTTTTTTTTATTTTTAATTATGTTTGTGAGATATGGAATTAAACCTGACAGAAATTGTTTATTTCGCGCTGTTGAGTAACCATATTTCTTTTTGCTGGGTTCAGTAGTAATTTTTAAAGCGTATTTGTCTATTCTTAATATTATGATTTTCAACATTTGGCCATGATGTGTCGAGTACAATTTATGTATTGTTATATTTATTTACTATCCAGCTACCAACTAGTAATTTATTTTAAAATACAGTTAGATAAATATTTATATAATATCAATTGTATAATACTTACTTCCAACTGAAGCATTTAGTATTTTGAAAATTGAAATAAAGTAAAACTTTTAATCAATCTGAAAATATTCAACTAAAACAATTATGATCGTAAAATAAATAACTCAGCAACAAAATCTCACAAAAAAACCAGATATACCGCTTGTAGATGAAGCAATATGGCGGTAAACCTTTTTAAAGAATTTAAATTTTGTTTATGGATGCTGTATATTAAGGTGACTGCCTACCTTCGGAGCCAATTTTTTAAATAATTGTTATTTTAAGGATTTTTTTGGTCTTTTATGGTAAAATAGCACTTAAAAATAAAAAATAAAAACAAAACTTGCCTCTAAATGAAATACTTTTTTATAAATTGGTCAATTTGGAGTAATTTTTAATGAAATTTAGCTAAAACGCCTATCACTCTGCACAAAATTGTAATGCTACTATTTTAATTTCCTTCTCCCACATGATACATATAACAGTTATCTTCAAAATGACCCTCAATCTAAGAGAAATTTTAAAATGCAAAAATAATACAGACAATTTTATGTTCCAATATGAAAATTTTCCCCAATTCGTCATTCCTTTCCTTATAAAAACAGCCCCAAACAAAAAACTATTTATTATACATCAATTATTGTGCGTCATCTCATTAACAATAGCATCTAAAATATTTCCTGAAAATTTTATCAAATTATATGCATTATTAAGTGAGCTATCATGATAACGGTAGAGATTTATGCTAAAAAACATAATTCTGAGAAAAACGCATTTAAAGTTGTGTGTCACTTCAATTGTGTATCAGACGATGTTTTTAAAAATAGCTATAACTCTGCTTCTAATTAATTGAGAATGAAAATCAAAACGGTTTTGAAAAGAGAAAAGATAGAATTACACGATTCTTGCAAAAAAATAAAATTGACCAAACTAGTCAAAAAATGGCATTTTCAACGTAGGCAGTCACCTTAATTGCATTTTTTATATATGTATATAGAAGCTCACCAAAGGTCAAGCTATTTTGTTACATTCGGGGCATCTGCAATTCTGTTACCACTATTTTCTAAATCGTTATCGTTTGCGTTGCATTTAAGGTTATTTATTGGCTATTATTAGACTAGCAAAAGCTTAAAGCGCATGCGGTATTCCCGCCACGTAGGCTGTCAGCTAAAGCACCTCATCATGACATCACGAAGGCTGCAGATGTTTGCAAAACAAACTCTCCTGAAACAAAATACCAATATCGTGAGACCTGAAAACATCGTCTTCAGAAAATGCTTTCAAAGCATCGCCTTTTATAAACGATTTTACGAGAGTCAATAGCCCCTTTTTTTTTTCTTCTTTCAATGGCTATCATCGACTAGAAGAGTTCCTCAATATTCGTTTGGTGTGCATTTAAAAAAGGTTAATTACTTTGAAACTGATCAATGATTTTAAAATAGGGGTAATATTCAATCAGATGGCATTTATTAATGGCAGATGTCTTTACAGATTTTAAATTTGTGATCGAAATCGCATAAGAAAATGTTGTACATTTCTATTATTATAGGTCTACATTATTATAAAGTTAATCTGCGTTAGATTTGAAGTTTAGATGTTTTGTCGGTCGAATAAAATTTGGATCTCAGATTAATTCGTTTTCATTTCAGCCAACTTTGTGTTGGTTCATTAGTTTATCATCTCAACCAGTGTCGCAACTAGGCAAGGGTAGCCGCACAGGGCCCTCTAGGAAGAGGGGGTCCAAAATACTTTATTTGTTTTATTATTTTCCCAAACCTAATTAATTAAGGGGCCCAAATGCAAATTATTCCCAGAGCACAGGAATGGCTAGTTGCCTCACTGATTTCAACAATTAAAAACTGCCATTAATACATTTAAATGCCAAAACGTTTGAATTGTTATTATTGGTTCTGCTCTACTCTCATTGGTTTTATATGATCTGCGCATGCTCAGTGACCATTTTCAAATCTGTCTTTAGATACTCACTAAGCACGAGGCTGCTTAAACACATTAAATTGTTTCTGCGCATTATTATTATTTTCAACATTTGGCAATGATGTGTTTAGTATAATTTGTGTATTAGTACATTTATTTACTATCTAGCCGTCATGTTTTGGCGGCTATCAACTAGTTTGTAATAATGTTACAATACTTAATGTGTTTTTTTTAGGATTTTAGAATTCACATTAATTTTTATACAAATTATATTACATGAATTACAGATCTTTTGAATGATTTTGTACAATTGAGTGAACGCATTGCCCAAACGTGGAACAGATACAGAACTTTTTAAAATAAAATGTATTTTTAAATGCTTCCTTACATTTGAAATTAGTCCATTTCTTCCTCCGAGTGCTAAATTTATACTTTTTACGGAACACCTTGCACACTTGTTACACGCATCTGAATGAGTGTTAAACACCATATTACAGTTTAGTTTTCCTGGGTTTCATTATAAAATGCGGCACACGCATTCTGTTATAACATCTACAATTTTTTTTTTAATTGCGTATTCTGTATAAATATCTTTTCTAATGTAAAACGTAGAAGCCGCGTAATTAGGCTTTTTTTGTTTTAATTGCGCACGTGAAAAACATCTCGATGCACAGAAGTCGTAAGATATGAATCTCAATTGTACAACTTGTTGACGGCGAGTTGTATCTTGTGTCGTTCTATCAGAATTAGGAATCAGTATCTCACTTGGGAGGCGGGACACGCAGATTTCGTCTGCATTTCGTTTTTCTTTTATTTTTCCTTTTTTTTCGTGTGCCTTCTATCTTGCTCTGATTAGTTTTTCTTAAGTTGACCCTTTGAACTAAGATTTAGAATCATCTTCGTCCTTAAGTATTTCATGAAAGTTTCATCGCATATGAATGTTTTTTATAAGTTTTTTATTCTTTTTGTTTCTAATGCAGAAGGATTTGCCTTTTTTTTAAGCCCTCTACAACTCTAGTTTAATATTACATAAAAAGAATCTTATTTAAGACTCCATATTAGAGTATACGATTTGTAATCTATATAATTAAATAAAACAGTCCCGTAACTGACTTACTGGCTGACTGACAGATAACACAGAGACCAAACCGCTGGACCTAAAGGGTTGAAATTTTGCATGGCGATTCTTCTTTTAGTGTAGGGGTGCACTAAGAGAGATTTTTGAAACATTCTTCTTAGATTTTGTTAAATTAACTTTTTAATCTGTTTTTGTAACATTCTTTAAAGTTTGCATTTAAAATAACAATCTGAGGGTTATAAAAATTTATATCACAAGAAAGATCATAAAAATTACTTTAAAATGAAATTTTTTTCGAACCTTTACCTCCATTTTCTGATTTTTGGTGAATTTTCAAAGATTAATTCTTAGAATTTAATTTATTAAATGTTGATCACGTGGATTATTTCCTTTTTGTGATACTTTAAATTAATTTTGTAACACGTGCATAACAACGAAATAAATTGTCAATTTTTTTTTCCTTTCAAATGTGGCAGACGATTGGATATTATCAAAAAAAATGTTAAAATACAGTAAAAGAAATGTTCCTCAATCTGTACTATATTAACTGTACTATATTCTTAGGTATGTTCTATTATATTTAATTTCAATATTTTCTTCTACATTATTTTGCCTATAAAAAAAATCCGTTACGATTTCTTTTATAAGTAAATTTTTTTGTTTTTTTTTGCATTAACTGAATGCATTGACCGTTGTGTTTAATTTTAATGTACTCCGTAGTGAAGCATGGGTACTCAGCTAGTACATTTATAAATCAAAAGAAAATTATAAAAATATTACATGAATAATTACAAAATTACATGTTTTGCAAATTGAAGAGAAATTTTTAACGGCATTATTATCGTAAACACAGAACACATGAATAAACTCTCTCTGTCTCCAAATCTCCAAGTTGATAGAACAGTGTGAGACTTCATGATTTCATCCACCCCTCTTTTTTACGGAACTAAACATTACTGGCAGAATTTTGGGTTTCATATTACGGATGTGCCCAAATCTATCTCGTTGATTGGTTATAATTGCCTACGTAATGGATATGATATATTTAATGCAAAGAAGAATTCGGTTGGCTTTTTGACTCGGCTGCCTAATACAGAAATAATTTCACATTTTTTCGGCACGATTTTTCCTGTGGTGTCATATTATATGTCTACCAGAACTTTTGCAGTTTAAAGAAGTATCATCCTGGTTTCACTGGCGCTTACAATCTGGGGAAAGTTACATAACTTCACTCCAGGTAACGAGTTTCGATTAGATAACGTCTACAGTACACCACAGTATCTCAAAGCTATACGTATTCCTAAGACCCTGTCTAAATTTCTGAGTTTCCTTTGTGGTTACGTCAAGGTCTCTTTACTCTTGATGGATGATGATGCCTTTGTTTCAGCGGAAACAGTTGTTTCATTTAAGTACAAGACGATTCGGTATCTTTCATGCGTAAACCACACTGTTTATTGGAGCTGAATTTCTAACTATTTACATACCTTGATACAAAAATATTACTTGACAACTTTCGGTAACTGCGAAATGTTTTAATCTTTCAAGGCGTGTTTGTGTGATACATTACAAGCATGGAAAACTAATTATGATTGCTGAAGCAAATCACAATATTCCTTGAGATTCAAACTTTTAATTTTGCCGGTTTCAGTCAAAATAAGATTTATTGCTTATTCTTTTCACCAATTACATCAATTTCTAACTATGTGGTCTTTATTTTGCATAAAACATAAACATGATTAATTGCTTGGCCGTGTATATTTCTGTACTTGTAAAATCTTTTATATTTTGCATGTATATTTAAAAGTTATGATGCGCTCATTCATATTATTTTCGAATGTTATTTTAATTTCCATTTATTTATATGGAAATTAAAAATAAAAATTATTGTATATGTTAAATAAATCATAAAAATATTGTCAATTGCTTGGCCGTTAATATTTCAGTACCTGTAATCTCTCTCTCTTTCTGCATCCGTGTTTACAAAATTATGATGCACGCATTCGTTTTATTTTCGAATTTTATTTTAATTTTCATTGATTTCTTTCTGAAAATAATATCCCCTGAGCGTCTATCTGTATGCCAAATAGTTTTCAAATAAATCATTCGTATTTTCAATGGGTTAGTTGGTTTTGAGTTTTACGACAGCCTTTTTCTACTCGGTTTTTAAACAGACAATTATTTTTAAATAGGAACGTTGTAAGGTATACACAAGATTCGATTCACAAGAATCGAACTTTTGAGTGAATTAAAGAAGCTGCTTTAGATATGCTAATTTCGGCATACGCGCTTAGTATAAATACCACGCAGCGTCATTAATGAAAAGGGGGAGGTTGTTAAGGTTGAAAAGGTGTTATCCTGCGCTAGTGCTTAGCGGGCCAGAAGTTTACATGGCAGTACTGCTGGTTTGACTTACTGTTCGTGAGTATAAAAATATATTGTTCTTGAAAGCTGTGTTTATACATTCCGTACAAGTAGTACGCATGCTTATTGCTGTAAAGCCAATTATATGTGCAACGAATTCAATAAACATTGTTTCATGTATAAACTGTGTGTGGTTCAAATTCAAATAGAGAGCCACTTCAAATTATATACACCCAGGTCTGGGTAGAAGTGAGCATAGAAACTCTATAACGTTACTGTTATAAAATAAGAGACGCACTCAAAAAATGATCAATATGTACCCCCGAAACACAGAGGGTAGTGGTGAGAAGAAATTTCCATAACCTCCTGCAGACAGCATCTAATAAAATAAATTTTAAAAAAATTCGCGGAAGCATATTTCGTTCCCATATAAGAAATATACGAGAACCATCCAAGTGAATGGTAACACAGCAGGTAACACTTGCTAAAAGCTGCACCTTTACCAACAGTAATGCTCAATTTGCGGGAACAATAAGCTTCCGCTTTCAGGTATTAAATGGGTACTATTGTCTTTAGGGGATACTATTAGCTTGATATGAAGGCATAACGGGAATTCCCACACTCAATTTCTCTTTTTCTGTGAAAAGAGGGGAGATCGATCCCGTTATGACATATGGTAAGCGAGTAATATCAGGAACACGTCAGGGTTCATTTTCCCTGCTCCGTCATAGAAAAGAAGGAGAAACGTTAAACTTCTGCTAATATACCGTCTTCATAAAAAAAGGGCAGACCTAGCATAGGATTTTATAATATTAAAGCATGAACCTAAATGCTGTATCGGCAGGTGATATTGTATAATCGCTAGTATTACAATGATGCAGGACCTGTGAAAGTAATCTATTGATCTCTACACTAAGATTTAATCTTGAAAAAAAGACGACTTTAACCCTTTAGCGGACGCGCCCGTGTAAAAAGTGCAACATTTTCGTAATTTTGAATGGGTTTTTTTTTACATGTAAGGTTTGAATGTTCTAAGGAGTTTCTATTTATAGATACACCCTTTCTAATGCAGGTCTGATTTCCTGACCCTTGTATTCCTTTCCATTCACTGTTAGACCTGATTCAACCGTGGTAAACTAGCGGTTATACTGCATTACAATATGACAAAAGCAGGAGTGGATGTACTCGATCCAATGTGCATCTATTACACGGTATCCCGCATATCACGAAGATGGGCAATGTCATTGTTTTTGGCAGTTTTGGACATAATAGGAATCCATTCGCAAGTTGTCTTCAGATCCAACAAACCGGACAGTTTTGAAATAAGGCGATTGTATCTGCATTCTTTGGCCTTTAATTATATATATATATCTCAATATTATCAACATTTTATGTTTTTTCATAAAACTCAGAATTATTATTTTCAATTTCAAAAGAAAAAGTTTATTATAAAAGGAATAATGAAGATTGAATGAGACGTTGAACTTTGTGTCACGCGCGCCTGCTGGTGTTCCCAAAAATTAGCGCGCCCGCTGAAGGGTTAAGGAAATAAACATGCTTCTGTCGGAAATTTATACAATTCTTGGGGACTGCATTTTAAGAGTTCTTTAACATGAGGTAGTTCGTAGCACAATAGTTGATTATTACTGTTTGGGAATTTAAAATGAATGAGTGTGTAGCGTTTAAAAAAATGTCCTGACTTTATAAAGTCGATATATTTAATATAACTAAAACTAAATATTCCAACAGAGCTAGATAATTATAGGAAGAATATTCTTCTTACAATTATCTAGCTCTGTTGGAATATTTAATTTTAGTCATATTTGTCCGCTTTCAGTATGAGGATTTGCTGACACTGCGCAATCTTTTATTGAAAAGTTAAAAGTTTTCAACGCTAGGGTAGGTTTTCAGTTAATTTGTTCGGCAGCCCATGCCCGCTTTATAAATTTTAGTTTGTGTTGAATTGTTTAGATTATTATGCTGTCAATATATTTAACTTTCCTACATTATAATTAAATACGATTGACTGAGGCAGTATGAGAATATTTAATTCCATATTTAATTACATTCTTAGCAGGTTTACGTAGTTAAAATATACTTTCAGTTCGCCCTTTTCAATGTAAAGCATCATTCGGTTACATTGACGTTTTTTGAGAAATTGTACTGAAGATGCATGACGTAAAACTATATAATCATATAAAACACTCAAGTTGTTCCTTTGAGATAATCATTTTTTGATCTTCTCTAGCACAAAATCACTCCTGTGCATTGAATGTGCTCTCAACATTTGTGTGTTTGTTATATATTTTTAGCTTTTTATTAGAATTTTAAAGCAAAGGATTCCTGATTCTTTCCTTAATTGTTTTGTTGCTTCGGCAAATAAAAATTGCCTTGTTTTACTACAGAAGTTGATTAACTCAGAATATTTCTAAGCATTAATCATAATTAAAAAAGTTTATTGATATCAATATCACGTTAAGTATGGGTTCTTAGAACTATTTCTTAGATTTTGTGGCTAATAAATTAGGATTCTATTTAGATAAAATTTGAATTCTGGTTAAAAAGTCCTTACCGTACATTTCGTTTAAAGAATGAACCTGTTTAAGAAGGACCATAGAAGAGTTTTGTCAGAAAGATCTTACATTTTCCAAAAAGTGAATTTTTTTTTTAGTTCTAAGAGAACGTGTGTGTATATATATATATTGGAATCTCGATCGATCGTTTTCGGATCCATCGTTTTTCCGTATGCGTCGTTCATGTTATCCAGTCCCAAAGATCATGTTGCTTTGTTATGTTTCCGCATCTATCGTTTTCCCGCATTTATCGTTCATTTCAATCGGTCCCTTGAAAAACGATAGATCGAGATTCCACTATATATATATATATATATATATATATATATATATATATATATATATATATATATAATTTTCATAGTATTAAGTAGGTAAAAGTTTCATAGTATATTAAGACAAAATCTGTAATTGAGAACTGTCTATATATGATCATCATTGCAGGAGAGTTATTTGAAAAGAAACATTCCAATAAAAATTTTAACCATGATTTTAGAACAATAAATTTTGAGTAAGTTGCAACATTATATATTAAATTCATGTCTCGAGATAATCAGCTTGTTTCCCCATTACATGAACAATTTAGATCGGAATTTCAGCAGTCTCTGAATATCTCCTTGAATTCCGTAAGTGAATCGAGCCTTTAATTCAAGCAATTATTGGAGATAACTACTTATATTTACTATCAATTAGATTAAATAATTGTGGTGACACCACCAATGAATGCAAATGAAGAGAGCAGGTATAATTAAATATAATAAAGGCGTGTGCGCCGAGGAAAAAATTTGGAGCATCAAAATGTGTCTGTGTGTGCGAAGGGTGCAATATAATTTCATTTAAAATGTGCCTCCATTTACTTTGCTAATTTCGATGTGTCAGTTATTTTGCAGCTGGCTTCATACTTATTGGACAAAAGTACATGCTGTCAGACGTCTGTTATTAATCATCAGCTTAATTGCAATCCTTGGTTTGGAAATTGGATTAATTACAATGGATAATTTTTGATTTTTTTTTAATTGTTCTGATAGGTCCTTGATATCTTGATCGCTTTTTATTCTGGGGTATATCATTTATGTAATTAAAATATGAATTAGCAATGATGTTTGCTTGTCATGGGACTCATTTGTAAAGAAGTAAATCAGCCGAGGTAAACCGGCACCAAAAGAGACCGTATTAGATGGACTGTCTAAGTGACACTCTGCTAAAATTTCTACTATTTAGTAAAAATCTCAATGAAGGGTGGATCATAAATTCTCATGAAGTTTGTAATGTGACTACAAAATTTCAAGGTAACTGATAAAATATGAATTACATTTTCCTAGTCATAACCAAGCTATTGAGTAACTACTAGGTTTTGATTTAGACTCAGTGTGTACGTACAAGAGTTTAAAAATACTGTAAAGATATAATTTTAAATATAATATCTCAAATATAGAGTACCAGATCTTATATTCTGAATAGAGTAATCTCCAGATCTTCAAACATTTTACACTTCCTAAGAATTAGAGCACAGACTCAGGTTCTGCTAAACAATTTAAATTACATGTGTAAAACAAACTTTTAATTTATTAACTTTTAATTGTCATAATCTTTTAATTATTCAAACAATTAAGGAATTCAAACAATTATCTGGCATAACAACATTTATACATTATTAATATTGTTTAATAATTGTGGAAGCACCACTCCTAAATGTAGATACACATTTTATATACATTGGGCGCACAAGCCCTTTAACATGTGACTCGTTGTAAGACTCGTTGAAATTAATATTTTTAGTAAATGATAGAAAGGTTCTTTGTTGTGAACATAATTTTGTTGTGAACATAACCACACGATGCCAGCCAATGAAAATAAATCGATAAATAATATATAAAATGTTTTATCAGTTCTCATGTTTATGAATGCAAAATATGGTAAATAGTTTTACGAGCCCTTTCAAGCCATGTTTAATTTTTCCCCATAAAATGTTAATATGTGTAATTATAAAAATCTAGATATTCACTCTGAGTTTGATCTAAATTAACTATATGCATTTTTTTCTTGTAAAACTGCCTTCAAAATATGATAGGATATATTCGTATGTACAATGCAATAACATAGTACAGTGAAAGAAAAATGAAAAATTGCGTACATGACATGTACACACTTTGTATCGAATTAAAAATTTATGTGTATCATAAACATGTCTGATAAATGACCAAGTTTCTTTGGGGGTATTTTGTAGTTTTTGTTAAAACTATCTCTATTTTTCACCTATTGAACACCGATCAATCCATGCTGTACCATTCTTGATGCTTTATCATACACTGCAAATTATATGCTGACAGAACTCTATGATTGGCGTTTTATTGTAGTTTTTGAATCCCTGTTAAAACTATCTCTATTTTTCACCTATTGAACACTGATCAATCCATGCTGTACCATTCTTGATGCTTTATCATACACTGCAAATTATATGCTCACAGAACTCTATGATTGGCGTTTTATTGTAGTTTTTGAATCCCTGTTAAAACTATCTCTATTTTTCATCTATTGAACACTGATCAATCCATGCTGTACCATTCTTGATGCTTTATCATACACTGCAAATTATATGCTGACAGAACTCTATGATTGGCGTTTTATTGTAGTTTTTGAATCCCTGTTAAAACTATCTCTATTTTTCACCTATTGAACACTGATCAATCCATGCTGTACCATTCTTGATGCTTTATCATACACTGCAAATTATATGCTGACAGAACTCTATGATTGGCGTTTTATTGTAGTTTTTGAATCCCTGTTATAACTATCTCTATTTTTCACCTATTGAACACTGATCAATCCATGCTGTACCATTCTTGATGCTTTATCATACACTGCAAATTATATGCTCACAGAACTCTATGATTGGCGTTTTATTGTAGTTTTTGGATCTCTGTTAAAACTATCTGTATTTTTCACCTATTCTACACAGATGAATCAATTGTGTATTTACTCTTGACGCATTGCCATACTCTGAAAATTAAATGCTGACAAAACTCTCTTATTATCTCTTTGCAGGTTAAGGTATGGTTCCAGAACAGACGAACCAAGCACAAGCGGCAAAAACAGGAGGAGGAGCAGCAGACTCGACCTTCAGACGATCAGTCGGCCGGGAAGAGCGAGGAAGGGTCTGAAAACGGTCGTCCATCTTCCTACTCGCCTGCAATGGAAGAATCGGAAGAGTCCGACTGTGAAGACGACGAGGACTGTGATTATCCCAGGGAAGAGAACTCATGATGGCCTCACTGACGTGCATTATTTCTCCTCCCACCAAGAGAGATCCAGAGTCTCTTGCTCTTTGCCAAAGAATGTTCACCATGCTGTGGTTGTCCGGAATAAGATGAGCTCTTGAACTGTTATCTCCACTTCACGCCAACAGTCAGAGTGCAAGGTAATAGTCTGCGGGCCGACTAGACTTTTCGAAAGACAGCGTATTTATAAACACTTAAGTCACAAGACGATGAAAGTTGCACGAAGTTTCGTCCTCATAAGAGGGATGACTAATCGAGATATCTCTCTTTACTGGAGTCGCAGTCCTGTGATAAACTGTGAAAGAAACAGTAATTACCCTAAACCCTGAATTTCAAGGGTTTCCCTGAGAATTTGACCGAAGTGAGACTGTTAAAAGCTGTCCTCTTGAGAAATATGAAACCTAAATTAGGTTTTAAAATGACTCAAAATTGAAAAATGAAGTGTAAATAAATAAATTGCCAAATGTGTCAAAAGCTAATAATTCTCACAGAGCGTTTCAGAGTCAATTGCAAGCATTTTATTTTGGGATGAATCCAGACTGTAGAAAAATTCTCTAAAATATTTTATACTTTATGCCTCATGAATGTGGGCTTCAAATATCATCGGTAAATCTAGTCTAGGTAAAGCTACATTATATACCATCATACCGTGAGAGGCATCTCTCTCTGCTATTACTACAAATACAGTTTTATCAAATGGAATACACTAAATAAAATAATGAAACCGATCAAGCTAGGTTTCCATGACATACCAATCCCAAAATTTAATATTTAGCTTCTTTAGAGAATACAATGCAAAATTACTTGTTCAGTGATATTTTTCTAAAAGGTTTTTACTTTGTTATAGTTCTTCTCTTTCAAAGACATACTTCATATGACTCGGAACTATGGGTGAATGATTAACGGAGGGTGTCAGAATTTGTTGACATTTAGGTGGTGGTCAGTAAAAGTATGCATGTCGAATTTCATGTGATCGACCGACTTTTGCCGAAAGATAGATAATTTATATTTGAATGCAACAAATTAAGTTTTCATCTTTCCTGCGAAATTGGGATTCAAACGTTTTGTGTTAAGTGGTATTCCTTTAAGTTTAGGTGCACTAATCTTTTACTTATCAGACTTGCATCGGTTATACTACAAAAAATTTTTCAAAGTTGTCATGATCTCACGAAGTACTTTCATCTACAAACATCGCTAGAATTTTTATTGCATTTATATTAAAACTTAATTGCTATTTATTTATAAATATTGCTGTCGTTCAAGAGGATTAAAATTTTAATAACTGTGTTGCCTATGGCTGATGTTACAAAGTTAAAAGACGACGTTTTGAAGCTATCAGTATTTTGAATCCTTAACAATTTTTTAAAAGGTCAGAACTTATTACTATAAAACAGTCCTCATGTGCATTTCAATGGTTTAGTGCAATTTTAAAAGTTTAGTGCATTTCAGCTTAGCTCTGTACCTTAATAGCTTTGGAATAAAATTGATGATGCATTTCAAAACGTAGGCTGAATTATGTCAAAAATTGTTTTCAAAACTTTTTTCCTGAAATATATTTATTACAAAATATGACGCACATAAAATAAAGACTTTTTGATTATCAGTTTTGTATGTTTCTGACTATAATAGAGCAATATGTTGGCTTTTTATCCTTTATTTAAAAAGATGATAGTAAATTTTGATGTCTCTGATAAGCAGATTTCATTTTATGTGGAATAGCTTACGTGTATAATTATACGATACTTGAAAAACTTTTTTAGAATAAAATCATTTCAGATCTTGAGGAAGTGATGTTTTCTGAAGTCTATAAA
>OU015498.1:25634404-25661904 GCA_907164885.2 Dolomedes plantarius | reverse complement strand
TGAGTTTGACGCCCCTGACTTAGAGTAATTGGCAATACTTTCTAAAGATATCGAAGTTTAATAAATACGAATGGCACAGTATGCTATATCTATGGTGCCCGGTATGAAGGGCTTAAGTCTAAAAAAAGTGATTTTATATATTTGTTAGAATTGATAAAAAAAAAATCTTTTGACTTGTATAAAAGGCTTAAGTCTATCAATTTGGTATACAAAAGTACATTTCTTTGTACAAAAGACTCAAGTCGATATTACTGTTCTGCGATTGGTATAAGAGCCAATAACTTGGTATATTTAAATCACTGTTTTTGACTTAAGCCCTTTATACCTGTCACCTTAGATATATTATCATAAACTCGGCTCGTATTTTTCCGAGAGCATTGCTATGCCATTTCAATGGATGGAAAAAAAAACAATTTTCAAATACATATTTATATAATTATTTGGGGTAAATTTAAAATTGCAGTTATTTGTAAAAAGAAGAGTTGATTCTTTTTAAAGTTGTAATTTTGCGTTCTTGCGTTTAATAACTTTTACAATGATTTTGGAAAATTTCAGTATTTTGCGACTTTTTAAAAATAAGCTATTGCACCCAAACTTTTAAAAAGAGTACGACTACAAATCAAGGTGCAAGGCAAGGGATGGAATTAAACATTCTCATACAAAATTTGAGTATGAAAAAATTTACCTTCACAAAAATATGGCAAACATTTTGTATAATTTCCTTATTTTTTACGTTTTTTCTACATTTATCAAAAACTATCAGCCTTTTGGCTTAGATAAGTCATTTTCTGTGTTCCACAGCACCTGAAAATTTATATTCGGTGAATGAAACTGAATAAAATAACGAATAAAACGCTGTTTTCTACACCTCTCAAAAAACACTTTCAGCCTTTTTGGCTTAAATAAGTCATCTACTCTGGTCTACAGCACATGGAAAGGTATATTTATTGAATAAGACTAAATAAAATAAAAACAATCAGTCCCAAGACAGAAAAAATGCTGTCACACAATTTCAATGGTAAAGGAAGAAGGGAAAGATATTTGAATTCAGTATATTTAAATACCGCAAACAAAGTATAGCATAATCTTGTAACAGCAAACTTCAATTCTTAAGACTAACAAAGAAACAGACATTAAGACATTTTTCGGTAATTGTAGACATACCATTAGCAAAGAAATAAAATATAATATCTTACAATTAAATTGAAGAATGTTGGTTTCAGTAAGCAAAAATGTTTTTCAAGAGACTCTAATAATGAAATTTTTGATGATATTCAATTGACAAAACTCAAAACACTGCTTTGAAATTTCATCTTTTTCTTCTTCGGTTACGATAATTTTATTTTGACTTCCAAGAAGTCTTGAACATGATATTAATTTCATTTTGGTAAATAATAATTAAATTATCAAAGTTATGAGAAGTTTGAATTGCACCCTAACAGAGAAATAGACGAACGTTCTAAGGTTTTACGGCTTCTAAAACCTAAAACTTAATAACTAGAAATTTTACACAAATGTCTGTTATTTTCAAAATGGCACAAAATCAACATTCTAAAGAGTACACCGTTAATATGAATTATGGAAACGACAGTTAAAGTTCAGTTCGAAGGAAGGGATGGTTAAATATATTGAGCTTAGGCGCTATATTGTTCTATGTATCTACCAACGTTGGATTTGCCTGCTTTCGAAACAAGGTAAAATAAAAACCATCACCTGTCCAGAAGGCTCCAAAATGCCTCGTCAGCGATTTACATCAATAAGCTTTTCTTTGTGCTTAGAAAAGAAGATATAAGATATCATTCCTGAAGGCTGTTTGAAGCTATATTAAAATTGAATTAAAACTTTTTCATATACCATCCCATTTAATATATATGGGCTCATTGTTCGGCCAAATCGTTGTTTTATAGCCAGTGTAACGCAGACTATCAAATAACAGTTTGCGGGAATAATGACAACGTAATTTCGCATCATATATCTCACATTACCATACGAAAACAATTATTGCTCGAGCCTCGGATTTCTTTCAATCTCGCCTCCTAACCACCTGCTATTGAAAAACAACAAATAACAACTTTAAAAGGCGCCGCCAAAGTAACACAACTCAAATTTCAATGAATATTTAATGAACATCAATACGTCCACCACCGATTTATATCTATTTGTCAGTAATTACCCAGATCCTTTCAAAATCGACAATAATGAACCACTCAGTGGAAAAACCCATTATGAGCTACTCTCTAATCAAAAAAGGAAACCCAAGGGTAGGCCGATCTGCGCGAGTTAAAGGCCCATTTAAATGATTTCTGTTATGGGGGCTCATCGAAAGGGCTACCAGTTTGCCCCATCTTAAGCACAAAAAAAAAGAAAAAAAAGAACAACAACGGGTCTTCAAATCAAGCCATTAGATGGGCGTGAGGGTTGGGCAGGTGCACAATGTAATGTCGCACAATCGGCGGGGCCCTTAAAAGCCATTTAAGCAATTTAAAACAGCAAGAAAACCGTAACTGTTGACTCCTTTTTCGAGAGGCTGTGCACGTTTTTACACACCCTGTGGACCGCGGGCCGGTGCTTGCTTCTCTTTCGTAAGGGAGAAACTAAATTACAAGAGCTAATGGTGGAAAAGTTGGGGATTAAAATAGCAAGGATAAAGAGGGGGGGGCAGTGGCGTGGCAAGGGGGTCTATCATGCCCCGGGCGCCACTTGCAGAGGGGCGCCAATATAAGGTCTATATGTTACATTACTATATGTTTTTCGGGGGGGGGGGGGGCAATATAAGGTCTATATATTATATTACTATATGTTTTTCGGGGGGGCGCCAATATAAGGTCTATATATTATATTAATATATGTTTTGCGGGGGGGGCGCCACAAAGGTATCTTGCCCCGGGAGCCAGTTAGGCTCGCTACGCCACTGTTTTTTTTTTTTTTTTTTTACTGTAACTTATACAAAGATTACAGATACCGCAGCAAGTATTGTGGAGGGGGCATTACAGGGAGGGGACGATAAATTCAAAATTTTCAATCAGCACCCTTTCTTGAGAAGTCTCTGTGAGATCTGGCGATAACAGCAGTATCTTAATGTAACTATCAGAATGACAGCATCTATAGCGGTAGCATTAAAATGAATTGAGATGAAGTTTTAACAGAAATTACGGAATTGAATAGTGGTTGAATTTTTATCTTTTACTGAACTTCAATATTTTTTTTTGTCAATTTATTTCGTTGTTATGCACGTGACGCAAAATTAATTTTAATACCACAAAAAGAAAAGAAACCACGTGATCAGCATTTAATAAATTAAATTCTAAAAATTAAACTTTAAAAATTCACCAAAAATCAAAAAAAAAAAGAGGTAAAGATTCGAAAAAGATTTCATTTTAAAGGAATTTGTATTATCTTTCTAGTGATGCAAATTTTGTAAACCTCAGATTATTATTTTAAATGCAAACTTTAAAAGAGTTACAAAAACAGCTTAAAATTTAATTTTAAAAAATCTAAGAAGAATTTTTAAAACGGTTTATACTGTTAATGAATTATTGATTGTACCGTGGCAATAAATTAAACTAATCAATTCTTTGAGCTACACTAACTTACAAAATCTGTTTATATATATAAAACAGTTCAGTGACTGACTGACAGATAAAGCACACACCAAACCGCTGGACCTAAAGGGCTGAAATTTTGCAGGGCGATTCTTTTTATGGTGTAGGGGTGCACTAAGAAAGATTTTTGAAAAATTCTTCTTATATTTTTTAAATTAAATTTTAAGCTGTTTTTGTAACTTTTTTAAAGTTTGCATTTAAAATAATAATCTGAGGGTTATAAAATTTGCATCACGAGAAAGATCATAAAAATTCCTTTAAAATGAAATCTTTTTCGAATCTTTACCTCTGTTTTCTGATTTTTGGTGAATTTTTAAAGATTAATTTTTAGAATTTAATTTATTAAATGCTGATCACGTGGTTTCTTTTCTTTTTGTGGTATTAAAATTAATTTTGCGTCACGTGCATAACAGCGAAATAAATTGGCAAAAAAATATTGAAGTACAGTAAAAGATAAAATTTAACCACTATTCTAACTGAGATGGAAGTTTTTAAAGAATTTAGTTCAAAATAGTATGTTTTATGGATATCAAAGATGTTAATTGCATACATTGACCGTTGTATTTAATTTGAATATTTTCTTCTGCATTATTTTGCCTATAAAAATATTCGTTATGATTTTTCATAAATATATATAAATATTTTTTGGTATTAATTGCATACATTGACCGTTGTATTTAATTCGAATGTACTCCGTAGCGAAGCACAGGTAATCAGCTAGTTATAATAAGAAGGTATAAGTTGTGCTGAGAAAAGGAAGTATTGTATCCGAGAAAGTATTTATGAGGGAAAAAAAAGGAAAACTAAAATTTTCAGCATCGTAGATTACAGAGTAGAAATATTTCTCTATAAAAATTATAATATGCAAATTATTAGGAAGAAAAGAAATGAAATCTATTTAAATATTCACAGTATAGTAAAACCCCGTTAATCCGGACTAACTGGGACAATCGAAAATACGGATAATATGGGTAATAAGCAAAACAAAATCTTTAACTAAGCAGACTTACCGTTTACTACGATAAAGAACTGTAATTTGTAACAAAATTACATAGTATTGTTTACAAGACATTAAAAAATATAAAAATAACTTTTCTGATTCAATCCACATCAACGCCCTGTGACACTCTAGTAAAGCTTTCTCAAACTCAACAAAAAGCATTTTATTGCCATAATTTATTGTACAATCTATGCAGGAACTGTAAATTGAATCAAACTAAAAAGTGTTGTGATGATAATTAATAGTTTTGGAAGTGATTAAAGTTAATATTAATATCGGGTATTCAGATAATTAAATTAGTAAAGTAAGTGAATAAGTTAGTAAATTTTAGTAACGATTGTGCTTTGTTTTAATAAATTTATTAGGCCTCTGCTATATATGTAAGGGTTATACTTGTGGTGATCGGATATTAATTGATTTTATTAATGTCATCGCACTTAGAGAAGTGTGCGCAAGTTTCTCTAAGTGTTTTGACATTGAGAGGAATTAAGTTTGGAATAGATCATCACAGGTTATACCTTATTGTTAATATTGATAAATTAATAAGCCTTATTTTGAAATAATTGTGAGGTGTCTGGTACGCTGGTATATTGTTTTTATTAGTTTTTTGGTGGCTGTATGTATTCAACATAGTTAATTATTAATTTTAGAGTGTTTTATTTTTGTTTTTTCAATTAATAGTAAATTTTGTATTATGAACCCAAACCCTTGTGTAAGCTGGGCTGGTAGGCAATGTAACGAGATCTCCTCCATTTTCACAGTATTTTCACAGCACATACCCAGGAGTACACCGGATAAAGGGATTAACAGAAGTATCCATTTCAAGAAACAACCCCTTTTTTGCAGCTGGCCAAGAGATAAGCGACCGTTTTGATGAGGGGTAGGCGCATGGATACGCCTGAGATCGCCAAACGCCGAGTTAGTTCCAGAGTTTAAAATAGAAGAAAATAAATCCTGAATTGATGCAAAATCAAAGTTGAAAATAAAAAACTATACTACCTATCAAATTATAATTCAAGCCCCTCAAATTCTGTTGGTCCGAATTTCCCTGTTAAAATCAAGGAGCGAAGACGCACTCATTTTTCACCCAAGAGTAGCCATACAAAGGGGTGAGAAGGTCGTCGAATGGGGATTTGGAGAGAGAGGGGGAGGCCGGCCAAGAGGCTGGGAGCTGACCCGCAGCCCACGACGGAGAGCGATGACTTGATTTTTGGCGGCCAGCTCGCTATAGAAATGGCGCTGGCCTGGGGTTCCCCTCATGATTTTTTAAAATAATAGTTTTTTTTTGTGCTGCAGCATTTTAATTGGGTAATATAGTTTTAATTTCCTTTTTTTTGGTTTACTGAATTTTTCTATAGTTTTACTTTTGTTTTTTTTCTCATCACTTTTTCATTTAGAAGTTTTTTTTGATTCGCCAGCCACTTCACTTATTTGTATTGTTTTTATTGATAATTATTTGTATTATGGAGAGTAGAACTCATTTAAACGATATTGTATTTATTCAATTGAATTTGGTTGTCGGAATAATGTTGAGAGGATCTGGAGTTAATGAGTTTGTTTGTTGTAATGTCAGGGAAATTCTTAAATAAATTGTTATGTTAGTTTGTAAAGTGGTGTCATGTCGGTCCTTGCCTTTTTAGTAAAATTTCTGATTATCAGCTTTAGGTTTTATTTTTATTTCAGCAGATATGAAGCTTTTTCTTTTAGGTGAGATAATTTTATTTCTAGGTGTTCTCCAAGGTTAAGTAATTTTATTAGATTTAATTTCATTTTTCTTTTGGCTCATTATTCACCACAGTGAAGCATTCAGTTCGAACCAGTGTTAATTATAATTATTAATTGTTTATGGGTTATTGCATTTAAAAATAACACAACGCAACTTACCATCTATCTTAAAATGTACTAACCACTAATGGCCAAATGGCAACTCTTGAAGTAAATTGATTTTAAAGTTTGTAAAGAGTAATTCTAACTTTAATTAATAAGTAATATAATATATAAGCTTTTAAATACACCCCAATACAAATCTTCAACGCCACAAATGGTGCCTGTGTCCTACCCACGCTGTGCCATTTTTTTTTCTTCAAATGGTACAAGTCGTGAAGACTGTTTGCAAATGAGCCATTTTTTTTTTTCCATTATCCTTTCTTTCGGTGAGACGGCATGACATATTAAATTTTGTATAGTGGAGGCTTAATCTTATTTTGGCACAGATTTTTTGGTTCATATTATTTTTATGTGTTTATGGTTATTATTATTTCTGATATTTTAATTTGAAATTTTTCTTACATTCCTATATTTTGTGCAATTATTTTGAATATTGATTTTTTTTACATTTTGAATTATTGAACGATATAAATGTTTTATTTGGTAGTTTACTAAGAGTATTGCTCTGTTAGTGCGTTTAAGGATGCATTTTTGATTTGAATTTTTTTACATTCCTATATATTTTGCGTTTATATTGAATATTGAATATTTTTAACATCTTTAAACATTGATAGATATTTTTATTAAATATTTTTATTGGTATTTTGTTGCTTTAACGTTTCTATTGCTATGCTAGTAGTTTTAAGTATAATATTTGATTTGAGGTGCTAAATTGTGTTTCTTTTACAATGTCTCCCATAGTATATTTGCATACTAAGTATTGATAAATTTTTAATTGCAACTCTACATGTCAGATAATTTTTTCTCTATTTTGGGCTTCATATCACGAGTTTTTTTTGTCTTGCCAGGTGCTAAGTTTTTTCTGCTTTCGTCTTGCCATTTAGAGCTGGTCTCATGGTAAAACGGGAAGTAAAATTGGTTTCGGTTCTTGGACAGATTGAAAATTACATTAAAAGTTTTCATATAATAGTTAATGATTTTTTTTTCACACGAAATTAGTTACAATTGGGTTTAAGATTCCAACTTCAATGTCACAGACTGGGAAATTTGAATGCTGCGGTCATTTCAGTACCTAATAAATTCAGTTTCTTATGTCGGGTATATGTTTGGACTTAATACCAGTTGGGTTTGGTTAGAAATTTAATTAAGATTGGGGTTAATATTCAACTTCAATGTCACAGGCTGGGAAATTTTGAATGTTGTGGTCTTTCAGTACCTAATAAGTTCAGTTTCTCATGTCAGAGATTTGTTGAATTCAATACCAGTTTAGTTTTTTTTTGCAGAGTTTTAGCTTAATTTAATATTGTTTAATTTCTTTTGTAATGCATACTAAAGCGTCCGAAAATTTTGTTTATGTGTAGGGTTGATGTTAAATTTTTTTTTGGTGCTCTTGTCTACAATGTTTCATGTGCATATTCTGTTTTGAACGGATCAGCATGACTTTTGGGGATCGACTGTGATTCGATTCGACCGGTTTTTGTTTATTTAAGTAGGGCATACGGTTTTTTGAATAAGTTTGGTTATGTTATTTTAGTAGGTATGCTTGCGTTGGTCTGTTCAGTTCGGTTTATGCAATTAAACGTTAGACAGGGCTTCTTGTGTTAATCATTATTTTTACTAAGCATATTAGAATTTCATTGCCGCGAGGGACGAAGAGTCTCTCTTCGCAGGCTGGAATTACTTTTGGTTTGGTAGGAGTAAATGGTGGAGTAGTTAAATATTGGTTTCAAAATTTTATCATTTACTTAGTTTTGTAATGTGTACTAAGGTGTACAGGAGGTTAATGAACGTTAGACATGGCCTCAGATTTTAATCATTAATTTTTACTAAGCTTATTAGAATTTCATTGCCGAGAGGGACGAAGAGTCTATCTTCGCAGGCTGGAATTGAATTTGGATTAGTAGGAGTAAATAGTGGTGTAGTTAACGATAGGTCTCAAATTTCTATCAATTACCTGGTTTTGTAATGTGTACTAAGGTGTACAGGAGGTTAATGAACGTTAGACATGGCCTCAGATTTTAATCATTAATTTTTACTAAGCTTATTAGAATTTCATTGCCGCGAGGGACGAAGAGTCCATCTTCGCAGGCTGGAATTAAAATTGGTTTGGTAGGAGTAAATAGTGTAGTTAACGATAGGTCTCAAATTTCTATCAATTACCTGGTTTTGTAATGTATACTAGGGTGTACGGGAGGTTAAAATTTTTTTTGTTATATGTATGGTTAAAGTTGTAATTTTTGTACACCTGTCTCACATGTTTCATATACATATTTTTGAGGTTGAACAGTAAACATGTTAATTTTGATTGAACAGTGATAATGCATTTCATAAGAGAGAATTTTGTATTGAATTTTGTTCGAAGAGGTTTGGTTTATTTGTGTTAAGCATACGTTTCTTTTTATAAATTTGTTTCGGATTGTATGCTATGGTAGCACTGTCAATTTCAAATTATAGTAATATACTGTGGACAGGGTGTAATGTTTTGAAATGATTGTTTTAACCGAGGATGATTATTTTACTATGCAGTTTTTTTAGTGTATTTGGTTTAATTGTAATTTGAGCATACAGTTGTGGTAATGAATTGTTTTAGGTATATTTTAGGTGTTCAATGTTTCATTTTTGCTTGTTTTATATACAATTGTGGTAATGAAATTTTTTTCGGGTATTATGCTAGATATTCCATGGTTTATATTTTTGTTTAATAAGTAATCTCTCATGTATATGTGTTTTGTTATGTGACCCGGGTCGAATGGGAACAATATATCACATTGTGTAATGAAATTTTATACTTTAGTCAATTCTTTTAATTCGTGAAATTTTTCCACGGTGATCTGTGTTTTTTTTTATTAAAAAAAAAATTTGTGCCAAATTTTTTTTTCTCGCGGAAAAGGAGGTATTTGTTGTGATGATAATTAATAGTTTTGGAAGTGATTAAAGTTAATATTAATATCGGGTATTCAGATAATTAAATTAGTAAAGTAAGTGAATAAGTTAGTAAATTTTAGTAACGATTGTGCTTTGTTTTAATAAATTTATTAGGCCTCTGCTATATATGTAAGGGTTATACTTGTGGTGATCGGATATTAATTGATTTTATTAATGTCATCGCACTTAGAGAAGTGTGCGCAAGTTTCTCTAAGTGTTTTGACATTGAGAGGAATTAAGTTTGGAATAGATCATCACAGGTTATACCTTATTGTTAATATTGATAAATTAATAAGCCTTATTTTGAAATAATTGTGAGGTGTCTGGTACGCTGGTATATTGTTTTTATTAGTTTTTTGGTGGCTGTATGTATTCAACATAGTTAATTATTAATTTTAGAGTGTTTTATTTTTGTTTTTTCAATTAATAGTAAATTTTGTATTATGAACCCAAACCCTTGTGTAAGCTGGGCTGGTAGGCAATGTAACGAGATCTCCTCCATTTTCACAGTTTTTTCACAGCACATACCCAGGAGTACACCGGATAAAGGGATTAACAGAAGTATCCATTTCAAGAAACAACCCCTTTTTTGCAGCTGGCCAAGAGATAAGCGACCGTTTTGATGAGGGGTAGGCGCATGGATACGCCTGAGATCGCCAAACGCCGAGTTAGTTCCAGAGTTTAAAATAGAAGAAAATAAATCCTGAATTGATGCAAAATCAAAGTTGAAAATAAAAAACTATACTACCTATCAAATTATAATTCAAGCCCCTCAAATTCTGTTGGTCCGAATTTCCCTGTTAAAATCAAGGAGCGAAGACGCACTCATTTTTCACCCAAGAGTAGCCATACAAAGGGGTGAGAAGGTCGTCGAATGGGGATTTGGAGAGAGAGGGGGAGGCCGGCCAAGAGGCTGGGAGCTGACCCGCAGCCCACGACGGAGAGCGATGACTTGATTTTTGGCGGCCAGCTCGCTATAGAAATGGCGCTGGCCTGGGGTTCCCCTCATGATTTTTTAAAATAATAGTTTTTTTTTGTGCTGCAGCATTTTAATTGGGTAATATAGTTTTAATTTCCTTTTTTTTGGTTTACTGAATTTTTCTATAGTTTTACTTTTGTTTTTTTTTCTCATCACTTTTTCATTTAGAAGTTTTTTTTGATTCGCCAGCCACTTCACTTATTTGTATTGTTTTTATTGATAATTATTTGTATTATGGAGAGTAGAACTCATTTAAACGATATTGTATTTATTCAATTGAATTTGGTTGTCGGAATAATGTTGAGAGGATCTGGAGTTAATGAGTTTGTTTGTTGTAATGTCAGGGAAATTCTTAAATAAATTGTTATGTTAGTTTGTAAAGTGGTGTCATGTCGGTCCTTGCCTTTTTAGTAAAATTTCTGATTATCAGCTTTAGGTTTTATTTTTATTTCAGCAGATATGAAGCTTTTTCTTTTAGGTGAGATAATTTTATTTCTAGGTGTTCTCCAAGGTTAAGTAATTTTATTAGATTTAATTTCATTTTTCTTTTGGCTCATTATTCACCACAGTGAAGCATTCAGTTCGAACCAGTGTTAATTATAATTATTAATTGTTTATGGGTTATTGCATTTAAAAATAACACAACGCAACTTACCATCTATCTTAAAATGTACTAACCACTAATGGCCAAATGGCAACTCTTGAAGTAAATTGATTTTAAAGTTTGTAAAGAGTAATTCTAACTTTAATTAATAAGTAATATAATATATAAGCTTTTAAATACACCCCAATACAAATCTTCAACGCCACAAAAGTGAATACAGAGGCTGTTCGCACATATTTTAGACGATTTTGGTAAGCGGTAATAAAAAATCGTTTGCTGCAAAAGAAATAATTGCAATTGTACTATGTTTTTAAAAGTCAAAATTATCGTCTGCGGCTTGAAAGTTTTGTTTTTATTGAAAATGGCGTTTTTAACAAAGCAGTGGTTCGAAGGCTACATTTATTCTCTTTCCGAAAAGAAATATACATACTCCGTTATCCAAAAACGATGTGAGAGTCATGGTTTTGTGATATCTGAAGCGTCGATAGGTAATATCGTCAACAAGAAAGGAAAAAAACGTCAAATTGGAGCCTCAAGTGGGACAAAAATTCCAAACAAGTATCCAATGAAAAAACGGACATCTTCGACTATTGCAAAGGTACGTTGTTTAATGTTAAAAGAAAATTCCCCTAGTCAAAGGACAGTTGAAAAATCATTAAAATGTTCGGTGTCCACTGTAAACAAAATGATAAACTTTGATTTAAATCTTAAGAAAGCGAAAAAACGTAATGTGCATCGTCTTCTTCCAAATCATATCGCTGAACGCAGGACACGCTGCAGAATTCTATATGAGAAACACTTATCCAAAGAAAAATGGAAAACAATTGTCACAATAGATGAATCATGGGTGTATTTAACTGATTGCAACAAAAAAAGAGCCATTTATTATCATAAAAGGGGAGAAAAAAATTTAAGTACATGGTTCAAAGAATCGAAAGAAAGTTTTTCTAAGGGATTCATGATTGTTGCTGGTTTTTCTTATAATGGCAAGTTAAAAATAAAGAGAGTGGAAAAAAAATGTCAAGATTAACTCCAAATACTATCAGAAACATATTTTATCGCCAATTTTTCTGAATGAAATACCATCCCTTTACCCACAGTGCCATCAATATGTGAGACTCCATCAGGACAGAGCTAGCAATCACACATCAAAATCCACTGTAAATTTCCTAAAAGAAATGGAACAAAAAACTGGTATCAAGGCCATACCTTTCACTGATATCCCTACTAAATCTCCCGATGTATCACCTATGGATTTTTGTGCTTTCGGACTTTTAAAATCTGCATTATCCAAACGTCGTCCCAAAACCCTTACAGGACTCTGGAAAGCTGTTCAGGAGGAATGGAATAGAATACCTCTTCTGACACTTCAAAAGGCATTATTATCCTGGAAATTGCGGTGTCGAAAGATAGTTCAGAATAAGGGATGTCAAATAGAACATTTAAAACACAAGAATTTTATGTAATTTAGTTTTGTGAATACAATATACATCGTCTAAAAAATGTGTGAACAGCCTCTGTATTTGGTACAATTATAGTTACTTTCTTGCTATCATAGTTATAAATTATTATCTAATGTGAACATACAAATAAAATAAGTCTACAAATCTGACCCGGATAAACGAGGTTTTACTGTACAGGCAACTCTCCTATAACACGGTAAGATAGGTTCCTAGAAAATGCCGTGTTGTGTGAAACCGTGTTATATGAGACCCAGAGACGGTAGATAAAGGGGGGTGACGTTCCGAAAACTTATTAAAAGCAAACATTTTTTAAAAATTCCATATAAGCAATTAATTTTTATTAAAAATATAAATGTATGCATAACACAAAAAGAAAAGAAACGAAAATTTTTTTTCATTTAGTACGACCTTAATTTAATAAATTTCTTCCTCATCACTGCTCAGTACAATCAAACGAGAACATTTTTCATTTGAACGATATCACCTCCACTTTCAGAACCTTTTTCTTAATTTAGATTTCTTGTACCTTCTATCCTCTTTAAAAAATCTGCAATTTTCGCTTATTTGCTGGTTCTTAAAGGGTCATTGTAGATTCACGGTATGGAGATAGAGAATTTTGCAGCTCCGTTTTGAATTTTCGGCTTCTTTCAGCGGAAGAGTCTGCATTCAGGAAAAATGATTCAAGATTTTCAGCTATGCTTAGACCTTCTTGTAATTTTATAGAGTTATAAATGAATAATTTATAATTTGTTTATACATTTCCATGTAAAGCCATATAGTTCATTATTCCTTCCCGTCATTATTTTAAGGTAATTTAGTTTTTAAATGTGTTAAACAAAAATCATATTATCTAGTGCTACAGAAGTACAGTGTTGTACAAAAAGGCTTTCGCCATTTTTTTACCGTGTTAGAGCGAAACCCTGTTACACGTTGCAGTGTTATATGAGGGTTCCCGCAATTCATCCTATCGTGTTAGAGCGAAACCGTGTTATGAGATGCAGTGCTGTAGGAGGGCTACCTGTATTTTGCTTGTATGATTTCAAAAGAGGTTTTTTTTTTAGAGTGAAGGCTTCAGTCTCAGAAGCATCCAAAGTATCCCAAACCGTGCATGCGGCTAAATTAGATATTATCAACATTTATTTCTTATTAGTTAAAGCAAGGGTGTCAGTAACATCGATCCCGTAATGATTTTCTGAACAATTGCCTATGATGTATATCTTTCCTTCTATGGTTCGACAAACGGGGACGTTAGGCTTAAGTGTAACCATTGTCATTAGCATATAATTGTATCCGAACCGTTCCTGCATAAAGCATGTTTACCAATTCTAAGGTGTGGTATTAATTGTGCTTGATCTTCAGCATTAATCAACAACAATGCCACACAGCTATATTTTCACAGTCTAAAAAAAAACTTGAGGTTAATTACCGAGGAAAACCCGCTCGTTTGTTTTGAACCTATTATATCGTTTTAAACAGGTTTTAAATAATTTTATATTGTGTGATATTATGAATAACGCAATAAAGAAGAAGGTATATCACAATCACAAGAAAAGAGAAATCTGTTATACTTTTATCCGGGTCAAAAACTGACGTTTTTTTATTTTAAATGTTTCGTTTCTTAAGAAAAGAAGCTATCTGCATTGAAAATATTGGTTATAAGTTCTCGCACTTGAGCTGAAGTAACATTTACTATGAAAATCCTCAAACTTCTCAATATTTTAAAGACTAGATCATGGAGAATAGTTTTCCCGCAAAGTTGATCTTAAGTAAAAATTTTGTAACCATTTTTAAATGACCATTTAAGAGAAAATAAAATAATTTTTTTTTCGAAACGACTGTAAGTATTTGGGAGAGTAAAGAAGCTTCCACGAAAAAATATGAAACAAGACTATTGTTATGTTTTATTGAATGGAAGGTTTTCCCACTCTTAATGGTAATTTAAACATGCTACGAATAAACATAGATCAGACTGCTTACCTAATTATAGTGTCTTCTGCTTCAAACATCCGCTACACAACAACAAGTATTAATCGAGGTAATACTGAGCAAAACTTGTCAACAGTGCAGCCAAGTCATTTCAAAGCCAACAATAAACCCGGATATCTTGAAACACCCCAATTAAGAATATTACTATGCTTGTAAACAGGAATTTTTGAATTTAGAATGTTGTGAAAAACTTGCTAAAAAACCCTTAGGGGGTCCACCCTCAGGGAAGGGTGGTCAATCCTTCCCTGGGGATTGACCCCCCTCTATGTTTAAAATACATTAAATATTCTTTGAAGAAATTATTCAAACATATTTCCAAAAAATCGGCTCGATAAATTAATCATGTTCAGGAAAAACTACTCGTTTCTTACCCACTTATGTATATATTAGTTAATTCAAATGTGTACAAAGTTATGTGATTTAATTATATAAAATTTTGAGTAATGGTTTCTTAAGGGATAAATGTGGAAAAATTCGTATATCAGAGTTTATCAAATGAGACAAGTAATTTGAATATTCTAATGATATCCATAATGATAAGCATATTGAATTACTATATAAAACTACAGCAAATCAAATGATCATAAAATAATGTAAATTTTTGCATTGTCGTTTCTTTTAGGAAATATTTGGAAGAATCTGAAAGTCAGCTAACTAAATTATATAAACATCAATAACTACCCTTTAACTATTAACTTGAATAAATGTATTTTAAATAAAGTAAAATCATATTAGGTTATGGAAAAGATTTATTATTAAAAGGCTTTAAAAATTTAAACAGGATTTAATAGATTATTGGGGCAATAAGCAACATTAGAAAGGAAAAAGGTAATTTCCAATTAAAAATCCAGCTTGTATATAACGCAAATTACACCAGTAAACTGTACATACATAGAAGTTAAAAGTATAGAAAAGGTGTTAAATTTCCTAAAAAAAGCTTTATTGAATTTCGTACGAATGAGAACATTTTCAAATACAGTAACCACCGCTTATAGTGATCACTGGTTATAAGAATCTACCGTTTATAAGAATCAATATCGCGAAAACAAAAACAAATGAATTATTTCCATGTTAAAATTTTCGCTTTAAAGAATCAATTCACCGGTTTTAAGAATCAGTTTACACTCTTCGCTTTCATTTCATTTTTCCAAAAAAGCTACTTAAACTCTCAAAAGGCACGAAGTTCTTTCTTTTTTCTTAAGAAAGATTGATAAGATGGGATGGGATATAGTCGTAAAATTCATCCCTTTCTTTATTAGACATAACATAATAGTTTCCCCTTAAACGCTTTACCACAACACTGTCCTATTAGCTTGACCCCGGGGCAACTTTACCAGTCCGAGTAAATCTTCGTCTGAGACTATAAGTATTGAAAGAGGTATAAACAGCCTTCTGAAAACTTCATTACGTCAAACTATCGTAGAAAACTTTTTCTTGCTCCCTTCCTGTAGTTGAAATGTTAAAACTGTTAAGCAGGTATGTTGTAACTTGTAACAAATATTGTTTGTTTTTTATTCTTCTCTTACTATAATCATGTGTATCTACTTATAGGTCTAAAAATTAAGTTTTATTTTTAAAACTATAAAAAATAATTTTAATAAAAGATAGTTAATGTAAATTAAAGAGTATTTTATGGTAAATTATCTAATATATGTATATATAGGTGTGTGTGTTCCTGTCCAAAAACCTAAATTTCGGTTATAAGAATCAACCGCTTATAAGAATCAAAAACAGTAGTAACAAACGTGATTCTTATAAGCGGAAATCACTATAATTCTAATTAATAGCGAGTTTAGAAAATTTTTATTATCTTCCAAAGTTTTTGAATTCTTAAATATTTCGACTGAAATGAGTGAGATTGATGGGTATTGTAGAGTATAGAAAATATGCCAGAATTCCTTAGAAATGTTTTTAAATTTCCTTTTTTTCTCGTGAAAGAGGAACTGTTCAAACAATTCTTATAAATAGCGAATTTAAGGATAATTTTATGCTCTTCGAAAGATTTTGTATTCTTCTCATGAAACCTTCAAGGAACTAAATCGTCATTTCCCTCGTTCTCCTATACATTTTATTTTTGTAAATGCTTTACACCATGACAATCAGTTTTTCTTGAAAATGATATCTCGACACATAGTTAGAAACACCGTAATGAACTAGTGAGTTAAAATTGCTGATTCACGAGTAAAACGGTTTCCGCAAAATATGCAATACAGCACGATTGCAACACATACTTATTCAAATAATGCCCGCATACAATTAATACAAACTTCATTAGCATGAAAGATGCGCAGCGTAAGATAATGTCAATTTTTATTGCTACTTTTTACCTGGGATTTTACTACATATTTCCGTAAAAACATGGAAACTACCATAAAAATATGCGCTAAATATGCATTAAAAGAAATCGCCTTTTTAGTTACTTTATGTACGACTCACCGATATAGATACGCATGATTGCATATTCGTGCAAGGAAGCTTGAATGTTACACAATTGTACATTCACTTCAAATAGCTGAACCACCTTTAGTCGTTCAATTAACCAGTACTGCTAAATTAACCCGGATGCTGGGATTCTGAAAAGCTAGTCTGAGGACATTCGAGACTCAGTGCAGCGGTTCACGTGCCAGTGACGTAGCGAGGGGTGGGCAAGGGGGTCTATCATGTCCCGGGCGCCACTCGCATAGGGGCGCCAAATGGTTCCTTTTTCTAATTCTATATATTATATTACGATAGGTTTTTCGGAAAGGGGGGCGCCAAAAAGGTATCGTGCCCCGGGCGCAAGTTATGCTCGCTACGTCACTGTCACGTGCAATAAGGAATTCCTCAATACAAATTCTTCTTAAGGCTGCCATGTACTAACCCTATTGGATTCGCTCACCTCATTGTTAACCTATGGAGAAATTCGAAATGATTACGTCGACCGGTCAATCCTTACGACAAGTGTCAAACTGAAGACCAGCGCTACATAGCAATACCTGCAAATTAAGCCGAGGATTTAATTCCCCTGTTCGGTCAATGAATAGTATAGGCCTGGGCGCCGGACGGACAGTACAGATCTGCCGACCAATTTGGGCAACCCGGGGGCTCCTGACCTATGGATAAAATATGTCTACTATTTACAGCTACATAAATGCTTATTATATATATAATAGCCGTTGTCTCTGTATAACACTTCCGGGCTATACTCATCTTTCGATTGAAGCCCTCAGTAAACAAACGGCCGGTTAGGCTTAATTTCAATTTCAGATGTGTATCAGAATTGTTTCTTACCTAAAAACTACACTGCTGGCCACCCAAATTGCAACACCAAGAAAGACAAGAGATATCACAACAAAATTTATTTTGTAGATAACATGTTGACCAAGTATCAAATGATTAAACTTACAGACTTCTGTGAAGTGTGGTTCCTGCCAAAATCAGTAGCCAGAGTAGCCGCCATTGTTGGAGATCACCGCTGCTGGAATTCTAATCATTTGCATATCTCACCTCCGCTAATGCATGTTGTAAATTTCATATTATTTGCATGTTTCCTTCAGGGTGTTGCATTTACAGTGGCCAGCAGTGTAATATCTTCTCCATCAAATCACGTTTGTTCAGCCTATTTTTCTATAAAACATTCAGAACTAAAAAAAATTGGATGCTTTTAGCTGTATATTTAACAGTTTTTAAAAATATGTTTACTTTTGCGATGAATTCTGAAAGTAAACAAACTTGAATGTGAATGAATCAAGTAGCTCAAGTATTCATATCTCGTAGTGAGCTGTAAAAAACTGGATGGCAGTCTACTATTCCAATCGCATGAAAAACTAAATAAATAAAAAATAATGAAAGGGTTTGCTTTTACAAGGTGTGGATTAAATGCAATATTGTTAGATAATTCGGGATATTTTTTAACTTTCATATACTTTTTCTATTATGACGTCATTATTAGTATTATGACGTCAAAATGACGGGTTACCTTCTAGTAATCCAATAAAAATGGTATTTTCAGATAGTCTGAACTTTTCTGCCCATGCGACAAGATTCATTGTATAAATTTCGTCCACCGAAGGAATTTAGGAACGTTTAAAACACGCTATACCATATTTTTTCCCCAGAATAATTTAAATTTTAAAGTACTATTTTCATTTAAAAAAACGGAAAATGCCCCAATCTATTTTCTCTATTTACGGAGTACAATTTTTTGAAAAACTCTTTAAATCCAAGACGGCAGTCCTTGGACACATTTTCTCCATAATTTAACATTGAGGTAGAAGAAAATATTCAAATTAAATGTAATAGGATATACTAAAGAATATTGTACAGTTAATATAGTACAGTTTGAGGAACATAATATCTTTTATTGTATTTTAATAATTTTTTGGATAATGTCCAATCGTCTGCCGCATTAGCAAAAAAAAAAAAAAAATATTTTTTTGTCTATTTAGTTGTTATGCACGTGACGATAAATTTATTTAAAATACCAGAAAAAGAAATCACGTGATCAACATTTAATAAATTAAATTCTAAAAATTAATATTTAAAAAATCACCAAAAATCAGAAAAGGGAGGTAAAGATTCGAAAAAGATCTCATTTTAAAGAAATGTTTATGATATTTCTCGTGATATAAATTTTATAACCCTCAAATTATTATTTTAAATGCAAACTTTAAAAAAGTTACAAAAACAGCTTAAAATTTTAATTTTAAAAAATCTAAGAATTTTTCAAAAATCTTTCTTAGTGCACCCCTACACTATAAGAAGAATCGCCATGCAAAATTTCAGCCCTTTAGGTCCAGCGGTTTGAACCGTGACGGCCTTGTGGTACAGCGCGCTGGTTTTCGGTGCTGAGGTGCTCAGATCGAATCCTGGCGAAGCGCCACTAAAATGCCTCTGTTTGTGTCGTCCCTTTATAGGGGGCAATGCTGGTCCACCTATATGGATCCCCCATAATAAAATGGCCAGCAAAACTGCGGTAAATTATAGGCGAATGTCCTCGCGACAAGTGTCTCCGCATTTAAAAAAAAAAAAAAAGAATTGAGGTGAGCGAATCCAATAGGGTTAGTACACAGCAGCCTTAAAGTTCGATTATGTTCTCATGCAGGTACCATACTATATACAAAATGCTAAGAGGAAATCAACTGAATGGGGTTTATTAAAACAACTGTAAGATGATTTCTTTGCAGAATCGCTTTAAAAAGATTCTGATATTTTGTTACAAAAAAAAAAAAAAATCATTCAGAAAGTCAGAAAAGCGTTTCTTACCTTAAAACCTGTGTAACATAAAACTTTTGCGATTATTGCTTGTAAAATTATGAAAATAATTTTTTTTTAAATCTCAAATGGGGGAGAAACATAACTAGTCAGCAAGTCAAATATTCAGCTTCTCGTTTTCTGTCACATTAACAGAAGAAACAGAATCACAAAGCTATCAAAAAAATTAATTATTGTTCACATTTTTTTTCAGTTTCCAGTATTAGGAACAGACTTTGTTATTCCAAAATCTGTATTCCTATTTTGATTAAATGTGACAGCTCTATAGTTAAAAAAACTGCTTTTCGACTTACAAATAATAAGTAACGAAGCTACTTACTATTTTTGTAACTATTTATAGAGACTTTTTACTTATGTTGATGGGGAGCAAAGTGGTGTAATAGCTTATGTGACATTCCATTAGAAACATTAAGCGCTTCTTTAGCATATTATGGTTGCCGGATCATGAATTATAGATCAATAGTTTTAAATTTCAAATTAATTGATTTCTAATGCAGATGAACTCATCATGACGCGATATTTGAAGGTTTGTATAGCACCGGGATCACATCTTTCGAAAAAAATTCTTCATTTAATTATAATGTGGACACTTTTAAAAAGGAGATCGTATGATTCAAACGTTAATATTCATTAATACATTTTCATGAGTGTAATACATTGAAACGGTTAAACATTTGCATGCATACATACGCACACGCATATATTCTATATACACTATATATAGAAATTTCTTTCTCTCTCTCTCTCTCTCTGTATATATACAGTGCCGTAACTAGGCAGGGGCAACAGGGGCAGCCGCCCAGGGCCCACCTGGAAGAAAGGTCCAAAATGCCGTTTTTGTTTTATTATTTTCTCAAACCTAATTAATTAAGGAGCTCAAATGCAAATTCTTGCCCAAGGCAGAGGAATAGCTAGTTACGGCACTGTGTGTGTGTGTGTATATATATATATATATATATATATATATATATATATATATATATATATATATATATATATATATATATATATATATATATATATATATATATATATATATATATTGATATACAGTGGACGCTCGTTAATTCGAACTCAAAGGTTCTCGAAAAAAAGTTCGAATTATCCGATGTTAAGAGAAAATATATAACTTTAAAAGTGTATCACTGACGAAGAAAAATCTCCTAGTATGTATAACCCCGGAAAATATATTATACTATGTTATCTAAAATTAACATATTAAAAAGCAATACAGACTTGCCTTAATCATAAAATGAAGCAGAAGATATGCAGTAGAAAGTAAACTTTAATTAAAAATACGAATTACACTTTGGGGAAAAACTGTAAAGTGGATGTTTGGTTTTGTTTATGATGCCTACATTGTTCAGCCAACTTCTGGATTTGAAGTAAACATTTCAATTCATTTTCAGAGGAAGGTTCCATCTGAATAAATGCTTTCAGAGTTTTAATAGAGTCCATTATGGCTTTGTCCATTATGGTCGCATTAAAAATATCTTTCGGCAGGTAAGTAGAGAAAAGCCCTGGCAGTTTCCTACCGAAATTAATGCATACGTCTTCGTTTACATCAGAGCTTTGGCCACATACAGTTTGATAAGAAATATTGTGCCTTGACTTAAATCGAGAAAGCCATCCATCACTGCATTTAAAATCTTCAATACCCATTCGACTTGCCAATTCATCAGCCTTCCTCAGCACTCGGGATCCATTTATCGGAAAATTTCGAGATCTAACATCCTGGAACCATAGCAGTAGAGCTTTTTCTAGATATTCTTGGGATGCATTTCTCCTGCGTTTCCTTCCTCTAGCAAATTTTGATTTTTCCTATGAATCTAAAATTGACTCCTTGTTTTTCAAATAAGTTGACAAGATTTTTTTTTAATTCCATAGTCAGCTGCTAACTTTGTTTTACATTCGCCATTCTCTACTCTCTCTAAAATTTCTACCTTTGTCTCCAAAATTAGGGTTTTGTACTTTCCACGCGTAGACATCCTGATTTTTTGCACTGCAGGCATAACTGACGCAGCTCCCTAGAATCTGTAGTAAAGACTGGTTTTTCTGAAATTCTAAGAAAATCGATACAACTAACGGAAAATCACTTTGTCCGTTTTAGCGGAAATGCAATAGTCTAGGAATGCAGGCATGTGCCTCTTTACATAGAAAAAAAATAGGGTAGGTGGGGGCAAAGGTTCGCATGGGGCAAAGGTTCGCACATACATTTTAAAATGACCGGGAAGAGTTTTAGGAAGAATAGGGTAGGCAATGCATTCCTTTACTTCCAGTCAGTTGCCTCGTAAAAAATGTTGGAGTTAAGACCCCCTTTTGCAGAGAAAATGAGGTAAGTTCATTTTCGTCTCTTTTAATGTAATTTTTTGCAATTTTTGAGTAATTTTGAGCATCACTCAAACTCACGAACTGTTTTGGGCTTATTTTCGCATGTTAGGGTGGTAAATAACCTTTCAAATCCTACCTTAAGTTTTGGGTTAACTCAAATACAGTGGCGTCCATTCTGCAGAAACAGAACCAGCACGAAATGGGGTAAAGGTTTGCAGGAGTCATGGGGTAAAGGTTCGCAGTGCAAACCTTTGCCCCATCTGCAAACCTTTGCCGCTCTAACTATTAACATTTGTTTCATGTCCTCTTTTCATTAGGAATCCTTATTAACAACGTCTTTTATTATTAATGGGAATTCACATTTTTGTAATTTGAAAAAAAATTATGGTTTTTGATAAAAACTGCCTGTTTTTAATCAGAAAATTTTTTGTAAAATGCTTGAAAATGCATAAATTAAAAATAAAATAAATTAGTACAACAAAAAAAAAAATAGCTCTGAACAAAGACCTATTTTACAAGATAAAGGAATTAAATGTTGTTACAAGACATTATAAGCTTCGAAGGTCTGGTTAGGGAAAAAAACTCTAAATGAGTAATTTCCAGATTTGCAAGTCTTTGAAAGGCTCCTTGCGTCACAATTTTTGACGAAATTTTATAAAATTTATTACAAAGACTCCTCTTATACATTAAAATAAAGTTATGTATCCATTTCAGGTTTAGACATCATTCAGATTATCAAAGTTTAACTTAAGCGTGGAAAAGTACAAAAATTTCACGAGAATTCAGAGTACAAGCATAAAATTATATCCTAAAAATTAATTATTCAACGAAAGCACAAATCAAAACATAACCCTGATCAAAATGTATAAGCAATCTAAATGCAAAATTAAGGATAAGGTTAAAAATTGGATCGTAAGGAGCATTTTAAAAAACATAATAAAAATTTCAATTTTTTAAATATAAAAAATAAAATTTTAAATATTTATAAAATTTTATAAGGTGTTTGAAATAGTTTTACTTTAATGAATATTTATGCCCAATTTAATATCTCTGAGGTAAAAATTTCAAAGATTGCTTTGTAATGTCCCCCATCCCCTTAATTTGCTTAATTTTTACGGGTTTTAAAAGAATGAGTAAAGCCTAAGATATAATATAGCGATAGTGTTAATAGTTGATATTTTAATTGGAAGTTCTTTAGTTTAGGAAAAAAATTATTGAGATTAACCCCTTTTCATTTTATGAATTTCTTTGTTAGATTCAACTTTCTGTGTTAATAGTTGATATATCATTTTGAAGTTATTTAGTTTAAGAAAAAATTTATTGAGATTAACCTGTTCAATTTGTGATTTTCTATATATGTAACACCTTTAAAAAGATTACAAAATGTGAAATAAAATTATTTAGACAACTCTTTTTGTGATTTTCGATGCCTATCCAGTAAGAAACCAACAAGTGGGGTAAAGGTTTGCAGTGCGAACCTTTGCCCCACCGATTGGGGCAAAGGTTCGCAAACAGGTCTTTTGGTAAAATTAAAAATTTGGTGACTAAATATTTCGGGAAAAAATTCATTATTTTATAGAAGGTAGAGGGGATACCCAACTACAATACAAGTGACTTTTTGGGGCGATAGGATCTAACGGAGGCCCGTAAGAAACCCAAAACTCAAAACTGCAAACCTTTGCCCCCACCTACCCTACATGTGATTTTGACACACAAAATAATAAATACAGCGTGTGTTTTCGCCGTTAATTGAGGAAAAAGAAATTTTTTTTGTCAAATTTTTAGTTCGAATTAACCGAATTGATCAAAATTTAGTTCGAATTAACGAGATATTTTTAACATTAACTCCAATACAAGTTTTTGGGGGCCTATGGATTAGTTCGAATTAACCGAAAGTTCGAATTAACCGAGTTCGAATTAACGAGCGTCTACTATATATATATATATATATATATATGTATACATATATATATACATATATATATATATATATACATATATATATACATATATATAAATATACATATATATATATATATATATGTATGTATGTATAATATATATATATATATATATATGTATGTATAATATATATATATATATATATATATATGTATGTATATATATATATATATATATATATATATATATATATATATATATATATATATATATATATAATACGCCTTTTGGACAGAAATTCAACATAATACAAATAAAATATTTTACTACACCAGACACCTTATCACAGATACGCTTGTGTTAGGAAGTTTAATATTTTGTCAAAGTTTTTTTCACTGGCACAAAACTTTTACTGAAGCAAATATTTTTAAGAGTTGTTTTCCTCTAATCAAAAGAAATATATTGTATATATCTCTAATGTTTTCAAAATATTTTTTTAATGCAATGTATTACCGCAAATACTTTATCTTGATTTTTGGCCTTACTCATCATTGGGTGTATTTACGAAAAATTTACAAGATTTGCTGAATCACAAACAAAGCAGTAAAGCAAGTGCTCATTCAAATTTGTATCTAAGTTACAGGACCTTGAATACAAGATGCATTATCTGGCGAGAAATAAATACCACTCTACTCACCGAAACACGTCATTCTTTTGTAATTGCTTTTACTACTGCATTGAAACATACATTTTAAAAGAAAATATCATTCATTTTAATGAACAGTTACCACGGTAAATAGTAGCATTTCTAATCTATGTTATTAAGGATATTCTAAAAGATAGCAAATCCTTTAGATTCCTGTTTTGTTATTATACATTTCGACACTGAAATAGGCGGCATTTATACTGAGACTAGCTGAAAACCCGCGCTTCGCTACGGAGTACATTCAAATTAAATACAACGGTCAATGTATGTAATTAATGGTAAAAAAAAAAAAATATGTATATATATATATATATATATATATATATATATATATATATATATATATATATATATATATATAAATGCGACCAATGTATAAATGCGACCAATATATATATATATATATATATATATATATATAAATGCGATCAATATATACAACTGAAGTAGAAAAAAATATATATATTTATAAAAAAATCGTAAGGGATATTTTTATAGACAAAATAATGTCCAATCGTCTGCCGCTTTAGCAAGAAAAAAAATTTTTTTTGTCTATTTAGTTGTTATGCACGTGACGATAAATTTATTTAAAGTACCAGAAAAAGAAATCACGTGATCAGCATTTAATAAATTAAATTCTAAAAATTAATCTTTAAAAATTCACCAAAAATCAGAAAATAGAGGTAAAGATTCGAAAAAGATTTCATTTTAATGGAATTTTTATGATCTTTCTCGTGATATAAATTTTATAACCCTCAAGTTATTCTTTTAAATGCAAATTTAAAAAAGGTTACTAAAACAGCTTAAAAATTTAATTTTAAAATAATCTAAGAAGAATTTTTTAAAAATCTCTCTTAGTGCACCCCTACACTATAAGAAGAATCGCCATGCAAAATTTCAGCCCTTTAGGTCCAGCGGTTTGGTCTGTGCGTTGTATGTCAGTGAGTGAGTCAGTTACGGAACTGTTTTATATATGACGCGGTGAAAGGCAAAGTGGTGTAAGTCAGGAAGTCGAGTGGTGTAAGTCCAAAGTGTTTTACTGCAAAAACTACAAAAATTCCACTATAAATTGAACAAATTATAATTCATAATAATTATTATAATATTGCAAATAACAATTATTTTCAATTCCACTATAAATTGAACACGGAGATTACATTTTTGCTCTCAAATAAAAAAAGTTTAAAATGTGACTTACGCCACTTTGCCTTTCACCGCCTCATATATAGATTATTTTGATTTTTTTTTTTCTGAAGTCTCTGATACAGTGGCGGATTATCGTATATTGCAAGAAGAGATCGCTTGGGTCATCCAGTTGTTAGGGGCTTGCGGAAATTTAACACCTTCAAAAAGAGGTATAATCTGCGAACCGCAGGCTAAGATACCATCTTCATCTGGACCAGTGGTGCCTAACAGGAGGTCCGAGAGAACCTAAGAAGTGGTCAGTGAGGTCAAGAGTGATAAAATTATTGGTTCCATCGTTCCAAAATGACTACGATTTTTTAAACTGGGGGGGGGGGAATTGAGTTCCCAAATTTTAAAGTAGGATTACATTCCTCCATAACGGTCCTCCGGAGAGGAACATTTCAGAAGTTTAAACCGACCGTCCGTACCTCGCGAGTTATACTTTTGGCAGCGCGCCAAACTCAGTCTGCATCGCTTGGACAAGCAGTAAACAGTTAAACAGAAAAGTACCAAAATGCGTCAAAATTTTGACATACATATAGGTATATACGTACATACGTACATATATATATAGATACATATATACATAACACATACGTATATAAAAGAGGTTAGCAACGATAAGTAATCCTCTGTAATATCCCGCGGTAGTTTTGTTAGAAGAGACTACTTGATTTTTACCATGTTTTTAATACCTTGCTTTCTTGTTTGTGTGTGTGTTTGTGTGTTTGTCCAGTACAAATCTTGCAATCGATTTTTAACTAACTTCCCGACTAGCTAGACATTTGAAACTTTTAGAACAGCTCATAACACGATGACAATGCGTTTTTTAAATACTTTTAGCCCTCCTTAAGCAGATTTTTACCGTGTTTTTATTATTTGCAGTTAATTTTGTTTTGTAGACTGATGCAGCCATCTGTCGGCCGGGACGAGAACAAAAAGTTAAACGCAAGTTAACTTTCAATTAACTTCATTTTCTTTCAATTTGATGGGATAATTCATCAAAAAAATTTTAAAAAAGTGTTTATTACTACATAGAATTGTCAAGTTTATATGATTCAACAGAAAATTTAAAAACATGGTATATAAAAAGTTCTTTTTATCTTGTAATTATTTTTTCCTTTATACTGGATACAATATCAGGCTACTTTCGTTTTCCATTATTTCAGAGATCACCTCCATAACATATATGAAAGTCATAAGAGTGAAAATTCAAACAATTTTGAACAAATTCATGTTTGTGATGCGTTTTTTTCTCGCTAGAAGGTAAATACAATCGGACCTCTATTTAACGAACCTCTATTTTACGAATTTCTCTATTTTGCAAACTTTTCCTTGGAACCAAGAACGTTTTGCGAATTTCTTCGTAAAATAACCTCCAAATAGCGAAGTGCATTCTTTATTTAACGAACTTTTTCTTGTGATCCAAAATTTTTTTCTCCATATTTCTCAACATTTCAAACTAATTCTTTCTTTTAACGCATTTAACACATTAACTTTCTTTTAACACATTCCGACGCAGATTTTACAGTTTGAAGAAAATACGTCTGAATGGGTTTTTGGTGCATTGCAAAGATGCGAGACGTATTATGAAAGAAAACACTTTTTCAAACAAAAAAACTCAGACAAAATTAACAAACATTATCAGTAATTAAATTCAAGGACGCATGTGGTAAT
>OU015498.1:25496904-25629404 GCA_907164885.2 Dolomedes plantarius | reverse complement strand
TTAAAAAAGGAAACTGTTCAGATATTTTTCGAAGATTTCAAACCAACCAATGATGCTGTCAGCCAAAGCAATCTTCCATGAACAACGAGATCTGTATACCTCTAAAAATAATGTGGAACAGTTAACTCGGATTCATAAATCATAAATTCAATTTAGTATTAAATAACCTGCAAATTTTCATCTAGGCGAATTATTGAAATTATCTTGTACTCTTTATAACCTGCGAATAAGGTTAGAACCAGCAGAGGGCCGGTGGTCTGGTATAATATTAAAACTGTCTTGATATGAGTTTGTCTGAAATTCAGCACCTCACACTCACAAATATTCAGAACAGCTATATCTTTTCGCAGGAGTATCGTAACCCAGGAACAAACTAAATATAATTTCTTTAATATCGGGTGGATCAGAAATTTTCCAATGTTGCAAATGTTTGATAAACTACAATTAGTGATTTTTTAAGTTTGCTGCAATATTTTACAAATACTCCATAAAAACATGCCCTATTAAAAAAAAGTAAATAATATTCTAAGATTTCCAGATTTAGCCAAAACGTTATAAAGACATAAACAGTAGATAATCCTAATTCATATCTCAGTGTTTTTCATTATTCGATTTTTATGACAGCTAAGTTTATTGAAAAGTCCATTCCTGCCCTCTGGCGGTTAAGATCTAACATTTTTGTTCTTTGGCAAATATCTTTTATTTAATAAATAATGCAAGCGAACTATAAAGCTAAGGAAAACGTAGTAAAATACTCGAATATTTTTTGGACAGGGCATATTAAGCAAAAATTTCGCCTGAAACTTCCTTCTTCTATGACCTTCTTCTCAAAACAACCGGGAATTCCGTACTTGGGTTATCAATAACACGATTAGATTGAGATACTGAATTAAATTATCTCAAATTCAACTCACATTTCGGTGCAATACCGAGATTTGAATAGTGGAAAAACCAACGTGGTTTTGTCTCGTAATTCATAAAAGCTGTAACAAAGATATCCTCAAATAAAAAAAAATAATGAAGTAGTTTGATTTGTATATATGTGTTAAAAAAACAATTAATTTTCCCTCTATTTTGTATAACTACATTCTCATTTCTACCACGTGAGAAATGTTACACCTATTTTTCTGAACTAAAAGCTATAACAATTCGCTTTTGAAGGCTAATTTTTAAGCGAAAGCTTGTAAAATATTTAACACTTCGTGCAGCAAAATTTTTCTCTATTAATACAAATGGACGAGAAAAAAAATCTTGTTAGAGTATCACTTAGAAACTGCACAAAGAGACCATATAAAAGATGAAAAATTCATAAATCTTGACATCGTAAAATTAGCTTCATTACACGGAAACGAAAGGAAGTAAACGAAAAGGAAGCTGTTTCTCTTTTTTTTTTCTTTGAATGAGAGCTAAACACCTTTTCACAAAATACGTTAAAATCTTCTACCGTATCTACAAGTCACGATTTTAATTGAAAATGTGTTTGGTTGCTATCACATGTGCATTCATGAAAACAGGTCTCAGCAATTTCTTTAGAGTATGTCTAAGAAACAAGAAAACAAAAAATGCGCCATCAGAACACAATAAACTACAATGGTACGGAAGGCAATTTCCATTAATAATTGCTAAATAAGTTAATCACGGAATTAGTATCATACATCGTAATTCTGGAGAATTTTGTTGAAAAGAAAAGAGTAGGTTTTAAAATTTAAATGGATCTTATTATATGCTAGAGACTCTTATTATCGCTCAACAATTTAATTCGTGATTCTACTTGTTATTTTCAGGTGCATTAAATTATCTAACATAGTTGAGAAATCACGACTGCCCTTAAACGCTTTTAATAAAGAAATAATAAAAAAAAATTGTGCGGCCATGATGTTTGGCTTATAAAAAGTGTGTGCGTAAGTGTTACTTGTGATGCTTGAACTGGCAAATTAAAATTTGATCTTTAATCACAGAATAAATTCGACCCGCTATAGCTCAAAGTTATATACTTTGAGTTATATGTTAAAGCTATATGACTTTTCAAAGAATATATTTTCAATTTCTAGCAAGTAATGCTCCTAATAGGGATGCGACATCGATAACAAAACATCGATGTTTCGAAACATCGATATTCAATATTAAAACATCGATGCTAATAAAACATCTCCCAAAAAACCGTCGATGTTTTTAAACATCGATATTTTAGAACATCCAATTTTTTAAAATGGTTTAGTAACCTCTAACATTCATGTTACTTTGGTTAGTCGTGGGGGGGGGGGGGATGATTTAATTTTACTCTCTGATTGGGCTGACACAAATGACAAAAACTTGGTTGCTTTTGCCTTGGGCGACATTGATGACTCAAAATTCTCGTTGTAAATATCGCCATGTTTTGCCTTCAAATGTCCAGATAAATTCGTGGTATTGCGAGAAGTTCTGAGGGACTTAAGGCAAACACTGCACTTCTCCAATTTGTCAGAGGTTTTGCAAAAATATTTCCAAACGGTACTTTTGGGAGGCATCTTAGTAATAATATCAACGTCAACTTATATAAAACCAGAACAAAACAAAAACTTAAATGGCTGATCTCGTGTATATACTATTTGTAAAATAAAACCCGATGGAATGTTCTGGAGTGTCAGGAACGTCCCAAGCGCTCTGATTGGTTCATTGGTTGTTGATTGCCGTTTGTCTGTTCGCTAAGGAATCGTTCCCCCTTTTGTATTCGTCCTCTACAGAATTCAGACTTACATTTACTGAGTGTGAAAATTATGCTACGTGGTAAATTTTTTTATTATGGTACTTTTTCATTTTAAAAAACATCGAGACAACGTAAAACATCGAGCACAAAACATCGATGTTAAAAAAACATCGGCTTCAATAAATCGATGTTTAGAACATCGATGTTTTTATAAAAACATCGATGTTTTGAAAACATCGACATCGATGTCGCATCCCTAGCTCCTAATATGCGTATTTGCTAGATAATGTGTGATATTAATATCTCCACACCAACATTATCTTAACTTTTACCTTACGGGATGGGATACCATGTATCCCAAGAATACAGGCCCATGAATGAATGAATATATACATGTATGTATGTATGTATATATATATATATATATATATATAGAGAGAGAGAGAGAGAGATAGATAGATAGATAGATAGATAGATAGATAGATAGATATACTTGGGATACATGCTATCCCACCCCGTAAGGAAAAGGTTAATATATATATAAGACCTATAAATTTTTTCGATGTACACACCAGCATTTATGAAATAGTAATATGCAATATACAACAGAAATATTCTCGTCAAACTTTTTTCAGTTTAGTTGATTTAAAAACTTGAAGCCTGAAACCCAAAATTACGACATTTTTTGAGAACGATGCGTTTTTTCAGATTGTGCAACACCAATACATAGCGATAAATAACAGTTTGAAATGTGGCTTAAAGATCATTTACTGCCCCTGCATTAAAATGAGTTTCATGAGAATTGATTACAGTATTGAGTCATAGTATTGGTGAAGTGAGCGTGTGGATTTCTATGTTAAACATTCGACTAAATCGGTAAAATTCAAATTAACAGGTTTTTTTTTATAAAAGATTTTACTACTAGCTCGGTTACATGACAAATTTATTAGTTTACAATATCATTCGAACGTGTATATTTGTCACAGTGTTTAGTAAAAATAATTTTGTCCAGAAGCGCCAACTCCTGCGAAATATTAGAGAGGCGTGTTAGTTTGTAAATTTCTTTAATTGCATTTTTTACAAAATTGCTCAATACTAGAGTTCAAAAGAAATGTTGGTAACGAAAAATCAACATTTTTTTACGAATTAATGAAAATTATGTTATTTGAAATTTTTATTAAATTTATACTTCATAATATTAGGCCTAATAATAACTTAATTGAAAATATTTTTAACAAAAATAAACGATAATGATGAAATAATGTTTATTCATTAAGTATGTGCATCATATTTTATCACCATACAAGTTGGCAATGTTTCGTGTAATAAAACAACACTGTTGACGTGAACATTAGTTTTGGCATTTTAAAAATTTCTTTTTTTTAATAAATTTCGATAAAATTCAAGTTTACATTCATAGCTATGTTTTTCCTTTGAATGTTAAGAATGTAACTTTGAATTTAAAAAAAAGATATTATTATGACTTACAGGAAACTTGCTGTAAATATGATGCTCATTAAGTATGTGCATCATATTTTATCACCATACAAGTTTCACCATTCAAGTTTACATTCATAGCTATGTTTTTCCTTTGAATGTTAAGAATGTAACTTTGAATTTTAAAAAAAGATATTATTATGACTTACAGGAAACTTGTGGAAAAAGCAAACAGGAACACACAACTTCTGAAAATCCACAATCTATGTATATATATAAAACAGTTCCGTGACTGACCGATTACGCACAGACGAAACCGCTGGACCTAAAGGGCTGAAATTTTGCATGACGATTCTTCTTATTGTGTAGGGGAGCACTAAGAAAGATTTTTGAAAAATTCTTCTTATATTTTTTAAATTAAATTTTTAAGCTGTTTTTGTAACTTTTTTAAAGTTTGTATTTAAAATAATAATCTGAGGGTTATAAAATTTATATCATGAGAAAGATCATAAATATTCCTTTAAAATGAAATCTTTTACGAATCTTTACTTCCATTTTCTGATTTTCGGTGAATTTTTAAAGATTAATTTTTAGAATTTAATTTATTAAATGCTAATCACGAGATTTTTTTTTCTTTTTGTGATACTTTAAATTAATTTTCCGTCACGTGCATAACAACGAGATAAATTGACAAAAAAAATATTAAAATACAGTAAAAGATAAAATTTAACCACTATACTAATTGAGATGGAAGTTTTTTAAGAATTGAATTCAAATTAGTATGTTTTATGGATATTAAGCATAAAAATTAATTGCATACATTGACCGTTGTATTTAATTTGAACATTTTCTTCTACATTCTTTTTTCTATAAAGATATCCGTTACGATTTTTTTTTATAAATATATGTTTTTTGGCATTAATTGCATACATTGACCGTTGTATTTAATTTGAATGTACTCCGTAGCGAAGCACGGATATTCAGCTAGTGCAATTATAAAAAGGCAACATGTTTTGAACTCATTAACAGTTCACTGTCAAGCTAATGGGCATTAAGTATGATTATTCAGTTTAAACCATTCACAAATGCTTGGGAATTTGTGACAATTGCGATAAACATTTGAAAATTGTTCATAGTGACAATCAGACTTAATGCTCCTTTGGACTTAAGATAAACTATTAATTCATTCGAAACGGGTAGCCATTCTTTTTAATTACATTGTGGATTTTAAGAAGATGTTTGTCCATGTTGACAATAATATTATTTACAAAGAAGATCACAATAATTATTGATGAAACTGTATTTGATAGTTCATGCCCTATGTGGAATAATTTTAATACTTTTTATCCCATTTTTAATGTAACTTTCTTTGTGTGCTTTTCAATGACATAAATATTGTTTTATTTATATGTATAACAGGGGTGCCCAGAGGGGAGGGGGCAACTGGGGCACTTTGCCCCAGGCCCCCAACTGCCGGAGGGGAGCCAAAAATTTAAAAAAAAAATTTATTTATTAGATTTCCTCAGAAAATATAACAAGAGAGCAGTGCAATGAAATATAATAACTATGTTAATCATTCATGTAATAAAATTTAAGTATGAGTAACTTAATTTGAATGTGTGTTTTCGTCTCTTTCTATTTTTTATTTTTCTTGGGGCCCCCAACAGAAGTTTGCTCCAGGCCCTGTAAAGTCTCTGGGCGGCCCTGATGTATAAAATACTAAGCTTTTCAACTAACATTTTAAATTAATGTTTATTTGGTTCTTATACAGCTGATTGTATCACCGTGAAACTTATTTCATCTATTTTCTTTTTTTATTTCGAAATGCAATAAAATTTACTACTTTTCAGTTGCGTTAAGCGAAAAAAAAATACTTAACTTCCTCCCATATTTTCGTTAACATATTTATTTGTTTGTATATTTGTTGATATTCTTTTGTCTCTATAATAAGCCATCTGGGTCACTTTTAACTTGAATTACTGAGCCAGTGAAATACAAAGATGGAATACAGACGGAAAAAAAACTACGCTTCTACAAATCTTAGTTACATTCGGGAAGTTGACTATATCGCCATTTTCAATTACTTCAGATAATTGCAATTCCGTTGAAATACAAAAAGAATTTGTTTCTTTCACTGAGCTATAACACTTATTCTCGCATGGCATTAACAGAAACTAATTTCTGATGTCTGTGTTCCTGTAACTACACGAGGATAATTTTATAATTCCAATCACGATTGCGCAAATATCGCAGACTGGCCGTAAAAAAAAAAGAAGACAATTCATTTAATAACAGGGATAAAAAAATAAGCCGTTTTCCATTATACCACCCGCAGTTCCCCTTAATAATTTCTACCTTCGCTCTTAACCTCTTCAGCGGATTCGGTTATTTATAATCCCAATTCTCACATATCCATTAACAGACAAAACCTATAACATTGTAGAACGGATTCTCAACCGATGTGTCTTACAGAGTGTTGCCAAATTGCGCCTAAGTAATTCTTGCCCCTGCCTTCAACGCTCCGGGCAAGAATATCGTCTGCTTTGGAAAATAGCTCGCGTTTTTCGAGCCTCCATTATTGTTATTACCTGTAATTTAGGCGTTTATAAGGGTGGAGGTTTAGGGTCATTATACAGCGTTTAGTTGTTATAATGGCGTGCGAAAAAACACGCTTTAATGGGCCCCGTTTAAGCCTTAACCTTGCGCTTCAGCTTATAATGAAAGATGCTCATCCACAGCATGTCACTAATGGTCTTCTCACCACGTCTAAAGATTTAACCCTTGGCGCATGGCAACAGTTAAAGACACATTTTTGTGGGGACGCGTTTATATATTCCCAGAGGGTTAAGTTATATCGCCCATTGTGGTGGGTTGTTTAATTTCTTTGCATGAGTTTCTGTACACCGCATGAAAGTGATTCAAATGAGACTGACATTTACATGTAACATCTCGCAATGTATTTAATAACGAGATCCGCCATAATAAACCTACCTTCACATGGTTGCAATTGTAATAATAAAAACTAATATTTTTCCCCCTTAACTTAAATCCAAACAGGCAACTTAATTCGTCTTCACAAAAATATACAGTAATGAAAAGTAGTGTTTGATACCTGTTATCTATATATAAAAAACAGTTCCGTAACTGACTGTCTAACTGACAGATAATGGACAGACCAAACCGCTGGACATAAAGGGCTGAAATTTTGCATGGCGATTCTTCGTATAGTGTAGGAGTGCACTAAGAAAGATTTTTGAAAAATTATTCTTAGATTTTTTTAAAATTAAATTTTTAAGCTGTTTTGTAACATTCTTTAAAGTCTGCATTTAAAATAATAATCTGAGGGTTATAAAATTTATATCACGAGAAAGATCCTAAAAAATTGCTTTAAAATGAAATCTTTTTCGAATCTTTACCTCCCTTTTCTGATTTTTGGTGAATTTTTAAAGATTCATTTTTAGAATTTAATTTATTAAATGCTAGTCACGTGGTTTCTTTTCTTTTTGTATATACTTTGAATTAATTTTACGTCACTTGCATAACAACGAAAGAAATTGACCAAAAAAATATTATAAATAAATACGGTGAAAGATAAAATTTAACCACTAGACTAATTGAGATGGGAGTTTTTCGAGAATTTAATTCAAAATAGTATGTTTTATGGATATTAAACATACAAATGAATTGCATGCATTGACCGTTGTATTTAATTTGAATATTTTCTTCTACATTATTTTGTCTATAAATACATCCGTTACGATTTTTTTATAAATATATTTTTTTTGTTTTGGCTTTAATTGCATACATTGACCGTTATATTTAATTTAAATGTACTCCGTAGCGAAGCACGGGTATTCAGCTAGTAAAAGGTAAAAATAAAATTTTTAACCTACCAGGTTCCAAGATTTTAAAACTTCTTACACTGAGGTCAAATTTTAAGAATAATAGCATAAATCAGATCATCTGAATAAACGGGTATGACCCTGGTCGTATTGTGAATAAACATGTTTTAAAATTAGGGAACGTACTAATTAAGAGTCGTTAACTAAAGAGTTTTATCAAAACATAATTAGCTGCTTTATATTTTGAATTAGAATAATATACCGCATTATACCTTACTAATATGCAATTAACTGCGCAGTAAAATAAATTATTTTTTTACTGTTAATAGGTTCAATTAATATGAAGGACAACAAAAAACTATTTTTTTGTAAATTAGTTTCCGTTTTCAATTTTATATTTCATGCAGTATTACCCTATAATTATATTAGGAAATATAAATTAATTTTTATATTTTATGCGTTCATATAGCCTCAGTTTTTTTTTATTTCTAAACTTGAGTATAAGATGTTGTTGTATTACAATTGCACTTTTATTGCATATTTTTATATAAAAGTAATTTTTTTTAGTATCTTTATGCATATCAACCCTTCTAATACTATGGGGTTTCCAATCACCGTCGAACTTCTGTCAAACATCTTTGTTGAACAATAACTAGTGAATGGTTTACAAATTCTGAAAAAAGAATATGATTTTGGTCGTTTAATGCTTGTCTTTTCCCATACATAAAAATGCAGTTAAGTGCGGTTCTTTGTACATTAGTTTCCGTTTTAAATTTTATATTACATGCAGTATTGCTATATAATTATATTAGGAAATATAAATTAATTTTCATATTTTGCGCGTTCATATACCCTTAGTTTCTTTATCTCTAAAATTGAGTTTAAGATGTTCTTGTATTAACAGTTGTACTTTTTTGTATATTTTTATATAAAAGTAATTTTTTTTAGTATCTTTATGCATATTAACCCTTCTAATACTACGGGGTTTCCAATCACCGTCGAATGTCAAACATCATTGTTGAACAAGATTAACTACAGAATGGTTTACAAAATTCTGAAAAAAAATATGATTTGGTCGTTTAATGCTTGACTTTTCCCATACATAAAAATGCAGTTATGTGCATAAAATTTTGCTCATTTACACACTGAATTTCACACTTTTTAGAATGAATTTGTAAAATTATTTAAATAACATTGCATATCAGTTACAAAAATATCATAAAAAGTTTATTTTCTAATAACCAGATGGACAAAATAAACTTTAGCAGACAAATTCTACAAGCCAATAAAAAAAAATAACCTTAAAATACCACTCAGTTCGAATTCCAGAAGTGCTCAAGCAGCTTTCCGTGGTAGCTGCAGTCCAACAAACGTCAACAGACCACCGCCTGCGATTTCTGATACTAAATTAGGCAACCCTTAAAATAGAACGCCATATATACGTACACAACGGTCTTCAAAAATTAACTAAGGGCCTGTTCACATAGGAGTCCAGTAGCGGAAGCGAAGAAGGAAAGATGGCGCTGAGACGGAAATAAACCAATCACAGGCGTTAAAAATTTCGTTGTTAATCGTTTGGAGGTTTGTCATTGGTTAATATATTTCAATACTTTAACGCTTCCGCTACCGGACTCCTATATGAACAGGCCCTAACTACAGTGACGTAGCAAGCATAAGGGCTTGTTCACATAGGAGCCCGTTGCGTTGCGTTAAGGAAAAGATGACGCTGAGACGAAAATAAACCAATCATAGGCCTTCAAACGATTAGCAATGAAATTTTTAACGCCTATGATTGGTTTATTTTCGTCTCAACGTCATCTTTTCCTTAACGCTACGCAACGGACTCCTATGTGAACAGACCCTAACAGGTGCCTGGGAAACGATACCTTTTTGGCGCCCCCCCCCCGAAAAACATATATATATATATATATATATATATATATATATATATATATAGTAATATAATATATAGAATTAGTTTTTTGGGGACCATTTGGCGTTCCTCTGCGAGTGGCGCCCGGGGCATGATAGACCCCCCTTGCCCCCTCTCGCTACGCCACAGCCTAACTGTGTCAGAGATTTATGAAAATTCAAATTCAAAGAAACAAAATATGAAACCTAAAATCTGCAATGTTTAATGAACTTAGTTACATTTCTGTTTAGTTGATACTTAACTGTAAATCATCAAAAAAAAATGTTTATTCAAATAAATTTCTTTTGTCATTTTAATAAACTTTTAAATTTAACAAATTCTGTCTCGCTCAACATCGATTGCAGCGTTCACTCGCCGATTTCATTCGTGAAAGACATTTAAACTACGTCCCGCTTAAAGTACATTAGGAATAGCAAAGTTTTTATGCTTGCGTATTTTTTTAATCTAAGGGCCTAATAAAACAGAGCCACAGCTGTGGCGCGCGTTCGCCACAGAACTGTGGCGCTGTGCAGTGGCTCTGTATAATAAGCTCCATGGGAAACAATGGTCCGCTACGGCAGCGACAGTCGCGCAGGCGAGCCACAAGAAGCGAGGGTAGGCGACTGGAGTGGCTCGCCCAGGCCACAGTCGCGACCTGTAGCCACAGCTGTGGCCAGTGACGTAGCTAGCATAACTGGCGCCCGGGGCAAGATACCTTTTTGGCGCCCCTTTCCCGAAAAGCATATAGTAATATTATACATAGAATTAGTGAAAAGGAAAGGGGCGCCCGGGGCATGATAGATCCCCTTGCCCAGTAGCGTAGCGAGCATAACTGGCGCCCGGGGCACGATACCTTTTTGGCGCCCCCCATGGTCTTGGGGACTAAATGGTTCAATGGTCGTGGGGAACATTTGGCGCCCCTCTGGGAGTGGCGCCCGGGGCATGATAGAACCCCTTGCCCCCCTCTCGCTACGCCACTGCCCTTGCACCCCTCTCGCTACGCCACTGGCTGTGGCTCAGTATAATAAGCTCCGTACGATTACATGTATCGCTTCGAGTGGCTTGTCTGGGCGAGGGAAGCTGTGGCGAACGAGCGCCACAGCTGTGGCTCTGTATAATAAGGCCCTAAGTCTATTATAAGATTTTTCTAAACTGAACTGTATTCCTGGTGGGAAAGTAACTCTGCGTTCAAAACATTCTGTTGGTCATAAGGTCAACAATTCGTACGTGAAGTATATATTTTTCTTTAATTGAGGAAGAAAGAAAGAAAATAGAGAAATAAAAGTATTCAATCCTCAACAAAAACGGCGCCAGATCTACAAGGAAAAGCAAACAAGTAATCAGAAAACAACTTTTCTTGCAACTTTTTCATTTCGTCTTTCATTACATTATGTCTAAAAACTTTCATATACACGTGAGGCTTGCTTCAGCAACCTGCAAAACACGCTCATCGCTTTTGGGCGCGGTATGTGAAACTGAATTTAATGTAATGCCAGTGTGGAAAACTTTTCGCTGTAATTAATCCTGAAGTTAAGAGATCATCAGAAATCATAATGCAGTTTTTACGTGTCGAATATTTAGACGTCAGAGAACAGAAGAATCCTAAAATTCCACTTTAATTAAAGTAAAAAAAGGCTGGTAGGAATTTTCATTATTTGACATAACTCTTAGTTAATGATAGTTAGTCTCTCATGTCAATACATCTTGGGAAACTATAATGTACAATTTTTCTCTTTTCCTTTTAACTTGTTGTCTGGTATTCTCGGGCTCTTTCTGTATTTCCCATCTTCTCCTTATTACATGATTTCTACATTTTTTTCTTTGCTTCTCGTGTTGGAAATTCCACCAAGAACAGTTTCGCTGTCGTGGAATGGCAACACTCCCTGGACTTCATTCGCCAGCCTTTGCTTATTGTGTTCTCAGGAATTATCTTGCTCTGCTTAGGAAGAGAGCCAGTGGCGTACCCAGGATTTTTTCTTTGGGGGGGGGGGGGGATGAACAGATAAAAATTACTTATAATGTAAATTCAATATTCATAATTCAATTTCTATTTCTTTGGGGGGAGGGCCCCTCCCCCCCCCCCTTCCCCGCTGGGCAGGGCCGCCCAGAGACTTTACGGGGCCTGGGGAAAACTTCTGTTGGGGGCCACAAGACTATTTTTCAGACGACTATTTTGTAGTAAGAGAAATCTGATTAATCGAATATTTTATTTTTTTTATTTTTGGAGGGGCCCCTTTTTTCAGGAGATTATTTTGAATTTTGAAGTACGGTACAAGTTTCAGAATTTTCTTTCGGAGGAAATCTAATAAATAAATGTTTGAAAAATTTTTTGGGGCCCCTCCGGCAGTTGGGGGCCTGGGGCAAAGTGCCCCAGTTGCACCCCCCCCCCCTCTGGGCGACCCTTCCGCTGGGTGCGCCACTGAAGAAAGCTGATTTTGTTTCAGGAATTTGAATAGAGCTTTTTTTTTTACTGTTAACTATGGTGAAATATTTGGGGGATTTTCAGTCTGTTTGTTTCTCTTATTACGACGTAAAGATTCTGAAAATTCTTACTTAGCTAAAATTTTAAAGTGTCGTGATTTGTCATCTATCAAGTACAAAGGTTTAGAAACTATCCCTGCCTTTTTTTCTCTGTAACATGAATCATAGATCAGTAGATTTTTTTTTCATGGATATACTAGTCCGATGAGGGACAGGAAAGATGATGCTGTAAGATCCTCCAGAAACGTAACCTTTAGGGACCTGGCCTAGACCCAAAAGAAGGATCCGATCCAAGACCTAATGGCGACGTAATAATGTTTTCCCGAGTTGTCGGTTTTCGACGGCCCTGAAAACAATTTTTAAAATTATGCGTATGAGGGTTGTGTTGGGAAACCTTGGCCAGGTGATGTAACTGTTAATCGTGTCCGACAGACAGGTATCCCAGGTTCGAGCCCAGGATAATTTGAAGTGTGTAAGGAATGTTAAGCATTGTAGGCCATGTTACTAGATCGTATATTTAAGAAGGGCATTCTTTGTTCCCTCCGTAGGAATATTTAGGCATTAAAGGTGAGACCCACTGAGCTAGAGTCCGAGTGTGAACCAGGGGCGGCTCCAGTCCAGAGATTTGGAGGGGGGGGGACGTCGGCTTTTAGGGTTATATATATATATATATTTATATACATATATATATATATATATATATATATATATATATATATATATATATATATATATATATATATATATATATATATATATATATATATATATCATTAAGGGACCAAAGTTTTTGTTTGCTTTATCCAGTGGTTCGCTATATCCGAACCGTTAAGAAAAATACTAAAGTTCACAAAATATATAACTCATTTGTTTTAATGTGTATTCAATGATGATATATATTTAAAAAAATGATAAAATCTATTAAAAATGATCATTAATGAATTATGTCGACTAAAACTTATTACATTAAACTGATACAATACTAACTAAATTACGTACAATAGGAAAACGGCGGGACCAAAATTTTCGTTCGTTATATCTGTGAGTTCATTATATACCGGATTCGCTATAACGGGGTTCGACTGTATATATATATATATATATAAGAAGTAACATCCTCTTATTTTAAATTTAAACTCACATAGTATTATGACTACGATTATATAATTTTAGGCTATAAAAAAAAATACGCCGGACTTTTTGGGGGAGGGCAATTGCCCCTACTGCTCCCCCCTTGGAGCCGCCGTTGGTGTGAATTAGAGAAGAATAGAGAAAAGCACGGGCGCTCTATTTTCTTTATTCTCACCTGGCATTTTTATTTCTACAATGATACCAACGATGTTTTTGTATACAAACATGACAAGCAAAACATACTAAACGTGTTAATGAGGTCTGCTTGTCTGTAGCCTTTAATTATTCTACAAAAAAATCAGCTTCCACTTCTAAAAAAATGCATAAAGCTACCCTGGTTCTTGCATTATGGGAAGTGACGTTGCTTAAAAACATTCTCTTTAGACCATAAGTTTAAAAGTTGTGATTTATATGATTTGCAAGTGTTAAACAACAGAAAATAATATATACTTTCTATTATAAAATAAAACTAAATATTTCTTTCTTAATCACCTCTTGGATCAACACGAGAGTCATTTTGCTTTTAATCATATTTATTATGTTTTTTCGTCCTGTTAGCGATTTATGAATAATATTAATCTGTCGTTGTTTGCTCCCTCACAGCCCTGGTTTGAGAATTTTTATTTCCTATTTCTCTGAAGGTATTAACATTATTTTTTTTAAACTTGAAAACTAGTAACAAATGCCACATTAATACGCAAATGCTACAAATAATACGTTACTATTTCCTGATAGTATAATTTGATTATTTATTAGTTTGATGATTTTATTTTGAACTGTTTAAAATACCTAATAATATCTTCCATGATTACTGAAATTCCCCTTTCATACGAACTCTGACCAACTAATAAATATGTAAAATAAAATATAACACAATAAATAAGGTTGACCGATGAAAATACTTTCGCCAATATTTCGAAAGATATCAACGAACTTTCCTCGTGAAGTTTACAAACATGAAGTTTATCCTTGTTCAAAGAATAACTATTGAAAAACCACCATTAAAATTTTTCGGCGAATTTTGACAGACCTTTTTTGTTTTTTGTTTTTTAATGAGTAAAATATTTTTAAACTCGAAATATTTCTTATCTTTTCATCTGCCACATACTAAAGATAAATGGCTTTCTTCTCAAAGTTTTCAGTAAAAGAAAATTTGGCAAATAATTCCCACTTTCGATGCAGGCTAAATTTAAAAGTCATTTTTCTTTAAAATCCAAACTGAAAAAATACAGAGCTTTGGTACGGCGGATAATAGATTTTACATAATGCACAACGTCATCGTAGATATATCTGTCTAATGCATCTGTAGGGTTTTTTTTTAAATTTTATTTTTTAATGGCACCTCTCAGCATAAAACCCATATAAGCTCCCGGGTTAATAGTCATGCGTCCAGAAAGGGACGTTATAAACCTATTTGCGCGCGGGAAAGAAAAATGCCCTTGTGATCAGGTTATCTTCGCTGACTATCAGTACACAAACAGTGAAGTCCATTGAAAGGGGATCTCTTGCAGCCACTTCAATGTCGTGTTAACAAAAGCAGGCAAAAAAACACAACGCTCTTTTATGAAGCCCCAAATACAGTAATCTGCTTTCACCGGATGGCAATCAGATTAGCTCGAGGTGTGAAATTTAAAAAGCAGACGAACAATCTCCTGGAGATTGCACTTGAAGCAGCAGGGGGAAAAAAAAAAAGAGGGATTTGCTTATTATTTTCTTAGGTAAGGTCTTGTTGTGTAGTGTGTGTGTTTGAGAATGTCATTTAGCTAGGTGCGATTTAAAGAGATGTTTTGATTTTTTTTTTTTTTCGTGAGGGGTATTTACCGAGTCAAAGCGAGTTAGGGAAAACGAGGTAGAGTGGTAAAGTGCATGTCTCGCAGTAATGTTTATGATGATGGGAAGGTTTTTTGGGGGTGTTTTTATTTTTTCGTTTTTCTAAAATCTAAGCAGTTATATTAAGAAGTCTTCTGACTACTTTGCTGCCGCATTTCATTTATCCTATTTAGAGAAAAGAGTGGAATTTAATAACTCTATTTTGGATATAAAAGATGACTGACAAGATCTTAATTTTATCTCAGAATGGAAGTAAATAGGCTGCTTACAATTTAGTGCTAAATAACAGTTTTTAGGAAAAGTGCGAAAACCTGCGGACTTCCCATTTAAAAAAAAAAAAAGAAAAAATTCCATCGAGAGCGTACTTTGGAGAACTGCAAAAGTTCGCTTCTTGATGGAAATTCTTTCTTCTTCTGAAAGTAATTTATCTCACTTGAAAAGAAATGCGTGAGAAATGGAATTCAATATTAAGCTCTCTCCGCGCCATGTGATGTGCATTTTGCGAAGGCAATCACTGCGTGGCAATGAATTTCAAAAGATGTCGGGGTAATTCACAAGTGGAATTGCTAATTTAGGAGACATATTAAGCACATTTCCCGGGAATTAAAAAATAAAAAGTCATGATTTTAACTTCAGAGACGTTTAAAATTATTAATATGACCTCTTGTACCTGCAAATTTTAGAGTATTGTGGTTATTTTTGCTACAATCAATCAATATATATATATATATATATATATATATATATATATATATATATATATATATATATATATACATACATACATACACACACACGCATATATTAAAAGAGAGAAAACAAAAGAGAAATTACAGAAAAGCTTTCCCACATTCTTAATTTTAAATTAAACAATTTAAAAGATATGTTGATCTAAATTCAGCTGTAAATTATCCAAAATGGCTATAAAGCAGTGTTTCTACAATCCTTAATTAAGCCAGTAGTATATATTCTTTTACCACCCTTGGAAAAAAAAACAATTTTGAAATTCAGCTATTTAGTATCGTCTTACCTAATCCCAGTTTTTTTCCCTCAAGTCCTATACTCTTACCTCTTAGATATTTTAGTAATGTATTATCTAATACTTGATTCTGTTTGATTGTTGTTTACATAAGTCTGATTCTATTAAGAACTTTCTACAGGGTGGCTAATAAATACTGTGACAAATATCGAATCATTTAATTACACACAGATGAAATAGAAAATGGAAAATACAACAATATTATGAACATTATACATGAAAGTTTACCATGAAATAATTTTACTCGAATCGACCGCCATCTTTATCGATTACTAAAGATAATCTCTTACGCCACTGTCCTATTGAGGCACGAATCATTTTATGAGGTAATTTGTCCCATTCACTCCGTATGGAAGCTTTGAGGGAGTCCAAACTTCTGTGCTGCTTAGCATTTACTTTAGACTAAAATCCCCCAAATACAATAGTCTAAAGGATTTAGATCTGGTGAAGAAGGTGGCCAATCTTCTTGCTTGATAAACTTCGGGCAATTGGCATGGAGCCATTCCTGTGTTGTTTTGGATCGGTGGGACGGTGCAGAATCTTGCTGAAATATCCAATTCTTTTTGGGATACAATCTGTTAGCATGTGGTAATAAACGTGTAGCCAATACTTCCTGTTTGTAATATTCAGCATTGATTTTTACCCCTTTATCGATGAATTTCAGAGGCAGTTTTCCATTGTGTGACACTGCAGCCCAAACCATAACAGAATTCTTGTTCTGAAAGCTTTTAACAGTTCGAAGATTTTCAGGTATATCCTCGAAGGTTGCTGAATATACAACATCATTTTGAGCATTATAACTTTGTTCTGTACAAAACAGCTTCTCATCAGAGAAAATTATTTTTTCAACACTTTTGCTACCGTGCCGGTTCAGCAATTTCTTACATCTTTGTAACCTTTTTACTATTTGTGCAGTAGTCAAACCTTGAACTTTTCTTTTGCGATAAGGGCGAAAACCCAGGTCTTCATTTATGATAAGTTGCATAGTTCTGCGACTGATGTTCTCTTCTGCAGCCATTTTATTTGCAGAACGTTGTGGATTTCTTCGTATCTTTTCACGAATTCTTTTGATACGTTCTTTTGTAAGAACAGTGCGTGGACGACCGGACCTTGGTCGATCTTTACAGCTATTGGTATCCAATAATCGATTTATAGTCCTATATATAAACGTCCTATTAAAACCAAGGCATTTTAATTGCTTAAATATTTTACCTGCAGAAAATCCGAGATCAAAAAGCTGTTTAACCATTAACCTTTTGGCTTCCATCTTTAAAAATATTCTACATGTTTTACTTTAAACAAAAATCGTCTACTTTTACAAAAAGTTGCCAATCACACAAATAGATAGATAAATTGTTTTTCCAAACGATTAAAATTAACTCTTATTTTTTGGAGTGTTACAGTATTTATTAGCCACCCTGTATTAAGAAATCTTGTACTAAGGCCGCCAGACGACTAATTACATAACAGACTGTCGGCACAGTAGATTACAGTAACAAAGCTAATTCTTTTTCCAGTGCAGCACGTACATGTCCTGGGGACATTAGCCTATCCACACCACGAATTTGTTGGCTACTTATTATGAGAGCATGGTATAGTGAATCAACATGCTTCCAATGAGTGGACAGCATAGGAACGCCCATGCCTTATCGGAGACCACTTTGTGGGAACTCGCGACACTAACAATGTAGGCCATTATAAATACAGTACTTAGAAGGCACGAACATCATAGTAAGAGAACATTAAGTCGTGTTAGATCAAATCCTCGGGTTAAACGTTTCAGTTTATGGAAGAGAATCATAAACTTTTGACTTGAATATTAACAATCTTCTTAAAAGAAATGTTTTTCAACTAGAGAAAGTTGTTGTAATAAATTTAAAATGTAAAAGAAGTGAGATTTGAGAGTACATATCTATAATAAACATTCTACCTCGCTATTTTTCAAAAAGCCTCCAGGATTCATTTCGAATAATAATGACTCTAATAAGAGGTGTCGGTATAGAAATCAAAGATTTGTTGATGAAAGACGGAATGAAAGAGATATAAAACCTTAAGAAAAAGTTCTAAATCAGTTAAGCATCCAGCACTCTTAATACCTATTTAAAATCATATGAGCTTGAGTTGATTATAATACAAGATTTTTCAGAATTGAAGAACATTTTTAAGCACGTAAATTAGACTGAAACCTTATCGGACATCTGACGCATCAACTCAAATTTACAAGCAGCCTAAAAAGCGAAACGGAGAAAATTATAGGTGTTATTTCAATGGTTATCTCACTTCTTCTTGACGTATTTTACTCTTCAGCCATACGAATTTTTATGAGTCACAGTATGTTTTTTAACCAACACACATTAATATGAACTATAAGTCTTTATATTTCAGAACATAAACTGTATAAATATATATATATATATATATATATATATATATATATATATATATATACAGTGATTTCCGGTTATAAGAATCACGTTTGTTATTACTGTTTTTGATTCTTATAAGCGGTTGATTCTTATAACCGAAATTTAGGTTTTTGGACAGGAACACACACACATCTATATATACATATATTAGATAATTTACCATAAAATGCTCTTTAATTTACATTAACTATCTTTTATTAAAATTATTTTTTACAGTTTTAAAAATAAAACTTAATTTTTAGACCTATAAGTAGATACACATGATTATAGTAAGAGAAGAAAAAAAATACAATATTTGTTACAAGTTACAACATACCTGCTTAACAGTTTTAACATTTCAACTACAGGAAGGGAGTAAGAAAAAGTTTTCTACGGTAGTTTGACGTAATGAAGTTTTCAGAAGGCTGTTTATACCTCTTTCAATACTTATAGTCTCAGACGAAGATTTACTCGGACGGGTAAAGTTGCCCCCGGGTCAAGCTAATAGGACAGTGTTGTGGTAAAGCGTTTGAGGGGAAACTATTATGTTATGTCTAATAAAGAGAGGGGTGAATTTTACGACTATATTCCATCCCATCTTATCAATCTTTCTTAAAAAAAAAAGAAAGAACTTCGTGCCTTTTGAGGGTTTAAGTAGCTTTTTTGGAAAAATGAAAGGAAAGCGAAGAGTGTAAACTGATTCTTAAAACCGGTGGATTGATTCTTTAAAGCGAAAATTTTAACGTGGAAATAATTCATTTGTTTTTGTTTTCGCGATATTGATTCTTATAAACGGTTGATTCTTATAACCAGTGATCACTATAAGCGGTGGTTACTGTATATATATATATATATATATATGTGTGTGTGTGTGTGTGTGTGTAAGTAAGTAAGTAAGTAAGTAATATCACGAGGTGGCACGGTACAGGAGAGGGATTCACACAAAATATAATATCGGCACAGTACACGGGATGCGCGAATACTCAAAACATCGCTGATGATGGTAGTCATGGCGAATAAACACTTTCGTGGAAGGAGCAGAAACACATATACTATAATATCCATAGAACTGATTTATTCGCAGGAATACCTCGAAGACATGATACAGGACATTTCAGTAATCGTGCAGTACAGGTAGCTTCACCAAAAGGCACAAATAAACTATCCCCGGGCCTGCCAGAGTTAGCGTATCACCGGACAATATATTAGTTAGACGGACAGCGGAGACGCGCGAAGATAACAGCAAAGCAAAGACGACCCCAGTAGAGGGTATAGAGCAAATAGAAAAAACCCCGGGAAAAGCCTTTTAGGACCTTTTAGAGTATGAGGGCGCCAGGAGTTCAAAATACCTTCAATTGGCCAGAATCGAACACGTGAAGGTATGATTCAACGTCGCAAAACTTTGAATTAGCTGCGAACTAAGCACGCTTCTCTTACTCATGTCTGATTTATGAGGTTAAAAATAACTTTACTGCGCGTGCATTAAGGTTAATATAAATAGTCAATTCATTTACTACTAGGTCGCAATTTAAAATAGGGACTGTGCTTTGTTGAAAGGGTGAAAGGAATTTAGAAAACGCGTTAGCTTTTCAAAGGCAATTAGTAATGGTAGGGCGTTATTACTTACTTACTTACACACACACACACACACACACACATATATATATATATATATATATATATATACACTCCTTTCAACAATATCATATTACAAAAGACGTGATTTTTCAGGAGAGTGATTTTTAAATTTATTAAGGAGAGTGAAAGCAGAATAAGATTTATTAAAAATAAATATTAATTCTGCTCTCCAGCGGCTAAATATTGAGTGGTGAGATATGACAAACTTGCAGGGACATACTACTCTTTCAGGGCATTCTGAAAACAAGCATAGCTAAAAATCGCCGATTTTTAAGATATGACGTTGTTGAAAAGAGTGAGCGATATATTTGAGTCCTTGATAGCAAAGTTTCGGGGAAGGGAGGGGGGTGACCACTTGTCTACACGACTGCATCATTAAATTTATTTATTTTCGCCCAGAAATTATGAGGATTTCAACCAACCTTATCCTCCATTAAACCCCTTGATTACTTTCCTTTACCCATTGTTCTTCATAATTTATGCCCTTAATTTCTCGGAGTCAGCGTTTGCGGGAGTGAGTTACTGCTCATTCATACCCTTTCTGTTCCCCCAAAACGGCTGCCATTACTCCTAATTGATAAACAGTTTTAAAGGTGTAATTCTTTTTTTTTTTCCAGTGCAGTGGCAACATCGCCGCGAGCTAACAATATAACTTTCACCAACTCAAGAAGATTTCTAATTGAGCTGCTGAAGGACACGAGCTGTTCGTAATTCTAACTGGCTAAAAAGAGGGAGAAAACAACAGCGAGAAGCTCATAAATATTGTAATAGCGTTTTTAACGGGTGATTCAAGGTTTACGGTTGCATCGGTTTTAGCGAAAGCGTTATTGTTTCCAGAGTACGAATGAGGGAACACGCCACGTGTCTGCGTAGGTTAAGCGCTAAGTGGGGAATTAAACACCCTAAAAGCCTTGCGCATAGAGGTCCCCTTACCTTTCCTTCAGAAGAGGATTTCATACTTTTTCGTCTTTATACGGAACTTACCTTAAAGCAGGGGTTCCCAACCTTTTTCCTACATCGATCCCATTTAAAAGAATGATTGTTCTTCATAGACCCCTACACATTTTTCTCTATAATATACAGCATACAATATAATTATAATACAAATTATTGCAATTAAACACTTAAAGATAACAATTTGACTAAAAATATGAACAAAAAATTAGAAAAAAGCGGTTCATTACGTTTATGTTTTATTATTTTTGTACTATTTTCACTTGTAATCTTACAAGTATAAACAATATTTCAGAAACACGGATTGTAATTGCACAAACATCGCCAAGAGAAAAACGAAACTCCTTCTGATTGGTTGCATCGGGAGGACCCATGTGCTGTTCAAGGACCAGTGTATTTCCCCAGTTCTGCCTAGTATTGGTAAACAAAGGAAACCCGACGGCGGCATTCGAGGCATATACAAAAGCGTCATGACATTCGACTTTAGATGCGTGGATCACTCCGCCCTATGCAAATATGTATTTATACATGTTAAAACGGATATTATTATCTAATATTTCCATTCCTAAAAAATTAAATTAAATTTTAAAACAGAAAAATTTATCATAGACCCCCAACAGATCCCTGAAATTCTATAGATCTTTTTTAAACTTCCATCGACCCCCAGTGGGGGTTTAAATTAAGGTTTTATTTTGTTGCGGAACTGCAAGTAGTTGTAGGTAAGTAATTAAAAAAAGAACAGTTCCTTTTAGAAGTCTCTGCTTAAAAGTTACTTTATTTAAATAATACATCCCGTCAAACACTATACCATGGTTACCAGTTAAAGTAAAGCATCAGGTTACTAAATCATATAGTCAATTGTTCAAACTGTATAGAACAGGGGTTCCCAACCTTTTTCCTACATTGACCCCCTCACATTTTTCTATATAATATACAGCATACAACATAATTATAATACTAATAATTGTACATAAAAATACTTAAAGATAACAATTTAACTAAGAATATGAACAAAAAATTAGAAAAAATGGTTCATTTGGTTTATGTTTTATTATTTATGTACTACAGAGGCTGTTCACACAATTTTCAGACGTTGTATATTGTATTCACAAAACTAAATTACATAACATTCTTGTGTTTTAAATGTTCTATTTGACATCCCTTATTCTGAACTATCTTTCGACACCGCAATTTCCAGGATAATAATGCCTTTTGAAGTGTCAGAAGAGGTATTCTATCCCATTCCTCCTGAACAGCTTTCCAGAGTCCTGTAAGGGTTTTGGGACGACGTTTGGATAATGCAGATTTTAAAAGTCCGAAAGCACAAAAATCCATAGGTGATACATCGGGAGATTTAGTAGGGATATCAGTGAAGGGTATGGTCTTGATACCAGTTTTTTGTTCTATTTCTTTTAGGAAATTTACAGTGGATTTTGATGTGTGACTGCTAGGTTTGTCCTGATGGAGTCTTACAGATTGATGGCACTGTGGGTAAAGCGATGGTATTTTATTCAGAAAAATTGGCGATAAAATATGTTCATGATAGTATTTGGAGTTAATCTTGACATTTTTTTCCACTCTCTTTATTTTTAACTTGCCATTATAAGAAAAACCAGCAACAATCATGAATCCCTTAGAAAAACATTCCTTCGATTCTTTGAACCATGTATTTAAATTTTTTCTCCCCTTTTATGATAATAAATGGCTCTTTTTTTGTTGCAATCATTTAAATACACCCATGATTCATCTATTGTGACAATTGTTTTCCATTTTTCTTTGGATAAGTGTTTCTCATATAGAATTCTGCAGCGTGTCCTGCGTTCAGCGATATGATTTGGAAGAAGGCGATGCACATTGCGTTTTTTCGCGTTCTTAAGATTTAAATCGACGTTTATCATTTTGTTTACAGTGGGCACCGAGCATTTTAATGATTTTGCAACTGTCCTTTGACTAGGGGGATTTTCTTTTAACATTAAACAACGTACCTTTGCAATAGTTGAATATGTCCGTTTTTTCCTTCGATACTTGTTTGGAATTTTTGTCCCACTTGAGGCTCCAATTTGACGTTTTTTTCCTTTCTTGTTGACGGCATTACCTATCGACGCTTTAGATATCACAAAACCATGACTCTCACATCGTTTTTGGATAACGGAGTATGCATATTTCTCTTCGGAAAGAGCATAAATGTAGCCTTCGAACCACTGCTTTGTTAAAAACGCCATTTTGAATAAAAATAAAACTTTCAAGCCGGAGACGATAATTTTGACTTTTAAAAACATCGTACAATTGCAATTATTTATTTTGCAGCAAACGATTTTTTATTACCGCTTACCAAAATCGTCTAAAAAATGTGCGAACAGCCTTTGTATTTTCATTTTTAATTTCAAAAATATAAACAAGATTTCACAAACACAGATTGTAATTGCACAAATAGCGCCAAGAGAAAAACGAAACTGCTTCTGACTGGTTGCATCGGGTGGACCCATGTGCTGTTTAAGGTCAGTGGATTTCCCCAATTCTGCCTAGTGTTGGTGCACAAATAAAAGCTGACGGCGGCTTTCGAGGCATATACAAAAGCTTCATGACATTCGACTTTGATGCGTGGATCACTCCGGCCTATGCAAATCTGTATTTATACATACCAAAACGGGTGTTATATATATATATATATATATATATATATATATATATATATATATATATATAACAGTTCCGTAAATGACTGACTGACTGACATACAACGCACAGACCAAACCACTGGACATAAAGAGCTGAAATTTTGCATGGCGATTCTTCTTATGGTGTAGGGGTGCACTAAGAAAGATTTTTGAAAAATTCTTCTTAGATTTTTTAAAATTAAATTTTTAAGTTGTTTTAGCAACTTTTTTTAGGTTTGCATTTAAAATAATATTTTGAGGGTTATAAAATTTATATCACGAGAAAGATTCTAAAAATTCCTTCAAAATGAAATCTTTTCCGAATCTTTACCTCGATTTTCTGATTTTTGGTGAATTTTTAAAGATTCATTTTTAGAATTTAATTTATTTAAATGCTGATCACGTGATTTCCTTTTCTGGTACTTTAGGTAAATTTTTTGTCACGTGCATAACAACTAAAAAGACAAATTTTTTTCCCTTGCTAATTTTTTTCCAAGCAGACGATTGGACATTATCCAAAAAAATATTAAAATACAGTAAAAGATATGATCCTCAAACTGTACTATATTAATTAAACTATATTCTTTAGTATGTCCTATTAGATTTAATTTGAATATTTTCTTCTACATTATTTTGTCTATAAAAATATCCCTTACAATTTTTTTATAAATATATTTTTTGTTTTTTTTACATCAATTGTATACATTGATTGTCGTACTATATATATATATATATATATATATATATATATTGGCATTAATTGCATACATTGACAGTTGTATTTAATTTGAATAATTTGAATGTACTCCGTATCGAAGTGCTGGTTTTCAGCTAGTTATCTAATAATTACATTCTTAAAAAATTAAATTAAATTTTAAAACAGAAAAATTTATCATAGACCCCCAATAGACCCCTGGAATACTATAGATATATACCTTTTTAAACTTCCATCGACTCCCAAGGGGTCTACCTGGACCCCGTTAGGAATCCCTGCCTTAGAAGTTCCTAGTTCCCCCATCAGGATTGGATATTAAAATTCTCCGTCTCAAAGTTTGCGTCAGACAAATTTTTGTTTCGGTATTAACGTATGCTAATAAGACTATTTACTAAAAGAAGAAATTGAAGTTATCCCCACTCGGCCTCCAAAATAGATAGAATCCATATTTATCTTAACCTTTGAAAGTATTTAATTATTAAAACGAACCTAAGAATTTAAAATTTTTCATTCTTCAAACCTTGAAATATTAATTTTGAATTATTGAAAGGAAAGTGAAAAGTATGTGTTAATCACAGAATAAAGAAAAAAAGTCCCATGGAAAATAAAATTTTCTGTGCATATTTTAAGTAATCTATATTGACGTTTTTCATGGTCTAAGTTTGAAGGAATTATCAATTACGTCTTTGCATCTAATGTTTTTATAAACGTGATAAAGAAATATTTTAAATGCTGGTTAGTTATTATATTACATTAATGTTTTGCAACAAGTTTAAGAGTTTCGCCAAAAAGAGATTTGGCCATTAGAGTAACTGATGAGGAATTCAATAATAATGATAATAATAATTATTCTTATTAGGATTATTGTGATTATCATTAATATTGTGATGATGATGATGATTCTAATAAATATTTTTTTAAATTCAGTTAGTTGTAATTTGTGATTAAGAATTAATCACTTGGCTTCTGCCTATATGTTTAAATACTATGACATAGCGTTTCTTATACTGATAGTAATAAGACAGAATTTCCAGAGATTCTATGCCCGCGCTTAGTTGTCAATAATCCACCTCTGAACATTTACACTAAAGTTCAGAGGTATATAATCAATCACGTCTTTACATCTAATGTTTTTACAAACGTTACAAACAAATATTTTAAATGCTGGTTGGTTAATGTATTATATTAACTTTTTGCAACAAGCTTAAGCGTTTCGCCAAAAAGAGATTCGGCCATTAGAATAACTGATTAAGAATTCAATAATAATAATAATAATGATTATTATTATGATTATCGTTATGATGATGATGATGATGATAATTCTAATAAAGCATCTTTTACATTCAGTTAGTTGCAATTTGTGATTAAGAATTAATCATTCGGCTTCTGCCTATATGTTTAATTACGATGACATGGCATTTCTTATACTGATAGTCATAAGACAGAATTTCCAGAGATTTTATGCCCGCGCTTAGTTGTCAATAATCCACCTCTGAACAAGTACACCAAAGTTCAGAGGTGTACAATCAATCACGTCTTTACACCTAATGCTTTTACAAACGTTACAAACAAATATTTTAAATTCTGGTTGGTTAATGTATTACATTAACTTTTTGCAACAAGTTTAAGAGTTTCGACAAAAAGAGATTTGGCCATTAGAGTAACTGATAAGGAATTCAATGATAATAATTATTATTATTATGATAATTGTTACTATTATTATTATTATGATGATGATGATGATAATTCTAATAAAGCATTTTTTACATTCAGTTAGTTGCAATTTGTGATTAAGAGAAATCAGTTGGCTTCTGCCTATATGTTTAAATACTATGACAGAGCGTTTCTTATACTGATACTAATAATGCATAATCTCTAGAGATTCTATAGCCCCGCGCTTAGTGGTCAGTAATCTACCTCTGAACATCTACACCAAAGTTTCCTATTAGTTATACTTCACCATTATTTTAAAACCGAACCTCAGCTCTACTCTCTTCTACATTGTAATACATGTTGTGCGTGTAAAATGTCATTTCATTTAAGTGAGTTTCTTCTGAAATGCGTTTTAGTTTGTCCGAGTGGTTATAACAAACTAAACAGCAGAGATTGGCTCGTAACAACTGAGCTCTTTGCGATGTGCTTGCTCATACCGTGACGTCAATCTTTTGCTTTGTTTCTGATATAATATTCCTGCCCATGATGGTGAGATCACTGCGATCAATCTTGGTTCGGCCGAGATGTGTCAAAACGCACCAGATAAAGACAGTGATCCAGACAAATTTTTGCAAATTTTCGAGCTGCTATCCAGGCAATGGCCAGCCGAGAACCTGTTTCTTTTACATTCGTGGGAAATTATAGTGAAATAATAAACTTTATAATCCAATCAGGTGGAACTGTTGTCATGTTGTGAATCCCGAGCCACTGTTTGATTCACGTATATGAGTAAGCTGATAAACTAACCAAATTAAGAACTGAAATGCCGCAACCAGATACACCACTATCCTATAACATTTGCCAAATGTCCTATCAAAAATACTCTTCAAAGACGTCTGCACAAAGAAAATGCAAGCTGGGTTGAAAAAAATCTTGTCTGTGCTAAATTCATCAAAGCGGCAGAATCTCAAGCGATTTACCTAAAAATGAGTTTTTCTGCCTCTTTAGAATGACAATTGGGATATGATAATTTAAAGAAACTTCTTGAATAGGCATGGTTGAAATTCACTCGCCGTTCTGTAACAAATATGACTGGAACACACTTAATTGATTGTACATCTCTTGTACAAGAGAGAGAATAACTTAACCTTACCAGCGTTTCAGCTTCATCTTTGTAAGTTAGACTTTATAAAACTGCTAGACGCTGTATGGCAGATAACCTCATATGGGTGTAGGATGAAAAATAAATCTTACCCATAGAATATTCTCTGTGGAGAGATATCCTAACCTATAAAACTTGCTTGCTCTCTTTCTCTCTCTCTCTCTCTCTCTCTATCTATCTATCTATCTATCTATATATATATATATATATATATATATATATATATATATATATATATATATATATATACAGTCGAACCCCGTTATAACGAACTCACGGATATAACGAACGAAAATTTTCGTCCCGCCGTTTTCCTATTGTACGTAATTTAATTAGTATTGTATCAGTTTAATGTAATCGATTTTACTCGATTTAATTCATTAATTATCATTTTTAATAGATTTTATCATTTTTAATACATCATTATTGAATACACATTGCAACTAATGAGTGATACATTTTCTGAACTCTAGCATTTTTCTTAATGGTTCGGATGTAGCGAACCACGGACAAAGCTAACAAAACCTTTGGTCCCTTGAAGTTCGTTATAACGGGGTTCGACTGTGTATATATATATATATATATATAAACTTCTCTAGTCGATCACCCTGCTAAACGGCCATATTTTGATCAAAACTGATTAAATACATTAAATACACTCCTTAGAGCCAATGTTATTTTACCCCCTTTCCACGGCCACCCCTCAAAACGGCCACTTTTGTTTTCGGAACCATGACTGGCCGCCATACCGAAGTTTCACTGTATATAACAAAACCCATAATGTAAGTTTTTTTCTAAAATCTTGCAACATTTTATTCCTCAATAAGAATACCAAGGAAGACGAAAAATACCAAAATAGCTAAAAAAAATTTATCTATTTATTTCCAAACATTCGTATCAAGACAAATCCCTTGGCAACATGATCTTCTGATAAGCACTGCGGATGGAACACCTGGATAGATATGATCTATATTTTAATTTATTTCTTGAACTACGACCGTAATTCCTGAATCTACGACAGTTATGTTCAATAAAATTGTTGTTGAGAGAAAATTCTCTCTTATTCACAGTCACTAAAAGGATTTACTTCATGTGACCTTTTTTTCTCTTAGTAGATGGTTTCTAAGAATAATTTCGTTGGAACTTCGCTAAATTTGAAGAAGCAGACTAAAAATCCTTTGATTGCGACTGTCACGGAGTTGAGATTAATTTATGTGGACTCGATGTCATGGCAAAGGAAAGAAAATGCATACAATATTAAAAAGCTCAATGTATTAGTTTAATTTGTATACTGTTTTTAACATTCCTAACAAAAATATAAAACCAAGCTAAAATTAAGCATTTGAGGCAGAACGCGAAATACGCGAAATTATTTTCTTTTCCTGTGTGTAATATTATCTTATTTCTAACTTTCAAAATCTATTCTCCCTGTTTAGCTAGACCACTATGCTATAGCTGGCATACAACTTTTCAGGTCAGCCATAACTGTTGCATCATGCGTCTTTAAATACTGTTCCAGTGCCGGATCAGTGATGTAGGCAGTTGATAAAAAATTATGGAAATCTTGTATTACATAAATAAACTCCCAGGCTATATATCAGTTTAGAATTTAATGTGCATATGAATTCCTTATAATCAGCTCTGGACTAATCTGGCATATTTGGTCAGTACATCTGATAACTAAATATCAGATAATACTGTCTCTTCTTTTATGTTTCTCATGCGAAAAGTTCATTCATTTTCTTATCTAGTATTTACCAACCGATCAATTGATGCCATTTTTCGGGGGAAATTCCTTATTGTGAATTATATTTCCAAAAGTCCCATAGTGCTCCCACTCTTTCAAAATCTCATATTCCTTCTCCACTAGCTCACTCAACTTCTTTGCCAGGTCCTGGGGTAGCCTAGTGGTAGAGCGTCGGCTTTTGGATTTGATGGTGCTCGGATCAAATCGCTGTTAAATACCTCTGTGTCTAGGCCGGATATGGGCACGTTCAATCCGTAGACCGATATGATTACAGAGAGGGTGAGAGAAGGTAAGTTCCCCCGAGATGTCACCCCTGGGGGGTGGTCAAAATTGAGGTGGAACCTGGCTAAATCTAACTTTTACCCTTGTGGTGCGATTATAAAACCAGAATAGCACCCCTCTGCCAGATAACCTACATAGACCTGGTCTGGAATAGATTCCGCACAGGGGGCAATTAGATACAACAAAAACAACAACAACCTCTTGACCAACTCGGGTTGAACAAACTTCCGTCCCCGAACTCCAACAAGACTGAGTTATTTCGTGATGTTTCCTTGCACACGACAGTCAAGCAAATTACTGCGCCGAATTCACCTGATGCCACCGGCACTTAGTGAATGACATCACATTAAAAATCGGAAGACTTACATGTGATAGTGTTATCTCATTTACCGAGGAACTTAATGTGAAATGAATAATATCAAGTAAAGGTTTTTCCCGCTAATCACGCTTAACCATTGTATACCTGATTTCATCCGGTCTAGAATTATCCGCTGCAATCACTATATATGACGTCCAATTACAGAGTGGACCATTGCCGTATAAGAATGACAAGTTAATACGCATCCACTTGTCAATGCTAAATGTTTCTGTAAATACGGCCTAAGTATTAATTCTGAGTCAGCAGGAAAGTCTAATGCATAGCAACTTCTATGTCCCTCAGGGTCACCGGTATACAAAAGTAAAATATTAATGAAAATAATACATAAAAGAATCTTATTAGTCCGCGGCGACATTAGTTCACATTTACAACCCAAGTATTTGCCTTGACGTCATATTTTTATTATTTCAAAGGCTTCCAACATGGATAACGCTGCCCGGCAGTAAGAAAAAACATCAATAAAGGTTACTTTTACAAGCGACAGAGAGCATTAATAATTCATCGAATATGTCTCTAATGAGATTTAGTGAGGCATAGAAACCCACAATAAATTGTCCCCATAGAATTTCCATGTAGTAATCTTAATTAAGTGATCCCGGCTGTTTACACTCATGACCACATGTGATTAGAGCTTTAGAAGATTCCAAAAGATCATTTTGACACGTTAGGGGCTTGGATGTATGGCGAAGGTTCTTCCATAAATCAGAAATGGGGGCCCCGTGTTGCGTGGTGCGGGGAGAGCGGCATACAATGTTCATTTGAATTTCAAATCGATCCCGAATCGGTATCAGTTTAGGATTAATCACTTTTTGATAGCATGTGTCGATAGCGGTGGTAATTGTTGGATTTTCATCGGAAACAACCCCGCTAATGCTCGGATGGGTAATTTATACGGTACCCACAAGCGATGCCTCAGCGTCACGCATAGGAAAACTGATTTTAATTCCATTTTCAGTGAATTATAGCAAGTCCTTGGCTTTGTCCGCTAATTTGCTCTCCATCATTTTTTGCGAGCTATGCTTGCTAGTTAGTTTTTTCTCTATAATCAAGACCATTTTCGTTCTACTGAAAATTGCATAGATATCGAGAATTTGTATTAATTACTAGCTCTTAAGTACTCGGACAGTTTTTATCCATACAGTTTTTATCCATATATATATATATATATATATATATACAGTAACCACCGCTTATAGTGATCAGTGGTTATAAGAATCAACCGTTTATAAGAATCAATATCGCAAAAACAAAAACAAATGTATTATTTCCATGTTAAAATTTCCGTTTTAAAGAATCAATCCACCGGTTATAAGAATCAGTTTGCAATCTTCGCCTTCCTTTCATTTTTCCAAAAAATGCCACTTGAACTCTCAAAAGGTACGAAATTCTTTAAGTTTTTGAAAAGAAAGATTGATAAAACTTTGGGGTGGAAAACAGTCGTAAAATACATTCCTTTAGACATGACATAAGAGTTTCTCCTTATACGCTTTTGCTAAACACTGTCTTATTAGCTTTACCCAGGGGCATCTAACCCGCCCGGGTCCGATTTCACTTTTCTCCAGACAGGCACTCCTTTTTTTCCCACCACTTACTTCCTGGTTGCGGATTTCTGGACCCTGAAACACATAAATATTCCGCGAAGTGTCCACCATCACTTACGCAAACCGGACAGTGGATTCAGCACTTCAAACCGTGAAACGTAAACGGATCCATTTTGCAGAATCAGATGAACCAGATGCTGAATCAAACGTTTCACGGTTTGATTCAGAATCAAACCGTGAAACGTACGCTATAAAGTGAATCTTCGTCTGAGACTGTAATAAGCATACGTAGTTAGTATTCACTTTAGTTTTCTAACAAAATTGCCAGTTAGTGTTAGAACTTTTTGATCGTCTAATTCAAATATGATAAAAACAAGGAAAACTTAGTTTTTCTGAAAAACAGAACTTCTTAATTAGATATGAAGCTGAATTTGTAGGGATAACATAAGAGAAGAATTTTTCTACTAAGAATGATTTTTGAAAATTCTTATTAGATTTTTTTAAATTAAATTTTTAAGCAGTTTTAGTAACTTTTTTTAAGTTTGCATTTAAAGTAATTATTTGGGGGTTATAAAATTTATATCGCGAGAAAGATCATAAAAATTTCTTTAAAATGAAATATTTTTCGAATCTTTATATCCATTTTCTTATTTTTGGTGAAATTTTTAAAGATTAATTTTTAGAATTTAATTTATTAAATGCTGATCAAGTGATTTCTTTTTCTGGTACTTTAAATAAATTTATCCGAATGTAGGCATTATCCGAACGTAGGTATTTCTCCGAACGTAGGCAGTCAAACGAATATTTCTATTCGAGTCGCAACAAAAAAGGATTCGTTCTTCCGATAGTTATCTTGTAGCCCTGGTTGCTATGTTCTGTCAGATCTAATTTCATTATAGCTGTTTCATGGACGTTGTCACAATTCCACCATCGTAAACCCATTCATGTTAGTACCATATTCAAGAAAAAAAAAATTTCTACTGTAAACTCATTTTTCTTCAACCAGATCCAAATCAGGCATTTTTTCTACTGGCTTCAGTAATTGAAAAGCAATGTAGTCTTTTTGTGGCATTTGCTGCAAATTAAATCACATAGCCAAGATCTGAATTTTGTTCTTTTTTTAAAAATTTATTTTAAAAAATCGCTCACCACAATATATCTAAAAGTTGACATATCATTAAAAAATATCTCAATCATCCGACTAACCTCCATACGAATAACTTCAATATTGTAAGAGGAATAGTAAAGAATTGATGACAAGCTCCGGGACAATCATTGTGGTCATTGCTTACCAAGTGTGAAAGCATGTCATATGAAATTACAATCATGATAAGCTTCGAAAAAAAGCAGTCTTATATGTTCCAAAACTGTCGAGAACACGCTAAAAATCGTGATTCAGGATAGTTAAGCAAAGCTCTTCCATAAATCAAAAAAAATGAATTTTCTAATCGAGGACTGGATGTCCTTCATTTGAAATTCAAATTCGGGGCTTTTGGAAAGGAAGATTAATCATCTATAGATCAAACGCTTTGATAAGTGTTCGTAATAGTTGTTAAAAAAAATGGTGATTGATCCGAGAGAATTTATACTTAACATTAATTAGGAAACAGACTTCATCTGAACCTACGCAGAATGTATGCATCACACCGTACAATACATATTTGAGAATCAAAGAACTGAAATTTAGCAGATCGACATTAATTTAGTTTTCACTGTTGAATTTTCACGTTTTAAATTTTTGAAAACCATCGGATTTCCATTCGGACATCTCGTTTGCTTATTGTACGAGTCTGTCTACATCGTGTGTGTCCAGTTGGTCAATTTCTGCGACTGTATTTCATGCTCCAAAACACCTCTGTAATCGACTACACAAATAAATACAAGTAGATATATTTGCCTTATAACACCCTGGAATTACGCAATTAATACAATTTACTTTAAGATGTTATTAATTTCCATCAAAATCGATCATTTATGCATGCTTGGCGATTTGATTTTTGTCGGAAATTTTCTATTTCAAATCTTTTAGTTACATAAATAGGGGTACGTAAATTTCGCATAAAAATTGTCGAAATTTCACAACAAAAAAAATTAAAATTTAGCATTTAAAATTAATATTTAGCAATTAAAAAATAGCAATTGAAAATTCAGCAATTAAAATTTAGCATTTTTCCCCCAAAATTATCAATTTAAAAATTTCGCATTTATTTAAAAAATCACGATTTTACTCACTTGGATACGTAAGTTTCAAAATTCTTAGTTAAAAGCTAACATTGTAGTAGCCTCCACATTCTCTTCTTTACCTTCTGTCATTAGTTATTATTATGTTGTACATACTAAACTATCACTCAGCATCTACTATGTTAATGGGACTATAGAGGTTTTGTATCGCTTCCTTTGCAAAGTAAAGATGGCAAGATTTCGTTGCAATTAAAATCTGTATACACATCAACAGGAGTCTCTGTGAAAATGGCTGTATCCATTGATGACTCCGGTACGGACAGACTGTTCGGGTGAAATTCAGAGCAAATACGAAGGAGCGTGACATCTCTTATATATATATATATGTATATATATATATATATATATATATATATATATATATATATATATATATATATATATATTTATCTTATATATATATATATATATATATACATATATTATATAAATTGAAAAGTTTCGCATTTATTAAAAAAAAAATTTTACTTGGTTAGTCAAGTATCAAAATTCTTTGATAAAAGCCAACATTGTAGTAGTCTCCCCATTCTCTTCCTAAAGTTTTTAGCAATAAGAAAATTTCGAGAGTGATATCTCTCAGTTAAAGACCGTGGATGGTCTTAGTTAAGCAATTATGTTAATAAATTATTACTATTATTACCTAATTTCTCTTTAAAAGCCGTTTATCGCCGAGTTTTCGCCGAGAAGTAGTAAAAAAAATAATTTTCTCATTTATTCGTTCATATCGACAAATTTCGCATTTATTCGCATCTATTTCGTAAATACGAAAATTACGTGTCCCTATACATAAAGCTTGATATTTTAATGTTTAAATTTCATTTCCAAATAAAATATTAAGGTTATTTATTTATTTATTTTTGATCGAAATTTGTTTTGATAGAAAATTACAAATGTTCACCGATTTAATTTTTTTTTTCAACTTTTTCGGCTTCATTTTTTTTTAAAATCGTAACTCCAGTAACTTTACCGACATTCTTATTGTTATTTATGTTGCGTTAAATGCGATACATTTCTGAATTCCGTGTTTACATTGTTTGGATGTTTTGAGAGCAGTCACGATAGGCACCAAAATGTCATGCAATGAAAATGAAAAGTTAAGAATCTTGTTACAGACGAAGAGGAAAACGAAATAATGGATAAACGAATTTAAAGGTCTCGCATGGCTGATAGCCGCGATTCACCTGTTGTCTACCCCTAGTCAAAATAAATCATCAACGTACTTTCGGCGCGGGAAAAGGATCAGCTAGTCGTACAGAGAATTAAAGTCGACAGTATAGTTCAATACATGCTTCCTCTCGTGTACGTTATTAAGCTCATCAAAAGTATTACTCATCTACAGAAATATCGCGCAAACTGTGGGTCGCGACACACAGGGGAGTGGGTAAAATAATGTGGGGGGGGGGATAGTCTGAAGTAAAATTATATCCTATTGAATATAAGTTAAGTTAAAAGTAGAATATAAGTATTGAGTTAAAAGTAGGCTTTAAGGTGACTGCTTACGTTCGAAGCTATTTTTTTAAAATTATTTTTTAAAGGTTAATTTTTGTCTTTTATGGTAAAATAGCACTTAAAAATTAAAAAAGGAACAAAAACTTACCTAATATGCCTGAGACGTTCTTCAATAAAAGGCAATGCAATATTAGAACATAGCGTAAAATTCTTCATATTCAATTCCAGTTTTAGGAAAACATTTTCCAAACTATGCTGTTCATGATTTGTGGTAATACGGGGTTGACGTAAACAAACATACTCTAGGCTGCTGTGTACTAAACCTATTGCATTCGCTCACCTCGGTGTTAACCTATGGAGAAAATGTGTCCAAGGATTACCGACTTGTATTTAAAGATTTTTTTTTAAATTGTACTCTGTAATAGAGAAAGAAATTTTACACTTTGGGGCCTTGAATTATTTTTTTTAAAGAAATACAAATAATATTTTAAAATTTAAATTATTCGGCAGAAAAAAAAATCTGGTATATGTTTTAAACGCTCATAAATTTCTTTGGTGAACGAAATTTATAAAATGAATCCTGTTTAAAGGTGCAGAAAAGTTCTGGCTATCTGAAAATGCCATTTTTACTGGATTGTCCCCATTTATGTACCAGTAAATAGTAGGCACATTTTCTCCCTAGGTTGACATTGAGGTGAGTGAATCCAATAGGTCCTTAGGTTCCAATAGGGTCATACACAGCCTTAAGGGTAATAAACGTACTTCTTCCAAAGTGTGGCAAATTTCCTTTCAAAGAGAGATTTATCGTACTGCGCCTAAAAAAGTTGATTTTTTTTTCTTCTGACGTTACAGGTGATTTGTTCCCACTTGACCCGCAAGATAGAATCATGTCATTTGAATGATAGGAGATGTATAGATGATATTAAAGTAAGGAGTGTTCCAGAGTACATAGCTACCTACACTCGCACATAGAAAAATACAGCCACCTCGTTAATGTCTTGGGCTTTACGGAAGGCCCTAATTGTTTAGCCATTAGACTATTTGTAACCAGCTACGCATTTGATAAAAAGCAAGATTTTTTTTCTTTTTTGTCTATCCGAGACACAGCTAAAAGCTGCCAAAACCGCAAGATAAAAGTTTCCCAGTGTGAAGCTGTTTCGTTCTGCTATTTTAACCGGCTAATTTCACTGCGATAGCATCTCTCTCGCGCGAAAAGGCCTTCTCCTCTGCAGACGGATAATTAGAGCCACTTTTGTCGTGTCTTATTACCGTGATTAAAATGAATTAACAGAACCATTTAAAGCCCTAATTGCTTTTAATCACTCCTCTGGCGAACAAACAAGCCAAACCATCTCCTGAGACTCGACTTCCCTCCAACCGCCGTGGAATGACTGCAATTACGCGCGTGTTTTGCCTCAATTTTCCGGAAGGGGATATAAATACATACGTATCTGTACACATGTATGTACACGCACGCACACACACACATATATATATATGCGTACATAACGACATCTATTATCCATCTGGATGATTGAATGGCTGGCAATTTAAAGGACAGTCATTCCTTCGGCGCTGATTGAGTCGCGTAATAAGTGATTTTATCTTGTAATTGCAAGGGATCGCCCCGGGGTAGAAAAATATGCCACCGACGTCGGAGGGGGGGGGGGGAAGTTGGACGGGGGGAGCCTAATTTGGGCGAGAAGACAGTCGAAGCGCTATGTGAAGTACTCTTAATAATGGCATGGGGATCGCGAAATTGGCTCCCGTTTGGGTTAAAGGATGTAAAAGAGACGTGGGATCCGAGATATCGTAATTATGTCTCTCTTTAGTATTTAAATTGGAGGAAATCTGGTGCTGAACATTTCAAGGTCGGACACCGTCAGACTAAAATTAAAGAATATGTCGCCGGATGTTGAAGTGGTAGAATTCAGTCACTGATCGACGACCGTTCTAACGAAAATTATCATCACCCAGAACATAACATTATGTGATACTAGGGAAGTTTTGCTACTGTGATACGATTCAAAATCAAAGGGATTTCTGGGGAAATCAGACATTTAGACCTTAAGAAATATAGCTGACCAATTTGTGTCTAAGGCAGTGCGTCAATTGACCTCGTATATCTGCAGTCTCCGCGTGCTTGGTATTGCGCCATATTGGATTCGCTCAGCTCAATGTAGACCTATGGAAAAACAGTGCAGACCTATGGAAAAACAGTGTAGACCTATGGCTCAATGTAGACCTATGGTTTCTGACTAAGTCTCAAGATGTGATTTAAAGTTTTTTTAAAAATTCAACAGGAAAAAAAATTCTTAACATTTGCATGATTTTCATTTCTCAAGGAACACGAACAATATTTTAAATTTAAATTATTCGTGGGGGATGTGGTATATTATGTTTTAAAGGTAAATAATCAACGAAACTCTCACCGCATAATTTTCACCTCTGATCATGTGTTTGGGGAGGGGAGGAGAATCGCTAGCTATGTCTGGACCATCCACCTCTGTAGACGGCACTGGTCAATACTCTCCACACCCGAAAACCTCCGCAAGCTCAACCAGTACCTTTAGAGTACACATCACCCTTAATTTTAGAATGAATTTTCCATGAGGTACTTTTCAATCGATACATTTCCGGACGCTTAAATTTGAAATCGTCTTTGTGCTTGCAAAAGTAGATGTTTAAATAAAAAAACAAATACTTTTTCAGTGTATCATAGTTTTCGTAGCTAGTTTATAACTGAACATTAAGATATTCGCAGCTCACGGCACTAAATGAAAATAGTTTTTCGAAAAAATGAAAATTTCTAAAAACATTGCCAAATCTTGCGCAATGCCTTTAAATATTTACTATCAAAGGCCAAAAAGTATAACTAAAAAATGCATTTTCTAATGTGGCATTAAAGCAGTGGTTCCCAACCAATGGTCCGAGGACCTCAGGTGGTCCACGAGAGCCTCGGGAGTGGTCCGGCACCACATATAAAAAAGTTGTCAAATAAATGGAGGTTTTGAAAGCAATGTTCATTGAACTAGATGGGCTGAATATATCCGATGGCTAAGAGGGGTTGAATTAAAATTTCTTAAAAGTTTAACATAATTATTTTATTATTAGAATATGATACGTTAGAATGTGAGTACGTTAATCCTTTATTCCTTTTGCCGGAGAGATATTCTATACCCCCCATATCCCCAGGAAGGTTCCCCCCTCAAGTTGATGAGGAGGGTCCGCACATGGTTCAGTTTCTGGCTTAGTGATCCACAGACTTCTGCAGTTTGGGAACCACTGCATTAAAGAAATACCAATAGTTAAATTCCTGATATCTTTACACGGGGAATGGAGATCCCCGAGATCAACTGCTGCATTTCCTTGAGTTCACTTAGCTTATACTGTTCATGCAAAGACTTATGCCACTCAAACTTTGGACTTACAAGATACAAGTCGAAAATTTAATTTAAAAAATTCAAAAGGACGCCGCGTATTGTATAAAAAATGGGATTACAAGAGTCAGAAAAAGATCTTCTGCATCAACTGTGGTAAAAACCAGATTTTCTGTCTAAATTTCTATGCCCAAAGACCAGCAAGAAGCCTTTTAGCAAGTTATGAATGGCATTTTAGTTACAGAATAGAATAGTCTAGAGCAGTGGTGCGCAAACTGTGGGTCGTGACCCATAGAAGGGTCGCCAAAAAATTTGGAGGGGTCGTGGATAGTTTGGGATAAATTTATCATATTCAAGTATTAAATTATGCGTGTAAAATTTTTCATAATCACAAACTTTTAACTTCTTTTTTTTTAAAAATATGACGTATTTTTTCTAAATGTTCAACCCTTTCCGCCCAAATAATCTAATCTAAAGCTGAACTTAAACATTTAATTACAAATTTGAAGTATTTTAGTTTTAATATGAAGAAACGGAGTTCATAATTTTTAATGTTTTGGTATAAAGTTTATAATTTTGATATCAAGCTGTTTTATAATTTTAATTTTTAAATGCATATTAATATTTAAATCTGAAGTTTTATCCACATGAGATACGCCGAAAACAAGTGCAGAAGGCAAGCGAGACTTTTTTATTGTTATGCAATGTTAAAATTTTTACCCCCAGATATACAATTCATTGATTTTTAAAAAAGTTTGTTAATATTTGCTTATTCCTTTTTCAGTTTTTTTGTTAACATTTTCATAACTGAAACAAAAATTGCTACTTTCTAAATATTTTCATTGGGGGTCGAGGGATATCTTATTTAAAGAAAGGGGGTCGCGGTCTAATGAAGTTTGCGCACCACTGGTCTAGAGTAGTAACTGCTGTATTTTACCTTCGAATGACCGTAATTCACCGCAATTAGGTGTGGAAGAAGAATTTAATCACAAGTTTAACCCACGGCTCCGATAAACTATTTGTTCTTCCTAAAGAGTAGGTTTTGACTCTTACCTCGAGAATCTTGGAGTAGAAACCACCGTTTTGTTGTTTTTTCAAAAGCCCATATTTTCAGTACAGCCGTATTGTATTTTGATTTATGAATCGGTTAGCCTTCAATAAGTCAAGAGCAAGATGAGTTAAGAAATTTGGATGTTATTATTCATCTAAGTTGCTGGAACTTTAGTTGATGCTGGTTTCCTATTAAATATTTCATCAAAAAATGTAAAATGTTAAACGTATTAACCAGTTTTTACCAAAAGAAGGGTATTTATTATAAGAGTTCGGTTTATAGAAACCTCGTGGTTTGTATTTGTAGAGTATTTAAGTAGTTGTTTTAGAGACAGCGATTCGACGGTTTATTCAGCAAAAAAGAGTTTTAATATTTTGCCTGAAAGGTGTACTTCTGGGGATCATAATTTGGTTTGTAATAGTTTGCATCTCGGTTTCACTGTCGTTCCTGTATAGGTGACTGTATTTTGAGTGGTTACATGTAATTATTCTTGAGCTGTTACTCGTGTTATATTTCGCTCTGTAAATGGCAGTGGGTAATCAGCAACTGTTTGCTTCTCGCTTCATTTCAATATTATTGGAACCTTTTTACCCTTGTTATTACTACAAGCTTGATAAAGCATTCTGTGGTTGTAAAACTGAAGGTTTTTGGGTGGTACATAAATTTCTCAAAAAAGAATGCAGAGGCTAAATGGTGCGAATGACACAGGATATTATACGAGCAATCGTTAATCTGGGTAACACTATACAAATCACAGACTGTAAGAAATGAATGAGAAAATATGGAATGGAGGTTAAAATGACAGCTGTATCATTTAGAAAAGGAAGTTAAAGGAGGAGAATTTTAAAATTATATGTCATGCATATATCGGTCAAACGAGAAAAGCAATACGAGTTCTATTCTTAACTCTTTGGTATTGTTGATTAAAAAAATTAAAGTGTTAAAGCCCTTCCTGGGCCAAAAACAGATTAAAAAGATCTATACGATCAACAACTTGTTCAAGTTGCAAAATTAAGGAAATTAGTATTTTAAGATCTTAGGTACATCTCTGACTGTACCATTGACCTTTTTTTAACCACGTTTTTATTAACTCACCTTCTTGTTTGTCCAGTACAAATCTTCCCGACTAGCTAGACATTTGAAACTTTTGGAATAGCTCAGAACACGATGACAATGCATTCTTTTATTATTTTAGCCGAAAAAATCCGCAAGGTGGAGCTTCGATCGAATTCATTACCCCGTTTTTATTAATTCGCTTTCTTGCTTGTCCAGTACAAATCTTGCAATCGATTTTTAACTAACTTCCCGACTAGCTAAACATTAGAAACTTTTAGAATAGCTCAGAATACGATGACAATGCATTCTTTTAATACTTTTAGCCGAAAAAATCCGCAAGGTGGCGCTTCGATCGAATTCAATGCTTGCACTTTTGCGTAACGGCGTTTGACGATCTTGAAAACAGAATACATGTGAATTTAGTTTGTTTACAAAAATATTGTGCGAAAAATTTTAAAGAAAAATTATAAAAGTTTGCAGTTTATAATGTCTGTGGATAGTGGAAATTACTAAAAAGTGATTAAAATTAAATGAAAGAAAGTAAAAAAGAATAATTAAGTGAAGGTTTGTGCAATTAAGAGAGAAAAGGAGAGAAAAATAGTCAAGTTTATATGATTCAACAGAAAATTTAAAAACGTGGTACATAAAAAGTTCTTTTTATGTTGTAATTATTTTCTTAATTTCGTCATACGCCATTCATGTTTTGACTCATCATTTGAGTAACACATCGTGTTTGGATTGCCTCCGTCCTTTAAACTATCAAATGATTTCTCGGCAGATTTGTGCTGCGTTTTACAGGAATTCCCGAGGGAAACATGTTTTGTTTTAGTACCCCTTTTAGGCCCAGTCTGAAGTTGGCCGGTACCAAACAGTAGGGGGCTTGCAAAATAAAAGGGCGCCGGCGCGGAAGAGGATATTCTCGAATTAGAACTTCATAAAAGCAGGAAGAAACCTATGTCTATGAAATGCTGCGCCACGCATCCGGCTTTGGTAAGCAGGTGGAAAGTGTCTCGCAGAATCAGCAGGGGTGCAAAAAAAACTACTCATTTACCGGATTTTGCCCGCACCCAATGTTTGTTTTGCTTTCGTATTATAAGATGCATTTGTATCTAGCAGAAATCCTGAGATTACAAGCGGAGAATAAAAAGAAACTACATTTCTTTCCTCTTAATATTTTTGCCTTTCATCATCTGGTAATTTACTATCATAAGTTTCCCTTCATATTGATCTGGAAAAAATTCTTTTAATTTGCCTTTACCAGATCTGTTAGGTATGGGCATTTACAATTGTGAGTTGACGACCGTGATTCCAGAACTTGAATTCAAGTCATTTTTTATCGAAATGTATATTAAAAGGACACTTACTTTAAAAATAACTGTGTGGGAGAATGATGTACACAAGGTCGTTCGCACTTTAAGGAAGCGATTTTGATAGTTAAGTTTTATGCATAAATGCCGTATTTTTTGCGGCGATTTGCTTCTATCTGATAGACACTGTTCTTGACAATAGCTCTAGCTCGAATTTTTGATGAAAGAAAACTTTTTCTTAGTACTGTCATATCAATTTTACCCCATTCCTCTTGGACCGTTTTCAAAAGTCTGTTCAGCGTTCTTGGATGTCGTCTTCCTAAGGTTCGTTTTCATAAACCGAAAACGCAAAAATCCATTAATGTGGAGCGTCAGGTGATTTTACAGGTATTTCATTAAATGGGATACACATTATTCCTGTTTCTGATTCTTTCTTTGCTAAATAAGCTGCAGTTGATTTAGGCGTGTGACTAGAGGCTTTGTCCATATGAAGCTCGACTTTATCAATGGCCTTTGCATATAAGGCTGGAATTTCTTCTTCAAAAATTGGTTCTAAAATATTATGCTGATAGTAGAGTGAATTGTATACTGTTCGTTTCTAAACAGAATCATCTGTAAAGATGTGCTACATGTGTAAATATAAACGTTATGGACATTCGTCTAATATATAAAAAGTCAAGCTTCAAAACTGAATGAATTTCAGTGCATTAGCATATCTAATACAGATCTATTACATTCTATTGTAGCAGTAATGAAAGTAAGACGATTTTTTAAAACAAAAGACGCTTTCCTTACTATTTTATCAATTCTCTCTTTTACCATTAATCTTTTATCAATTTCCAAGCATATAACAGAGTAAAAAATTGTTGTGATATATGGACTGACACTTGTAACACATCTTATTAACATTTTTCATCATTTGTAATTTAGTGTTTTCGAAAAACTGTACAGGTTTGAGAAAATGCGTATTAATATACTATTTTACAAATGTACTGCAAGAATAGATACATGTTTATAATCAATCAGTTTTGTTTTCCTGTAAATGCACGCATATGTATATGAAAGATATAAAATTATTTAAAAGTAAAGTGTATATTAGTTAGTGTATATTAGAAGGTTATAAAGTGTATATCCTATACCCACTGCACATTCAACAGGACTGTAAGTATTAAATTTATTACTGCTACTAATTTTTATAATTTTCCTCACATTTCATCTCTTTTCTTTGCACTAAAACATCTCTATACAACGAATGCGAGAACAAAACGGTCAGTATTGGATATTTAGTTTATAACTGAAACAATTTTTCAACAAATATTTTGCATTTTATTCCTTTAGCGATACACTACGGTTTTATTAATTTAACGATATACACCTTTGTCTATTACTCTATTATCTCTATGATACGGATTTTCGATTATCCGGTTCACACAACAGAAATATAATATTTCACAGACATGAATTTTTATTTGTACAGGGAGCACGGGAAACGTCTTTTTAGTATTTAGAGACTGCTCATGAGTGGTTTGAAATACAAGAAGAGCACGACTTTAAGGGGGAAAAAAAGGTAGTCTCTTCTTACGAAACTACCGAGGGTTAATAACGTAGAATTACTTATCGTTACTTACCTCTTTTGTATGTATATATGTATGTGTTATGTATATATGTATCTATATATATGTACGTATATATATGTATATATATATATGTATCTATATATATGTACGTATATATATATATATATATATATATATATATATATATATATATATATATATATATATATATATATATGTCAAAACTTTGACGCATTTTGGTACTTTTCTGTTTAACTGTTTAATGCTTGTCCAAGCGATACAGACTGGGTTTGGCGAGCTTCCAAAATTATAACTCGCAAGGTACGGACCGACGGTTTTAACGTCTGAAATTTTCCTTTCCGTAGGACCTTTATGGAGGAACGTAATCCTACGTTAAAATTTATGTTTGAAAAATATTCGTCATTTGGCAGCTACGAAAAGGAAAACGACTTTAAAACAAACTACTATAACAGATTTAAAAATAGAAGATGTCATTTATTATACGCTTGTCGTAATGTGTAAGAAATTATTGCAATAAATTAATAATGATAAAACTGAACCAACAAATTTTTCAGAAAATTTCTTATTCGATTATCCGGATTTTTCGTTTTCCGGACAATTTCCATCCCCGATTAATCCGGATAATCGAGTCTCTACTGTGTTACATTTTATCTCAGGGAATCCCAACGGGATCCAGGTGAACTCTTTGGGGGTCGATGGAAGTTTAAAAAGGATCTATAGTATTTCAGGGGTCTATTGAGGGTCTATGATAAATTTTTCTGTTTTAAAATTTAATTTTTTAGAAATGTAATTATTAGATAATAATATCCGTTTTAATATGTATAAATACAGATTTGCATAGGGCGAAGTGATCCACGCATCTAAAGTTGAATGTCATGATGCTTTTGCATATGCCTGGAATGCCGCTGTCGGCTTTTATTTGTGTACCAACACTAAGCAGAACTGGGGAAATACACTGGACCTTAAACAGCACATGGGTCCTCCCGATGCAACCAATCAGAAGCAGTTTCGTTTTTCTCTTGACGATGTCTGTGCAATTACAATCTGTGTTTCCGATATCTTGTCTATATTTGTGAAATTAAAAATCAAAATAGTACAAAAGTAATAAAATATAAACCTAATGAACCACTTTTTCAAATTTTTTTGTTCATATTATTGGTCAAATTGTTATCTTTAAGTATTTTATGTGCAATTATTAGTATTATAATTATGTTGTATGCTGTATATCAGTGGTTCTCAACCCCCGGGCCGCCAGCCAGTGGCGTAGCGAGCATAACTGGCGCCCGGGGCACGATACCTTTGTGGCGCCCCCCCCCGAAAAACATATAGTAATATAATATATAGACCTTATATTGTCAGCCCCCCCCCCGAAAAGCATATAGTAACATAATATAGAGACCTTATGTTGGTGCCCTCCCCGAAAAACATATAGTAATATAATATATAGACCTGATATTGGCAACCCCCCAAAAAAATATAGTAATATAATATATAGACCTTATATTGGCTCCCTCCCCGAAAAACATATAGTAATAAAATATATAGGCCTTATATTGGTGCCCTCCCCTGAAAAACATATAGTAATATAATATATAGACCTTATATGGGCATCTCCCTCGAAAACATATAGTCATATAATATATAGATCTTACATTGGCGCCCCTCTACGAGTGGCGCCTGGGGCATGATAGACCCCCTTGGCCCCCCTTTGCTACGCCACAGACGCCAGCTTAGGGCAACAAGCTCAGGGTTCTCATTCATTTAGCGTTCTAGTGAGTTAAAATGTTAAATCACTCTATATTCATTTTTTGGTGTAACTGTATTTTATTTTGAAGGCATGTTTAAGTACAATTAAATTAAAATTATTAAATCAAAACAATGTAAAATATAAACAATCAACGTCCCCCCCCCACCCCCACCCCCGCCCCTCAGTGGCCTGCGGTGAAATTATCAAACGTTGACCGGTCCGCGGCGATAAAAAGTTTGGGGAGCACTGCTGTATATTATAGAGAAAAATGTGAAGGGGTCGATGGAAAAAATCATTCTTTTAAATGGGGTCTATGTTAGAAAAAGTTTGGGAACCCCTGTTTTATGTATAACAAAAAACAAGCAGAGCGGTAAACACTGTAGATCAAGCATATCACATTACCAGTTTCAATACTTAATAAAAAAAAAACGAAAAAAAATATATATTTTCAGGCCTTTTCTTCTTTTTTTCTGATACTTCTTCGAAACTTCTTCGCCAGATTTATTCAAGGAAGTTGCGCTCGACACATTTCCCCCCTCCATTCTCTTGCCAAAAACCGGAGCATTTTTCGCCGTCCCTTATACCTCGGCTTTTGCCTCGGGTAGCAACATTCCCCTGATCTTAGATCCTGATAAAAATATACTCCATTTCTTTATTAATTCTTCCCTTAACATGTCTTTGGGATCGCATTCAGCCGGAAGTTTAAACTAGGGAGCCTTTATTTGTTCCCTTCCAGAGATGACGATCTAAGATAAGGTACACCTGTTCCTGCAAAAGCCGAAAGAAATTGCTGTTGGATCTTAATTAGCCGAGGGTGGGCGTTAATGGGGGGGGGGGTGAAACAGATTTGTTAGGACATGCGTGTTGACTGTTAGGATGGATCGTCGAACAGAGACACCGTGAGATATAGTTTATTTAGGAGCGGATAAGATTGATTCAGAGATAAGCTTAGTGGCGTAAGTACGTGTGTTAGTGTTGGGGTAAACTTTTGGTGTAACGTTCAGAATCAAGGATAAAATACTGTTTTCTATTAACAATTCAGGTATGAAATACTTTTCAGTTCAGGAGCTTCAGGAACTATAATGAGAACTACAAACCATAGGCCGAACCCTGCATTGTAAAATACCTTTTCCCATGAATTCGGGATGTTTAATGATTCTTTTAGAACAGACTCAAGTGATAGAATAAAAACTTAAGAGATTATCACGATTTTCTAACAGTACAGTGATTTTCGCTTATAAGAATCACGTTTGTTATTACTGTTTTTGATTCTTATAAGCGGTTGATTCTTATAGCCGAAATTTAGGTTTTTGGACAGGAACACACACACCTATATATACATATATTAGATGATTTACCATAAAATACTCTTTAATTTACATTATCTTTTATTAAAATTATTTTTATAACTTAATTTTTATAACTTAATTTTTAGACCTATAAGTGGAAACACATGATTATAGTAAGAGAAGAAAAAATACAACATTTGTTACAAGTTACAACATACCTGCTTAACAGTTTTAACATTTCAACTACAGGAAGGGAGCAAGAAAAAGTTTTCTACGGTAGTTTGACGTAATGAAATTTTCAGGAGGCTGTTTATACCTCTTTCAATACTTATAGTCTCAGACGAAGATTCACCTTCTAGCTTACGTTTCTCGGTTTGATAACGTGCTGAATCTACTAATGTCACGTTTGCCTGAATGATAGTGGACATTTCGCCGAAGATTTATGTGTTCTAGGGTACAGGAAGCCGCAACCAGGATGTGGGAGGTGGGAAAAAAAGAGACTCTATTTTTTTTTGTCCCTGGAGAAAAGTGAAATCGGACTCGGACGGGTAAAGATGCCCCCGGGTCAAGCTAATAGGACAGTGTTGTGGTAAAGCGTTTAAGGGGAAACTATTAAGTTATGTCTAATTAAGAAAGGGGTGAATTTTACGACTATATTCCATCCCCTCTTATCAACCTTTCTTTTAAAAAAACGAAAGAACTTCGTACCGTTTAAGGGTTTAAGTGGCTTTTTTGAAAAAATGAAAGGAAAGCGAAGAGTGTAAACTGATTCTTAAAACCGGTGGACTGATTCTTTAAAGCTAAAATTTTAACATGGAAATGATACATTTGTTTTTGTTTTCGCGATATTGGTTCTTATAAACGGTTGATTCTTATAACCAGTGATCACTATAAGCAGTGGTTACTGTATTTCTTACGAGCTGATAAACTAATTATTATCAGAGTTGTAAACTGGAGATTTAAAAAAAAAACCTAGAAATACATTTTAAACTGTTATTAACCACAAACTTCGAATTATTTTGGTGTACGAAGCTATTAGTTGCTAGATTTTAGCCTCAAAATAAAAATAAAAAGGAAGTGTCACAAAGAAAAAACATATTGAGAAACAATATTTTTTTTTTGTTTGTAAAACATACATTTCTTTTCCATAATCAGTTTCAGTATCGCAAAGTCTGTAGTGTAAAAATACTGAGTTATATATATATATATATATCTGTGTGTGTGTGTGTGTGTGTGTGTGTGTGTATATAAATATAACTTTGGTAGTTGTGCAATAGATATTTATTCTATATAGACATTGTATTCTAATAGATTTTACATGATTTTTGATAAGTAGTGTCCCATAATAAGGGTGACTTTATTTATTTTTAACTATTATTATCAATAGTATTTGTTTCGACGCGGGCGAATCGTAAGTAAGCTATTAATTAAACCATTCGACAATTAAAGAGCAAAATATAAAAACGCAAAACTCCGAATTCAAGTATTTTATCGTTGGACCTGTAAATGTCTGCACACAGATCGAGACGTAACACATTAATAACATACACACAAGAACATTAGCATCTTTTCTTTAAAAAAATGTTACTTTTGATACAAAATTTCTTCACAAACACGGGTAAAAACACAGGTAGTGGTTTGTTTAACTCATGTCTCACAATAATCTACGCGAAGTGGGTTGCAGAACCTACTTATTCCCTGTTCTATTTCCCTGTTTTATCTTCATCAGTACACCGGACTGGTGTCTCAGATGCGTCATCCCCAAAAAACTTTAGCAACAACAAAAATAGCAACATTTTTGTGAAAACAGACCGAAAATAACAATTGAATCTTTCATACCATACGTACTAAACACCGTTGTTGTTGTTGCTTATTCCACTTGACCGACAGCAACACCAGATCAAGTCCCGAAGGCTATGGGCGATGGAGGTGCGGCTCCTGTTTTGACTGGCACCACAAGGGTTTGAGTCCGATTTGGCCAAATGACCAATCCCATAATTTTGAACCGAGTCAAGTGACGAGACCAGAACACTTGACCCCTCACCTCCAGAGGCAATTTTGAGAACTTAGAGAGGACATTGCAGCCACGACAGATTTTACGTGCACCAGCCGCCATTAGTGTGCACGGCAGTGGATTTGTCAGCGATGGGTATTGAACCAGTGACTTTCAGATCACTAGCTCGCTGCCCTTGCAAACTGGGCCACTGCGCCCCCTGAGATTATTCTTGACAGGTTAAGCGTACAGGGCATTTAAGTGTCTGACTGGCTTTTCGCAAATTACAAAACATTCAAAATGTTTGTACAGAATGTGCTACACAGGTTCAAGTAGGGATGCGACATCGATGTCGATGTTTTCAAAACATCGATGTTTTGATAAAAGCATCGATGTTCTAAACATCGATTTATTGAAGTCGATTTTTTTTTAAACATCGATGTTTTACGTTGTCTTGATGGGTTTTTTAATGAAAACATACCATAAATTAAAAAAAACAACGTAGCTTAATTTTCACACTCAGAAAATGTAAATCTGAATTCTGAAAAGGACGAATATAAAAGGAGGAACGATACCCTACCAACGAGACAAATGGCAATTAACAACCAATGAACCAGTCAGAGCGCTTGAAATGTTCAAAACACTCCATAACCTTCCATGGGGTTTTATTTTATAAATAGTATAAACACGAGCTTTTATATACGTTAACGTTAATTAATATTAAGATGCCTCCCAAAAGTATTGTTACTAAACCAGATTTAAAGAATAGATGTTCAAAAACATCGATGTTTTTTGGGCGATGTTTTTTGGGCGATTTTTTATTAGCATCGATGTTCTAATATTGAATATCGATGTTTCAAAACATCGATGTTTTGTTGTCGATATCGCATCTCTAGGTTCAAGCATGTTATATGCATGTATAACGAAACTGGGCCACTGCGCCCTAATTTCGTTATACATGCATATGTACTGCATAACGAAAAGAACTTAGAAACAAAACTTAGATCGACGTTATGGGTTCCACGCCTTTGCCTTTAAGGATTCTAGATGACCTCCATGACAGATAATATTATTTGAATGTTTAACTCTGTAGGTAAATACATCTAACTGAATACTTGGTTCTACTTAAGAATTTTACTAAAACAAACTTCACAGTAACAGGGAAAAATTTCCTGATTGATTCACTGTTATCCCTAGTAATATTTTTTTTTCTTTTATTCCTCTGTTTCAAACGAATGAGTGGCTGGTAATATTTTCGTATATTTTGTGTGGCATAAACATATTTGGAAGATAATTACTGACTTTCGCATTTTACGAAAATGTTTATCATTGCTGTCTTACTCAAGAAAAATTTCCTGGGGCATGCAGCTGATAGATAACCATTAAAAAAGAAAATAACCATGTTTCGATAAAATCGAAACATGGTTATTAAACAGACAAAAATTTCTCACACTCATGGTGTTTCATAGCATTTCCCGATGAAAAGATACTTTTTTAAACTACGTGTAACATATTGCACAAAACAAAGAGGAAAAAGCAAGTCAGCAATAAAGCAAAACGCAATGCAGAAATTTACGAGATATACAAATGTATTTGTATGATCTTGTGCGATGTAATTAATCATATAAGTTTTCCGCTGTTCGTTTCTTTCAAGATTTCAAAGATAAGTTATCTTAAGTTATTTAAGAAAACAGTTCTATTCAATACACAGTAACGAGAAAATAATGTAAGATACAAAATATATACTGAGTAATTAAGATATTATTTTTATTAAGGTAACCAGATATGTTTGAAAAGCGATTATGGATTAAAATATCGGTTTATCATTGGTGTATTAAAATTAAAGTCAAATACTCTGCAAATTCTTCCCTAAAAACATAACTATAGATCTTTTTATATATTATTTTTGAGTGTCTAAAGAACTGTGATATATATATTTATTTTTAACCTGTTTTTAACAATCAATATTTTCACTTTCCCCCTTCCTAACTGAAAGCATCATGTAACAAATACAGGTAACCCTCCTATAACACGGTAGATAGGTTCCTAGAAAATGCCGTGCTGTGTGAAACCGTGTTATATGAGACCCAGAGACAGTTCAAAAAAGGGGGTTACGTTCTGACAACTTATTAAAAACAAACATTATTTTTTTAATTCCATATAAGCAACTTAATTTTTATTAAAAATATGTATGTATGTATAACACAAAACGAAAAGAAACAAAAAATATTATCTTCATTTAATGCGAGCTTAATTTAATAAATTTCTTCCTCATCACTGCTCAGTACAATCAAACGAAAACGTTTTTTCGGTTAAAGGATATCACCTTCACTTTCAGAACCTTTTTCGTCATTTAGATTTTTTGCACCTCCTATCCTCTTTAGAAAATCTGTAATTTTGGTTTATTTTCTGGTTCTTACAAGGTCATTGTAGATTCACGGTGTGGAGATAGACAATTTTGCAGCTCCCTTTTGAATTTTCGGCTTTTTTCAGCGAAGGGGTCTACTTTCAGGAAAAATTATTCAAGATTTTCAGCTAAACTTAAGCCTTCTTGTAATTTTATAGAGTTATAAAGGAATAAATTATAATTTGTTTATACATTTTCATGTAAAGCCATTATAGATCATTATTCCTTCCCGTCATTAATTTAAGGTAATTATAACGCGCTGCCAAAATTATAACTCGCCGGACAATTTTTTTTCTCGAAGGACCGTTATTGAGGAACGTAATCCTACGTTAAAAATCCGTCATATTTAAATTGCTGTATGAAAGTAAGAAATCGCTGCATTTAGAAGTGATATGTGTGTATTAGAATTAGAAATCACTGTATAATTACTGAAGTTTTTACTTAGAATGAACATTCGTTTAAAACCATCTGTATCACTGTGTTGCAGATTTGCAACATACACAATTAGGCAATTATCCAATTTTCGATCAGAATCTGTTGCAGGTATGCAACAAGTAGCCTTTTTGACAATAATCTTTTTGCCATGTTTTTATTAACTCGCTTTCTTGTTTTTTTATTTGTGTGTGTGTTTGTCCCGTACAAATCTTGCAATCGATTTTTAACTAACTTCCCGACTAGCTAGACATTTGAAACTTTTAGAATAGCTCAGAACACGATGACAATGCATTATTTTAATACTTTTAGCCATCTTTAAGCAGAATTAAATTCATTTTCAGTTAATTTTGTTTTATAGACTGGTGCAGCCATCTATCGGCCGGGAAGGGAACGAAAAGTTAAACGGAAGTTAACTTCCAATTATTTTCATTTTCTTTCAAGTTGATGGGATAATTCATCAAAAATTTTTTTTTAAAGTATTTATTAATACATAGAATTGTCAAGTTCATATGATTCAACAGAAAATTTAAAAACATGGTTTATAAAAAGTTCTTTTTAATCTTGTAATTATTATACGTCTAAGATGACATAATCTTATTTTTAGGTAAAATGTTTCAGAAATCAGAGATACTGCGATACAAAAGGTTACATAGAAATAGAATTTATTAAGCTTATAAAGTCACTAAATTAGGGCACGATGACCCGGTTGGCAAAGGAGTCGAGCCAGTGATCTGAGAGTTGCGGGTTCGAAGCCGGTCGCTGACAAAATCCAGCGCCGTGTTTACTAATGGTGGCCGGGGCACGCAAAATCTGTCGCGGCTGCAATGTCCTCCAAGTTCTCAAATTTACCTCTGGAGGTGCGGGGTCAAGTGTTCTGGTCTCGTCACTTGTCTCGGTTCTAAATTAGGGGACCGACCCATAGGGGGGGGGGAGGCAATGCTGGTCCACCTATACGGTGCTCCCAAAAAAGTGGCCAGCAAAACCGCGGTGTCATATGACGCTAAGGATAATGTCCAAGTAACCGTCTGCCGCATTGGAGAAGAAGAAGTCACTAAATTAGAAATTGGAAATTGTAGGCTAAAACATCTCAAAATAGATGCTAAAACTCATATACGCCACTTTTCCTCAACAAATGTAAAGATCTCTTTCTCTCTATAGCTCGAGATTCGGGTGTCAGATAAAACACATAAACGTCTAGCAAGAAACCAAAAATGTCAGCGCATTCCTCCTGCCGGGCAATTACCTAGCAATTAGTCCCGAAATTAGCGCAAGGAGACCCCTCACAAAGCTCGCCGTTGTTTCCGACGTCATATCTACCAGGTTAGCCCTCTCGTATTAATTGCTTCTCATAACACTGATGTGTACGCGAACGTATAGATATATATATATGAGCGCGTCAGATTCTTATCGGCAGCTCGGATCTGACGTGTTTCGTGTTACGGATGTCGGGGGGGGGGGGGGGGGGGTAGAATTTTTTTTTTCCAGTTATTCGGGTCTTCTTTAAAAGGTCTTTTTATGCTGGGAGAAAATGCAAAAGGGGGTCATTTGTGCATTTGAAATTCCACGTTTTCAACGGATAGGTAGAGTCAGTGCCATGTCTTGTGTGTGGAGGCTTTCTAAAATTAGAAACATACACTTTCGAGTGTTTAGAAGGAGTTGTTTTCGGTTCTCGTGCCTTTAGAATCCAGTGTAATGGGCTTAGAACTCGTGTAGCCAAAAAAAAAAGTGACCTTAGCGCCCTCAACAGACAAACCAACCAGTGTGATGGGCAAATGGTCCAGTTCTTAAATTTCGCTAGTCAGGATTTAGTTTTGGAGCGCTACGGTCATTTTTTTCATTTTTTTTTTTTTTTTTTTTTTTTTTTTTTTTTTGCTAATCGAGGGCTAATTAGAAAAGGGACCTACTGCTTAAAGCCGATTCCGAACGTCTACAAACATCCATGCTAATTCTGGGACTCGGACCCACAGACTCTGGTACCGAAGGCTAGCGCCTTAGTCATTCGGCCATCGGCCGGCTCGCTAGTCAGAGACAACAATCGATATCAACGAGATAATCGGGTTACAATTCCCGTAGCTTTTCAAGTGCCCTCTAAACATCACCTCTAAACATCACCGAGTGCCCTCTAAACATCACTGTACTGAAGCGCATGAAAACAATATTGTTATTAAACCAAAACATAAAAGAAAGTTAGTGTGTCTAAATCTACTCAACACCGTTGAGAACACACCCGGTTCGAGAAAACAGCGATTCCTTTAGAATAAAATGAATCAAAATTTTTACCTTGAGTCAAAATGAAATAACTTCTGTGCTTTAATGCATTCCATCTTCTCAAAAGAAATAATACTCTTTGTACTTAAGAACTTCAGCAACACAGAAAATAAAATACATTTTCATCAGTAAATAACTTAGAAGAATTTTATTCACAGAAAAACTCACATATCACACGCCAAAATTCTAACAACTCCTATAACAACGAAATGGCAGATAACTTCAAAAAAAAAAAGAAGTCGCCATCTAAAAAGTAGATATTCTCAAAATGAAATAAAGAAAACGTCCTGTTCTCTGTTAATAAAATTAAAGTCTCAACAAATATATTAGTAGGCCGAATCCGTTCATATTAGAATATCAGAGTTAATTAAGGTAGTTTAATACACACCCACACACATACACACACACACACATATATATATATATATATATATATATATATATATATATATATATATATATATATATATATATATGTATGTATGTATGTGTGTGTGTGTGTGTGTGTGTATATATATATAATAAAAATTGCTAGACCTAACAAACTCGAAAAAGTGTTTAAAATGTCACTCAGAGCTGAAGAATGGGTGTTTTATGTAAAGCTTGCGATAGCACTTGCATTCTTGTTGGTGGGTACCTTCTGAATTGGCCCTTGTAGATCCGCGAAGTCTTGGCTACTTCTTTTTGAATTCGGGAGCACCATTTTAGGTGAGCCAGCGTTGCGCCCTATGAAGAGGCATCACGATAACGACCATGCCTTATGCGGGATTCTAACCCAAGCCCACAGAATGGTAGAGTAGGACGCTATCCACTATACTATTAGAGCGGCATTTTATGTAAAACTTATTTGAACGAAAGACGAACGAAAAATATCACTCTACCCTTCCGAGGGAACGTTTAGCTTAAAGTTCACCATAAAACCACTTGACCGATAAGTGGACAGATATTTCATAAATAATTAAATATCCCTCCGACCTCTGCGAATAGAAATTTAATTGATATCCATTCCGGGGGAGAAAACTAAAAACATTACTCTTCGTTAAATTGCAGGTACCCCATTCGCCAAATTGCATTACCCCTCAAAAACGACTAAAAGATACAAATTTCATTTGGAAAAGGAATCACTTTGACGAGAAAATATCCCACTAAATCAAAGGGATAAGGATAATCTATAATTACGACGAAAAAAAAAACCCTGAGAACGTATATAGTTGATGATGCTCTCATTGCGGGACATTTTACGTGCAGGTCATTTAAAAGACAACAGAAAAAAGCAACTTTAAAAGCGCGAAAGTCACCTCAAATGTGTCTTCAGCTTGATATATCATGTTGAAAATTTCCTTTCATATTTTTTTCGTAAAAACAACCAATTCTTGAAGACACTCTCTCACTTGGCGGCAAAATTATGCTAATACTTTAACGCTGCCACGTGATAATAAATTATGGCGATAATCACGCCAGCATCATCTCTTCTAAAATTCTTCTGCAAGTACCAAAAGGCAATTTAACTGCATGTAATTGCGCCAATTTGGAGTAAAGAGTTAGCGCCTTTGGGCATGTATTAAGAAAGGGGGGTAGCAAAAAGTGTATATGATAAAAGAATATAAAGCAAAAAATGAAAAAATAAGTTATGTAACAAGCATGGCTATATATATATATGTTCCGTCGTAATCGCTTAATTTTTTTAATGTCCTTCCTCTCCTAGAGCTAGGCCGAGATATTTTCTGCACGAATAAGAAGATATATGTCCTAAAGCATTTATTTAAATATTTTTTCGTCAAAGAAAAAGGCTAAATATATAAACAACTAGCTGAATACCCGTGTTTTGCTACGGAGTACATTCAAATTAAATACAACGGTCAATGTATGCAATTAATGCCAAAAAAAACAAAAAATATATAAAATATATAAAAAAATATAAATATATATAAAAAAATCGTAAGGGATATTTTTATAGACAGAATTATGTAGAAGAAAATACTGAAATTAAATTTGATAGAACATACTAAAGAATATAGTACAGTTAATACAGTTAGAGGAGCATTTCTTTTACTGTATTTTATTTATTTTTTTTTTTGATAATTTCCAATCGTCTACCGCTTAAGATAGAAAAAAATCGTCAATTTATTTCGTTGTTATGCACGTGATGCAAAAATAATTTAAAGTATCAGAAACAGAAAAGAAACCACGTGATCAGCATTTAATAAATTAAATTCTAAAAATTAATCTTTAAAAATTCACCAAAAATCAGAAAAGGGAGACAAAGATTCGAAAAAGATTTCATTTTAAAGGAATTTTTAGGATCTTTCTCGTGATGTAAATTTTATGATCCTCAGAGTATTATTTTAAATGCAAACTTTAAAGAATGTTACAAAAACAGCTTAAAAATTTAATTTAAAAAAATCTAAGAAGAATTTTTCAAAAATATTTCTTAGTGCACTCCTACATTTACTACGGTTTGGTCTGTGCTTTGTCTGTCAGTCAGTCAATAAGTCAGTCAGTCAGTTACGGAACTGTTTTATATATATATATATACTAGATGTATTACCCGGCTTCGCTCGGGATTCAGTTTCTGTTATTAATTTTTTCAATGATTAGCCTCATTTTATGATGTTCTAAAGTTTTCGCTAAAATTCTTTTGCGGTAGCAAATAGCATTAGTTTGTTGTCGGTGCTGCCGTTGTTCATCGCTTTCCTCTCCTTTCGATGTTGAAGTTCGAAGACAATCGTATGTTCGACGCGTTAAAAGTTTCTTCATCAGTCTCACTGCTTCGGATCACTACAATTCGAATTCTGTTACCTTCGAGCTCTTGGGAATGTTTTTTCTTCACATTCTTGTGTGCGTCTAACTGCATTTCGAATTCTGTTGGCTTCGCGCTCTTCTGTTTTTTTTTTCATCACATTGCTCATTTCTCAACAATCTTTGACATTTTCCCCTTACTTCTGCAGGATTAAAAGTTGCTCTCCTCTTTTTGGGCATTTTAAAGCATTAATTTACAGCTAGTCAATAACGTTTGAATGGATTTATTATTATAGAAAAATAATCAATAATGTTTGAATGGATTGAGATCACATTCAATATTAAAACACAGCAAATCTGGTAATTATTATAGAAAAAGTATATACACGTATTTCATGCTCGGAATTCTTTCTCAAAACTAAATCGTCTGCTAAGTTTCAATGCCACTTTCAGACTTTCTTAATTATAATATACACGTATTTCATGATTGTAATTCTTTCTCAAAACTAAATCATCTGCTATGTTTCAATGTCACTTCAGTTATATAAATCATCGTGTCAAGGCTAAACGCACGTGTTTCTAGCTGAGTCAACGTGTCCTGCAGTATATTTGAGTTTGAACAGGTAGCTTGGGATAGTTTCAATTCATGAAATGGATAGATAACACATTCATTGAAAATGAATGACTTTCTATCCTTATATTTTCATTTAAAAAAAAAACATTCCGGCGTGCCACGTGCATGAAAATAATATATCAAATTCATTCTTGCATGCGCCAATATATGAATAAATCACGTTTTTAATGCATGTCTATTTATTTTTGCGGAAATGTTATAATTTAATTGGCAACAATAAAATGTTACAATGGCTTTGAACAAAAATATCCAGGGAAATTTGAAGATTTTTTTTTGGCGATTTTCAATATCCGTTGATACTTCTAACATAATTCGGGAATGGAACGTCGTAGCGGAATGAAAATAGTCTATAACCATCGCGCAAGTTCAAGCAATAAGTTGACCAAGTTTCATCGCAATTGCAGCGCATAAAATACGAACAAATAAATAAACAAACAAACATTCATTTTTATATATAGAGATATATATACACTATCAGAGAAGAATTAGGAATTAGTAAAACAATATAAGAAATTACATTTTTTACAACAAAATATTAATTACATTAAAAACGGAACTAAACGTAATGAAAGTGTAACGTGTTTTCGGAAATCTTCAAAGTTTAACAAATGCAGTATTATTTTAGGGGTACATATTATATATTGAAAAATTACATCATATAGTATTTAACTTATCATAACTCTTGTAAATATGGATATAAATCTAAAGTAAAATTATAAATTTTCCGAAATTGTATTACGTGAAATGTAGAATTCACTAACCTCGCCTATAAAATTCCCAGTACATACATTTTTTTTTTTCATAAATTGAAAATAAGCCAAATATTTGTAATCTAACGAAAATATGTTACGCTAAAAAAAAATTGCATTGTATTTAATGCAGATATAAATTAATTAATTTAACCTTTAAAATGTACTAAATATCTGTTTTTTAAACTTTGAAAATACTTTTAATTTGTACATATAATCTATGTATGTTTTTAGAATTTCAAAGCATTGGTAATTTATTTATTTATTTTTTAATAATTGTCCCCCTATGTTCGGGCAGATTTATTTATCGCCGTTGCAGTTCTGTTCTACTTCACAACGGTTTAAAAGAATGTATAGTAAAGGGCCTACATAGATTTATCATGAAATTTTCTGCATACTGAAGTACATTCGGACGATGCGCAAACAAATTTTCGCTACCAGAGTCTGAGGTTTCGAATCCTGTGGCTGTTGTAGGTGTTTCTAATTGTTCTAGAAAGGCTTTAAATTATAGTTCTCTTAAGTGCTCATACATTAATATATGAACGGAGTCCTGCGAAAACAAAATTAGCATGGTACAGCTATTTTGACTACTAGAAATTCAGCTTTAATGCCCTCATTTTTCAACCTGGCATATTTCGACATCACCTACTTTCAGAAAATATCTTATTAGCCTGTACTGAATAATAGTTATTTAATTAAAAAAAGCAAAATATGTGTATATCTCTATCAGGTTAAACAGCCATTTTTAATATAACTTTTGATGTACCGTAAAACGGGGTAACTTTGCGCCACGCCCGTGATACCGGAAAGGCAAAGAACAGCACCAACAGATTGTCCGACATACAGAAACACCTAGAGGCCAGTGTCCGAAGCTTCTGTGCGCCATTTGACTTCTCTGGCAAGAGTATTGTTCAAACATGTTGTCAAGCTATTGACTCAACTTCGGAAACTTTGGAAGCTGAAGGCTAACACCTAATACAATCAATTACCAAAGGTAATTATTCTTTATTGTCAATATGGTGGTTAGATTGTGGAGCAATATAACTTTTGTGTAGTGATATTTCCGAGAGATATGAGAACATAACATAAATATCGAAAGGTGACGGGCTACTTTGTGACTCATTGACACTGTCACAAAATAACCCACAAAGTTGACCCACCTCCTCCAGCCGCTCGATGTTGCATTTTTCCGTCCTTGCAGAGAAAGAAGTATTGATTATCTGGAAAAAACTACCAGACGACCGGTCGTCCGTGTGAGTCGGTTAGTCCAACTCTATGTACTGCTTGAACGCAACTGCGGTGTCGCAACGACACCGGATCACTCGTGTGCACCGAGCCTTAAGACACAGATGAGCCGACGTAAGGGTTAAGTATTTCTTGGGATTGGAGAAAGCCGGCAAAAGAAAGCGATGAAAAGAAATCCTCTCGAGATGGCGCTGCGACCTTCCTTTGTTCCCATTTCATTTGCAAAATAAAATACGCGCCTCAGTGCTAATTTTGTAATTGCCCCCGGTGCGATTTATCAGCAGGGAGGGGTATAATTTGGCTCAATGGCGTCTAATAGGCCGTGTAATTGGCGAAATGTGTTGCGACCGAGTAATCGCACGCAGAGACGAAAAAAAAAAAAACACTCACATTAAAAAAGTAGCTCTTGCCAGTCGGAGAACTATTCTTGGAAAAAGAAATTCTGAGCGCACACGTTGTGCTTAGGTATATTCTGTTGCAAAAGCTTATTAAGTTCCCCTTTTCACAATGCCTGCCCCCTTCCGTCGCGAATGGGAATAATTGTCCACTTTGAGAGGGGATACCTACTATTACCCAAATCGATACTGACCCCCAGGGTACGCGAAAAGAAGCGACCCGGGGTACTAAATACATATAAGTAATGAAAAGAATGATACCTGTTACGGCAGAAGGCCTGTTTCGCTGCAAACAGTTATACTTAAGCGTAGTGGATATATGTTATTCCCGACTAATTTCGAAGCATTAACTTTATTGGGCTTTATTAAGATATTTTCGCTTAATTGCGACGTTTAATACATCTTTGTTTTCTAACAGAGAAATTTAGATGATTACACGCCGACAATCTGTTAGGTGGCTTAGGATATGGGGCGTATTGGATATCTGACTGTTGAAGGCGCGACTTTTAGGCTGCTGTGTACTAACCCTATTGGATTCGCTCACCTATGGAGAAAATTTGCCAACTATTTACAGTTACACAAATGCTGATAATCCAATAAAATGGTATTTTCTGATAGCCTGAACTTTTTTGCACTTTGCAACAGGATTTGTTTTATAAATTTCGCCTCCCCAAAGGAATTTATGAGCGTTTAAAATACACTATAACAGATGTTTCCATCGAATAATTAAAATTTTAAAATATTTCATTATTTTAAAAATTGAAAAAGTCCCAAGATGTAAAATTTCTTCCTCTATTACAAAGTACAAGTTTTAAAATATCTTTAAATCCAAGTCAGCAATCCTTTGACACTTTTTCTCTATAGGTTAACATTAAGGTGGGCGAATCCAATAGGGTTAGTACAAAGTAGCCTTTAGTTTACAATCTCTCTATTCTAAGAAAAAGTAACTCCCACTACCGCTGTCAAAAGCTTGTCACGCTATCTCCTCCGAAACCGCTGGGGGTATGGGGTCGAGAGCGATACCAATGAATGCAGAAAAATGGGGGACCAAAGTAAGACATGTCTCATCTTCGTCGAATTTTTTTTTTTTAATTTTATGTTTTGTGGGAAAAAATTGACTTTTTCATCCTCAGATTACGATAACTCGCCAAAAAATGATCGTAGAATTTTGATCTTTTATACATTCTAAGACTACAGACATTTCTCTTTCAAACTAGACCTCATTTGTTTAAAAATATTTTAAAACAGACTAATATTTTCATCAAAAAATGAAACACAGTTTTTCAAGAAATATTGATTTTTTCATCTTCAGATTACGATAACTCGCCAAAAAATGATCGCAGAATTTTGATCTTTTTACAATCTAAGACTACAGACATTTATTTCTCTTTCAAACTAGACCTCATTTGTTTAAAAATATTTTAAAACAGACCAATATTTTCATCAAAAAAATAAACACAGTTTTTCAAGAAATATCGTCCCCTATGTGGATGCAATATCGATGCTCCTCGAGTTTTTATCTTACAAAGAAAATATTTGCATCATCTGGAAGCTGAAAGCTTTCTTATTCATATAAACACCATTCCAAGTCTATGTCTTAAATTTTCGATTTTTTAATTGAATTTTAAAGCTGATAATTCAACAGTGATGAAACGCCCTTCTCATTAAGGGTGACAACAGTAAATGCATGGAAGCTGTTATATTGCCCGAGAATCACCCCTATGTATCTCGCTATTAGCCATAACAGAGGAGCAAGCATAGAGAGCCTAGGGGAGAAGCCCCTAGTATTTCTAAACAATAGATCTATCTCCCTTCATTATGAAAAATCCATTATTTTTACAGTCTGCTATCATAAGTCCTTTGAAGACGAAAAAAAATTTCAGGTAGTCTCTTCAAACGAAACTACTGCGGGTATATATATATATATATATATATATATATATATATATATATATATATATATGTCTATATATATGTGTATATATATATATATGTCTATATATATATAGGTCTTTCATAGTGACTATATTTCAATTTTATTCAGCTCTATAGGGAGAAGCTACATAAAAAAAGCAAGAAAAACCGAAATTCCTCATAATGTAATAACAATAATTCAATTTGGACAAATTATAATAATAACAAATTAAAAGGGGGAAAATAATTCATTTATCGTGACATAATATTAATAACCATATAATGATTGAAACAGAGAACAATAAAAGGAAGAACCAGGTCAATAAAAGCCTTTTTTTGGTATGATAATAATAAGATAAAACAATTTTTATAAATAAGTGGAACACCGATTAAGGACAGTTTTGACAAAAGGTAAAGTAGTATCATATTGTTGACCATTAAGTTAGACAGCATTTTTCTTTCTAGAATATTCAAATATCTTTCATATCATTAATCTCCGTCTCCATTCCAACTTTTTCTTAATTCTTCTTTTAATTTCGTGGCATTGCATTCAATAGTTTAAAAATAAGTAACACGCGCAAATGGACCGTGTGATTGAATTCGTGTGGGAAGCCTCTTGATAAGTTTCCAGCCAAGCAATATATTAAACTAGCGGCCCGTCCCGACTTTGTCCGGGTTGAACAAAATATTATACCAATAAATTTCCAGTTGATAGCCAATAAATTGTAAATCTTTTTTTACCTTAATAATAACCTAAATAATACATTAAATTAATTTTATGTTAGTTAATAATTAAAATAAATTTTTTAAAAGTAAAAGGCGTGCCGGAGAACGGCTAGGTTCGAACCGCTAGCGTCAGAACAGAAACCCACCGCGATAGCACCACGCTCAGGATCGTTGAAATCTTCGGAACAAAAAGCGGTAGAAGACAGTAGCGGAAACAATAGAGATTGTTCGGATTAAGCTCCTAACTTTATTTCTAATGATCAGATATACATAATATATAGCCTTTGTCCATCTGGAATAATGTACCTTTCAAACAGTGAAAGAATTTTTCAAATAGGTACAGTGGTTCTGAAGATTACCCTCCACGTACAAAATCCCCTCTCTCTTTATATATTAGTATAGATAGCACCACGCTAAGGATCGTTGAAGACTTCGCCACAAAAAGCAGTAGAGGACAGTAGCGGTAACAATGGAGATTGTTAGGATTAAGCCCCTAACTTTATTTCTACTGATTAGATATACATAATATATAGCCTATGTCCATCTGGAATAATGTACCTTTCAAACAGTGAAAGAATTTTTCAAATAGGTACAGTGGTTCTGAAGATTACCCTCCACGTACAAAATCCCCTCTCTCTTTATATATCAGTATAGATAAGTAATTAACAGAAGTCCCGCTGTTGTTTGCTTAATTAATGCGTATATCTGGCAGCAGCGTGTAGCTGATATAAAGTTTAATTTGAGATTCGCATAACAGCATTTTCAAGTTTTCTTTATTAAGGAAGATTCAAAAGATCATTATAAGATCATTTTCTGCTTTCAGATATGCATGTACAGTGAGAATTCGGTTTGGTTTGGAGCGCTACGGCCAATTTTTGGGCTACCCAAGGGCTAATCAGCCGGGGACCTACTGCTTAAAGCCGATTCCGAACGGCTACAAGCGTCCATGCCAATAGTGGGATTCGAACCCACAGACTCCGGTACCGAATGCCAGCGCCCTAGCCATTCGACCATCGTCCGGCGTACAGTGGGGAATTTTTCGGGTTATTAAATGCTGCTAGCTTTGTAATGCTAGTAGCTTTGCTATTTTGTTACACGGGTGTTTTCTGCATTGGATGTAAGAATTAAATTTCGATTTATATTTGGCTTCGTATGTTACACATGAAGGTAGGAGTTACTTACGGCTTTCGAAACAACAAAAACGCCAAATAAGTCAAATTTTAAGACATCAGATTAAAGAATGTTAGACTAGCACCCAATGCTGATAGAGAGCGTTAAAGGCAATATTTTTTCCACTCTAAGTTCTAGTTTCTACTCTCTTTCGAAGCTTTGTGATGAGAGTTCATCTTCTTTTGAATAATAATCAAAATAAACCTCCCCCAACACACACACACTTGTTAAAAAAAGATACCTGTTTAATTTAATTCTGCATCATGCATCATACCAGGAAAATGTCGAAAAAGTCAAAATTCCGTCTATCGGTTGGCAGCTTGTGTTTGATGGAAGTCCCCCATCTGACTTCCTTTCTTGCTGACTGTAACCGCTGCATACCTGTTCGAAACGGAAACGCCAAGTGCCTTTGAAGGGGGGAGGGGTTCCTCCCCGATCTCGCCCCTCCTCGTAAAGACACATGAAGTCACTCTCCAGGATAAAAGAGAAAAAAGGCTTTACGAAGACCGCAAATTATCGATCATCGTTTCGAACCCTCGGGTTCGAAAACTGACCGTTCGAATGGAATTGACAGTAGGTAACGAGGAACGATTAAGGGCGGAAACGGTATGCACCGAAGTCAAAAGGTTGAAGAGGAATGTTTTGGGGGTAAGAGGTAGTTTTCTCGGATCGGAAGGAGCCCTTTAACCTCGCTGTCATTTAACAACATGTTCGGGTTCGAAGATGATATTTTCTTTCTCACTCTGTCTCTGTACGTTGCCTAAAAATTAAAATATGAAATTAGAAGTCAATCCTCAGATATCCGCATTAAATAAATTGCTTTTGGAATTTCCTTCCTCTACGCTCCCTAAATTGCTTCTAGGTTGGCGTTTCAATACTTATTTTTGAAGGTTACGATATGAGAAGAAATTTGATTTTTTTTTTCACAGTTTATGAACAGTCGCTAAATTTATACAGTCGATCCCCGTTATAGCGAACCCAGTATATAACGAACTCACAGATATAACGAAGGAAAATTTCGTCCCGTCGTTTTCTTATTTACAGTAGTGTGTCAGTTTAATGTAATCGGTTTTAGTCGATTGAATTCATTAATGATCACTTTTAATGGATTTTATAATTTTTTATTACGTTATTATTGAATACACATTGCAACTAATGAGTTATACATTTTGTGAACTCTAGCATTTTTCTTAACGGTTCAGATAGAGCGAACAAAACATTTGGTCCCTTGAAGTTCGTTATAACGGGGTTCGACTGTATTTGAATGTTCCTTTCATATTCTATTGCCGATGATAATTTTTTAGTGAATGAAATAGTGTTTAACACATTGTTGACCGGCAATTTTTATTTTAATATATACACAAGTCCCTGGCAAAGACTGAAATTTTGGAACGCGCTTTTTATTTTCTGAAATCTGCTTGCTTTATATGAGGGTCTGAGATTCCTAGTTTAAATCATAATATGTGAGTTTTCAAGTAAAGCAATGTGCAGTTGATCAAAAATTTATCCACTATGGCTTTCCTTTATACTAAATTCTTTTCAACATTTGCGTGTCAAATCTCGAATTTACTCAGTACCGGTAAACAATATTTGGTTGGTTTAACTTAAATAAATCAGTTAGTTAAATTAGTTGGTTTTGCTTGCTTAGTAGACCTTGGTTAAAAACTTATTTGAAGTCATAGCCTCTAAAATCTAACCAAATTAGTTATGAATTTTATATTCTGAAACTACTTTCAAAGATTTTAATTTGATGGAATGAGACCTATATGGTTTTTTTTCTGTTGATAAAAAGTTCTTGTATTATAAAATTTATTCAGAATATTTCTTCAAAAGCAACAAAAGTTTCAAATTCTTTTTGGATGTTAATTTTTTAAGGTAGGGATTATGAGATTTACTTTTTGTACTACAAACTATGCCATACATAAGGAGCCAAAATTTCAAATATCTTAAAAATATTAACACTTTAAGAATAGACGATTTTATGATGCTGACATTAAAATTCGTTGTTTTTTAGTGAAGAGGGTGTATTTAAAATATGGCTCCTATATTACGAGAGATATCGACTAATAGGTTCGACCTCAGTATTTAGCATCAAGCCATTTTAATATAAAAAAATTCCAGTTGTTTATTTGTTTTCAACATGTTATTTCGCTACTGGAAAGTCCTATTAATGGTTTTCGACATGAGAAATGAAGTTATTATTTTATCACTGAGAAATATCGTACTTTTTGTTATACTTTGCATATATCCTTCTCCTATATTTTATGTTTTCGTCCTATCCTATATTCCTCTTTAACATGGGAGTTCTCTCTCTTTTTCTGTTTAAACTTCTGGATACTTTCTGGGAATCTAAGATCATCTTTGCTTGTATCACAACAACCGGTCTGATAACAATAGAATTCGTTGCGTCACTATTTCAACATGGAATTCCCCCCCACTTTAATATCGTATGAAATTACAAGTACAGTAACCACCGCTTATAGTGATCACTGGTTATAAGAATCAACCGTTTATAAGAATCAATATCGCGAAAACAAAAACAAATGAATTATTTCCATGTTAAAATTTTCGCTTTAAAGAATCAATCCACCGGTTTTAAGAATCAGTTTACACTCTTCGCTTTACTTCCATTTTTCCAAAAAACCTACTTAAACCCTCAAAAGGCACGAAGTTCGTTCTTTTTTTTAAAGAAAGATTGATAAGATGGGATGGAATATAGTCGTAAAATTCACCCCTTTCTTTATTAGACATAACATAATCGTTTCCCCTTAAACGCTTTACCACAACACTGTCCTATTAGCTTGACCCGGGGGCAACTTTACCCGTCCGAGTAAATCTTCGTCTGAGACTATAAGTATTGAAAGAGGTATAAACAGCCTTCTGAAAACTTCATTACGTCAAACTACAGTAGAAAACTTTTTCTTGCTCCCTTCCTGTAGTTGAAATGTTAAAACTGTTAAGCAGGTATGTTGTAACTTGTAACAAATATTGTCTTTTTTTCTTCTCTTACTATAATCATGTGTATCTACTTATAGGTCTAAAAATTAAGTTTTATTCTTAAAACTATAAAAAAAAATTTTAATAAAAGATAGTTAATGTAAATTAAAGAGTATTTTATGGTAAATTATCTAATATATGTATATATAGGTGTGTGTGTGTTCCAGTCCAAAAACCTAAATTTCGGTTATAAGAATCAACCGCTTATAAGAATCAAAAACAGTAATAACAAACGTGATTCTTATAAGCGGAAATCACTGTATTGTTGCGTCTCCTTTACACAATGCTGCATCTCTTTTACGATATATACTGTCACCATTTTAGCTCTGATAGCTTATAAGTCAAATAAATAACAAACCCATAAAACAAGTTTGGGGAATTTTATAGGATCACAATAATACCCCCAAAAGTTCTAAGCATGGGTGATGTGTGTATACACCGCGCTGGCTTTCGGTGTTGAGAGTGCTCGGATCGAATCCCGGCGTCGCGCCAGTAAAATACCTTTGTATGTGTCGTCCCTTCATAGGGGGTAATGCTGGTTCGCCTATATGGTGCCCCCATAATAAAATGGTCAGCAAACTGCGGTGAATTACAGGTGAATGTTTACACGATAATTGCCTCCACTATAATAATAATAATAATAATAATAAATAAAAATAAAAAAATTTTAATTTTACTGGTATACATACTGGCACTATGACTTTCCATTAGGATTCATTCTGTCTTTCATATACTGTTCTGAAATATACGAATTCATGCAGGCCCTGATTTTCCATTAGGCCCGGTAGGCCCGGGCCTAGGGGCCCCCGAATGTTGGGGGCCCCAAAACAATTTTATTTTAAAAGAAAAAAAGAAAAAATTCCCAGTTCAATTTTTTTATTTTATTTTTTTTAATAGCAATTTTTTTATATATCCTTTCAAATTTGACTGATTAGTTCAGCACATGTATGTTATAGTGTATATGAGGGATACATAAGTTTTTCTGGTTGCATTGTATTGGTGTTTTAATGATGAAGTTAATATGTTGTATTGCTTTTTGTTATTTGATAATGTTCTAGGCTTCTAGGCTCCAAATAGCCAATTCTTGGTAAAATGGTACTTTCACAATGATTCATGATTATTTTTTTTTTTTTGTGTGTGTCAATTTTGGACATTTTACGCCCACATCAGTGTTAGGGGGCCCCCATCCCGAGTTGTGCCTATAGTCAAGAATTTTCTAAATCGGGCCCTGGTTTCATGTATAATTTCTAAAATTTTTTCTTCTTAATTTACAGTTATAAGTTCCTGGTAGAAAAAATCTGGTGGAAGTTAAGGTTTGGGTCTACTAGTATCCGATCATGGTAACTTTATTTCAGAGTTTCATAAGCACTCCGCTTTTTCAATTCCTACTATTAGTTCACACTCTCCCTATATATATCTTGTTCAAATTTTCAATCGTTAATAAAATACTTTTTATTCATCCACTCAAGTTCAAATACATTTTTTTAAACTTGTAGTGGATGACACTTAAAGTTAATACAGTTTTTTCAAATATTAATTCATTAATTAAATTTAATTAATCAATTTTAGTTTCTCTCTATATATATCTTGTTCAAATTTTCAATCGTTAATAAAAGTATTTTTTATTCATCCACTCAAGTTCAAATACATTTTTTAAACTTGTAGTGGATGACACTTGATGTTAATACAGTTTTTTCAAATATTAATTCATTAATTAAATTTAATTAATCAATTTTAGTTTTAGACCTAGAGCGACTCTTGCTCTTAAATAGTAATTTCCCTCTTGTTACTGTGTAAACGGTAGCACTGCGGTATCGCGGGCTTCTCCCGTCCTGTAGGTTGCGAGATCGAATCCCCAACCTGACAAACTTTTTCTCTCTCTTCCCCCCCCCCCCTCCTAATCTCGCACAGTAGGCAAGGTTCTGGCAGGCAATACTTTTTTTCAATTCCTACTATTTGTTCACACTCAAATTTTTCTTTGTTGACCTAAGTAGGAATTGGCATTAAAATTTTTTTTTATAGATATTACTTGTTTATCTGGATAATATACAGGCATTCGTTTCTTCATTCTGTGTTGATATATCTTCCATTTCCGTTTCTCCTATAAACCAAGCAATTTTCTCATAGCATGATTACTGCGTAGCACCCTATTTACTTACCTTCTGCATGGGGGTACAGGTATGAGAAAATGGAAGCTGCGAGTGATTCCCGACTTATGAAATACACAAATGATAAATGAGTTAAAACGCATCTCGGGTTTCTCGAAAACAGTTCGGGGCGCTTTCACAAAGAGCGGTCGCAATGCAATTTCCAAAGGGCTGCAAACTAAACACCATATCATTTACAGGTCTAAAGTGACTTATTTACTCGGAAAACAATCTCTCCGATGGCCTGGAGCCGCTAACCGTTTAAGACGAGCTATTTAAGCCACTTAACTCTTAACCGTAAACGATCATTTTGTTACAATTTCCGGAATAGCTGCAGAAACAAAATAGGGGGCAATCAGCTCGGTAAATTACCGGTCTTTATGTGACTGGGCAGGAAGGAATAAGCAAAATTTCGACCCCCACAAGTGAATGGATTTCACCTAAACAACTCAAATATCGTCATTCTCCCTCTGGTGTCATCAATAATGACTACGTTTATAGCTGGCATTATAGGCGGTTTCGACTTTACTTTTTAAAGATGTGTGATTGGTTCTCAGCCTGCGGCAATTTGGGAAAGAGTGGTAAATAACCAATTATCTGATGAGAAGCTTATCTGAAGACGGACATGGAAGGGATTCCAAATTTTTCTGCGGATAATTTTAGATCTTTTCGTATTATGCATGGAATCCAAAAAAAAAAGTTTAAGTCAGAAGATGTATTTCATTTCTAATTCACATTATTTCATATTTTATCTTTAATGTATTATCTTTAATTGTAATTTTCTAACCATGTACAAGCGCATACGAATGCATGAACTATGAACAAATATTTTAATGCGACTTTTATTCAAAGTTGACCGTGGTGCTCTTATCTTATCAACCAACCAAACGGGATTAATTCAGAATTATTGTTTCTGATTGACATACAAGATAGGGGAGCAATTTACTTCCATATTTTGAAATGTAATCAGAAAGGCAATATATATATATATATATATATATATATATATATATATATATATATATATATATATATATATATATATATATATATGTATATATATATATATATGTATATGTATATATATATATATATGTATATGTATATATATATATATATATATATATATATATATATATATATATGTATATATATATATATTTATATATATATATATATATATATATATATATATATATATATATATATATATATATTTATATATATATATATATATATATTTATATATATATATATATATATGTATGTATATATATATATATATATATATATATATATATATATATATATATATATATATATATATATATATATATACATACATATATATATATATATAGCAAAGTATATTATTTTTATTTTGTAGTTATTTGGTGTTATAACTGAAATAAACCATTTTCCAGATTGTAACAAGATGGAATACGTCATTTTAAACATCGTACCCCGTTGGGACAGCTTTGGTATAGTAGAATTCGTATATTGGTAATTTGGTATACACAGAATTCGTTTACAAAGTTTACGCTATTTTCCTTATTGTATTATTTTTTAATTTATATTGTATTATTTTTTAATTTATATTTTGCAAAATTATATTTCTATGTAATTCATACGATATTTACGATGCGATGTTTGCCTAGGCGACAAAAAAAGTCGCCAATACAAAATATCGCCAATGGGGTCCTACATCGAAGCTGTTCCTATTATTAGTATAGATTATTAATTTTATTACTTATTTTATATTATTACTTTGAAACCAAAACCAATTGAATTAACCCTATAATTTTAAAACATACTTTTGAATTCATTTTCTGTAATTTTGCACTTTTGATTTTAATTTCAGTTTTGTTTTAGGCAAACTTTTTCAGTTGGTATTTTAATTTTTTTTTTGTCTTTCTATAATTTAAAAACATACTTTTGATTTCATTTTCTGTAATTTTGGACTTTTGATTTTAATATCAGTTTTAAGGCAAACTTTTTCAGTAATTTATTTGGTTATTTTACTTTTTTCTTCAGTTCCCTGTCCGTTTAAGTTTTGCCATGAGCATTAACAAGTCACAAGAGCAATCGCTAAAAGTAGTTGGACTCGATATTCTTAAACCCTGTTTCCCACATGGTTAGCTGTATGTGGGTTGTTCTAGAGTTGGAAAAGCTGAAAATCTCTGCATCCTAGCTCCAAATGGAAGAGCAGTAAATGTAGTATATCTTGAATCTCTCTAAATTGATATTTCAAGCAAGAAAAGTGAAAGAGGACTAAAGTGAAAGAATATTATCAACGATACACAGGATTATATATTTCTCTTATTTAAAACAAAAACGGTCAAAATACCTTTATTCGTTGTTTTTACCATGTTTTTATTAACTCACTTTCTTGTGTGTTTGTGTGTTTCTCCCGTGCAAATCTTGCAATCGATTTTAACTAACTTCCCGACTAGCTAGACATTTGGAACTTTTAGAATAGCTCAGAACACGATGACAATGCATTATTTTAATACTTTTAGTCATCATTAAGCAGGATTAAATTCATTTTCAGTTATTTTCAGTTAATTTTGTTTTGTAGACTGGTGCAGCCATCTATTGGCCGGGACGGGAACGAAAAATTAAACGCAAGTGAACTTCCAATTAACTTCATTTTCTTTCAAGCTGATGGGATAATTCATCAAAAAAAAATTTTTATGATCTATCAAGTATCTATTAATACATAGAATTGTCAAGTTTATATGATTCAATAGAAAATTTAAAAACATGGTATATCAAAAGTTCTTTTTATCTTGTAATTATTTAGTGTTTCCATTCTCTGACGATGATTGCTGAAGGGAGCGGGTCCCTAAACCGACCGGCTAGTATATATATATATATATGTATATGTATATATTTATTTATTTATTTATTTATTTATATATGTGTATATATGTATGTATATGTATATATATATATACAGTCGAACCTCCATATATCGAACTTCCCTATATCGAAATTTTCTATATATCGAACTCTTAGCAAATCTCCATGTTCATTACATAGTAAAACTATTTCTATATATCGAAAAAAATCTCTATATATCGAAATTTTTTTCACGACATATTGGGAGATTTTATTCCACTTTAGAATAAAATCTCCCAATTTTTGGCGTTTGAAACAATACTCCGTGGACTGCAATTCGTGGAAAACATCCGTGGTGAAGTTTTTAAATGGACTGAATAAATGCGAGCATTTTTTTGATGAACTTTCCGCAAAACTGGCTTTTCAGCAAGATATTCATAGTTTTTTTTAAAGGTATATAGTACGCAATAAATCTTTCACATTAATTCATTTTTTAGTTATTAGCTTTCATTTAATGTGATTCGTATATAAATTGGAAATGGAGTTTCGCATACGAAAATTACCTTTAATTTTAATGTTTTAGGAGAATTATGATAAAACTAAGATCAATTCTATATATCGAATTTTTTTCCGGCATTTTGCTACTTCGATATATGGAGGTTCGACTGTATATATATATATTTATTTATTTATTTATTTATTTATTTATATATATGTATATATATATATATATATATATATATATATATATATATATATATATATATATATATATATATATATATATATATATATATATATATATATATATATATATATATATATATATATATATATATATATATATATATATATATATATATATATATATATATATATATATATACCCCTTAATAGCCGTTCTTACAAAGGGGTATGACATTTCCCGTTCTAAAGAGGGAATCGGGAAAATAGGCCCCGTAAGCTAAAGGTTTATTCAATAGAGTAAAAAAGGCCCACAGTAGCTCCATATTTGTAAAAATAATTTACTGTAGAAACAGAGAAAAAGAATGTAATTCTTTACAACCTGGCAATTGGATAAAGGTATTTATTTTCCTTAACTATTCATCGTCCAGTCTGAATAAAAAAAATAGAGATATTCATTTCAACTTGCATTGCTGTCATCTGTTGAGTGACAGAAGATTCTCTTGTTTAGGATAAAATTTTAATTTCCATATGAAAGGCTTAGTTAAGATCTAAACTCATTATAATAAGTTTGTAGGGTCACAGTTCAGTTATTATCCGGAAAATAACAGAGTGTACTGAGGTAATTACAAAGGAACCTAATTTATTTTCATTAAAATAATCCAGTGATGAACCCGGAAATGCTACTTGTCAGCATAAGAAGAAATAATTAATTCCATTTCTTCATTTATGAATTACGTGAATGGATTAAAACATTTAAATAAATTACTTGAAAAAAATAAACCTTCATTTCTGGCAATGCTGAAATTCGTTTCAATTCTTCATAACCTAGGTAAAGTGGGTGACCTAACAGGTGAGGGGTAGGGATACGCAATTTTCGTATTTACGTAATAGATGCGAATAAATGCGAAATTTGCTGATATGAGCGAATAAATGTGAAAATTATTTTTATTTACTGCTTTTCGGCTAAAACTCGGCGATAAACGGCTTTTTTAGCAAAATTAGGTAATAATTGAAATCATATATTAACACTAGTTGAAAACCCGTACTTTGAACTACGGAGTACATTCAAATTAAATACAACGGTCAATGTATGCAATTAATGCCAATATATATATATATATATATATATATATATATATATATATATATATATATATATACATTTATAACAAATGCGACGATCAATGTATGCATTCATGTAAAAAAATACAAAAAACATATTTAAAAAAATCATAACGGTTATTTTTATATACAAAATAATGTAGAAGAAAATATTCAAATTAAATCTAATAGAACATATTGAAGAATATAGTACATTTAATATAGTACAGTTTGAGTAAGATTTCTTTTACTGTATGTTAATATTTTTTGGATAATGTCCAATCGTCTGCCGCATTAGCAAGAATTTTTTTTGTCTAATTCGTTATTATGCACGTGACCCAAAATTAAAAGAAAAGAAACCACGTGATCAGCATTTAATAAATTAAATTCTAAAAATTAATCTTTAAAAATTCACCAAAAATCAGAAATTGAGGTAAAGATTCGAAAAAGATTTCATTTTAAAGGAATTTTTATGATCTTTCTCGTGATATAAATTTTATAACCCTCGGATTATTATTTTAAACGCAAACTTTAAAGAATGTTACAAAAACAGCTTAAAAATTTAATTTAAAAAATCTAAGAAGAATTTTTCACAAATCTCTCTTAGTGCACCCCTACACTATGAGAAATCCCATGCAAAATTTCAGCCCTTTATGTCCAGCGGTTTGGTCTGTGCGTTTTATGTCAGTCAGCGAGTCAGTCAATTACGGAACTGTTTTATATATATAGATAACTGCTTAACTAAGACCATCCACGGTCTTTAACAGAGAAAACTCACTCTCGAAATTTGCCTACCGTAAAATCTCGATAATAATACGCACTTTTTTTTCACATTTTAGTCCTCAAAAATGAGAGTGCGTATTAAACTCACGTACGACACAAACGTAGCTTTAAACTTTGGATAAACGAACGTACCGCAGCTGTAAGACATTGTCACAACACGGGTGCGTGCGCATCTGCACTCCGTGATTCATCCACCCGTTTACTAAGCAGGTATTCCTTTTAAACAAACGGAACTCACAGTTCGTATCGTCAAGTGAGTAGGATGATGGCGATATATATTAACGACGGCAACAATAATTATGACATGGAAGCAACAACAATAGATGAGCTGTATTCTAGTGAAAGTGATTAAAACCCATAATTTGACAGTATTGTTTGTTTTGAATTAACAATTTAAGATTTTTTTCTACCGAATTTGACGTTTTCGTTTCTTTTTATTAGAAATTTTATTTGTGTTAGTAAATATTTCTGCAATTTTTAAATAAAATATTGAACAGTTATGGGTGCGTATTATAATCGAATTTTAATTTTTTCCGAAAATTTCGCGCAAAATCAAGCATGCGTATTATACTCGGGTGAGTATTATAGTCGAGATTTTAAGGTATTACTTATTGCTAAAGACTTAAGGAAGAGAATGGGGAGACTACTACAATGTTAGCTTTTAACCAAGAATTTTGATACTTACCTAACCGAGAAAGTAAAATTGTGATTTTTTTTAAATAGATGCGAAATTTTTGAATTTATATATTTTTTTTGGAAATAAATACGAAATTTTATATATTGTAATTTTTTTACGAAATTCCGATATTTTTTATGAAAAATTTACGTACCCTTAGTGATGGGTGTAGGTAGCAAACCTATCAGAGTTTTTGCACGAATACAAATCAACATCTACGTTTAGCTTTAAGGCAACAATGGACCATGAAAAACTTTTTTCTATTTATTAACCAATCGCTATGAAATTTTGTATACTTATACAGTGTTGTTTAGAGCTGGAAATTCTAAATTTTAAAAAAAATCAGAATGTAATTAATTAAGATATTAATAAAAATCAGTTTGTTAATGACTCTATTTAAAAATGCTCCGTGCGTATTAATTTTTGTCTCAGATATCTCATTTTCTCTCTTAAGCTAGCTTTATATAGTTATAATAAAAGTTAGTAGCAATATTTTATCTACAGTCATATTTATAAAAACTAGAAAAGAAATCGATAAAAATAGGTCATTTTATACAAAATTTTATCAAAATTTTTTTTATTTATTGTAAAAATTTTAAGTTGTTTTAAAATAGTATAATGAATTGATTACTAAGTTTTATTCTAACATATATAAATAACCATTTTATGAAATTTTATGAAAATTCAAGAAAAATTATGACGCATGGAACATTTTGAATTTACCGAAACGACATGAAAACTTGTTTTGAGAAAATGGCATTTAAAGTTTTAATTTGACTAACATTTCCATTGTTTACGTTTGAGAAAAAAATAGTTATAACTCGGTTAATAATGATCGGATCAACATACTTTTTTTTTTTTTTCAAATTTAAAGCTGATGAGTTGCAGAATCATTTTCTGAAAGAAAAAAAAATCGTTTTGGGGGGCATATTTTTGTCGATCTGAAGGTCCATTGTAGCCTTAAACTTGGAGTAAAATTCTAAAAAGACTGCTGAAAGGGGTTTAGTGAGAGCCCGGCCGATTCATCGTGGTACCTTAGGCAAGTTCTTTACCTAAGGTAATCCTAACTAGAAATTCAGAGCGTATTTGTGGTTTATTACATTTCATGGTAGTCACAATCGTCATACCCTTTCTCTTTAATTATTGACCAGCTTCTGTTGAACAGAACAATTATCCCAGGTTATACAGAGGCTGTTCACACATTTTTTAGACGATGTATATTGTATTCACAAAACTAAATTACATAAAAGTCTTGTGTTTTAAATGTGCTATTTGACATCCCTTATTCTGAATTATCTTTCGACACCGCAATTTCCAGGATAATAATGCCTTTTGAAGTGTCAGAAGAGGTATTTATCCCATTCCTCCTGAACAGCTTTCCAGAGTCCTGTAAGGGTTTTGGGACGACGTTTGGATAATGCAGATTTTAAAAGTCCGAAAGCACAAAAGTCCATAGGTGATACATCGGGAGATTTAGTAGAGATATCAGTGAAGGGTACGGTCTTGATACCAGTTTTTGTTCCATTTCTTTTAGGAAATTTACAGTGGATTTTGATGTGTGACTGCTAGCTTTGTCCTGATGGAGTCTCACAGATTGATGGCACTGTGGGTAAAGCGATGGTATTTCATTCAGAAAAATTGGCGATAAAATATGTTCCTGATAGTATTTGGAGTTAATCTTGATATTTTTTTCCCACTCTCTTTATTTTTAACCTGCCATTATAATAAACACCAGCAACAATCATGAATCCCTTAGAAAAACTTTTTTTCGATTCTTTGAACTATGTACTTAAATTTTTTTTCCCCTTTTATGATAATAAATGGCTCTTTTTTGTTGCAATCATTTAAATACACCCATGATTCATCTATTGTGACAGTTGTTTTCCATTTTTCTTTGGATAAGTGTTTCTCATATAGAATTCTGCAGCGTGTCCTGCGTTCAGCGATATGATTTGGAAGAAGACGATGCACATTGCGTTTTTTCGCTTTCTTAAGATTTAAATCAACGTTTATCATTTTGTTTACAGTGGACACCGAGCATTTTAATGATTTTGCAACTGTCCTTTGACTAGGGGGATTTTCTTTTATCATTAAACAACGTACCTTTGCAATAGTCGAAGATGTCCGTTTTTTCCTTGGATACTTGTTTGGAATTTTTGTCCCACTTGAGGCTCCAATTTGACGTTTTTTTCCTTTCTTGTTGACAATATTATCTATCGACGCTTTAGATATCACAAAACCATGACTCTCAAATCATTTGTGGATAACGGAGTATTCATATTTCTCTTCGGAAAGAGCATAAATGTAGCCTTCGAACCACTGCTTTGTTAAAAACGCCATTTTGAATAAAAACAAAACTTTCAAGCCGCACACGATATTTTTGACTTTTAAAAACATAGTACAATTGCAATTATTTCTTTTGCAGCAAACGCTTTTTTATTACCGCTTACCAAAATATTCTAAAAAATGTGCGAACAGCCTCTGTATTACGGTTCGTTTTGTAGGGGTATTTAGTTAGTCGAATGAGTGATTGGGTTGGGATTTTTAATTTTTGCTCTGATTAATCTCATTTTTACCTGAACCATAGAAGGCTGGCGTCACGAATCACCCTTCCACACTGAAGACAAGATGTTGACTGAAGCATGCGTAGACTCACAGTAACCAAGGTCGAAGGGTTTGTTTGCGTTGAATAAAGAAACCATAGCTGCGTGAGAGGCAGATGTTCCAACCGAAGGGTTAAATGCATCACTTACAGTTTTAAAAAAGCTAAGGAAAATCATAAATCTTCAATGGAACGTTAAGTCTTGTTGATTCAGAATTCTGTTACTAATATAAGCGAGTGCGAATAGTATGATTCTCTGAGGCAACCGTATGACTGTATGAGTTATTGAGGGAAGAATTAATACTTGCGTTATTTATAGCAGTCTTTTTTAAGAACCATTTATAGAAACAGTGTTAAAATACAACTTTTCTGACCAAGAAAAACATTTTTGCTGTTTTGAAATATCAAAATTTCGCCATCGCCAAAACATCTGAATATCATTAATCTATATCGCTTAGTTGGTCCGTTTGGGGTGGTATGGGCAACTTTTACAACACAGGGGATTAATGGACCGAAACCTGTGGCATATAGCCGATTGCGAACGGCTGCAAAGACCAATGCTTACATCGGTTCTCGAACTCTGGACCCGAGGTCTAGCGACCTAGCCATTGTCCAGTAACATTGCTGTTAGACAACATGCCTCTGATCTGTTCTTGCCAGAGAATACTAAGTGTATGGGCTTACAGGGTAATCCAAAATTCGACTGACAATGTCGTGAACTGGCGTGGCTCTTTTGTCATGTACAACTGGACACGTAAAATCTTCATTCATAAACACGAATATCACGTTTATTGACGCAAACAAAAACACTCACACAAATAACATGATAGGAATAAAATGCGTTGTGCCGATAAATGGCGAAAGGGTTATGCACATGAGAGGCGGGGGGGGGGGGGGGCGCTATCATAGCAGCGTTCCTGACAGACAAATTCAGAGGGGTGATAGTAGACATCAAGACGAGCAATAATCACATAGGAATGTATGACTGGAAGCACAAACCTGACGCTAGAGGGCACTGTTTACTTAATCGGCCTCTTACCAACCCCACTAGATGGCCGGTAATATCAATTTTTCTGGTCATACAATCCTATGTGATTATTGCTCGCCTCGATGCCTACTATCACCCCTCTGAATTTGTCGATCTAATTTTGGAACACCCTGCATAACAACTATACAGTTAGATATATTTATGCATTAAATTCTATTTATTTTCAATATCTTTAATTATATTTAATTATCTTTTTTTTCACGTTTTTATTAACTCGCTTTCTTGTTTATTTGTGTGTTTGTGTGTTTGTGCGTTTGTCCTGTAACAAATATTGCAATCGATTTTTAACTAACTTCCCGACTAGCTAGACATTTGAAACTTTTAGAATAGCTCAGAACACGATGACAAAGCATTGTTTTAATACTTTTAGCCATCTTTAAGCAGGATTGAATTAATTTTCAGTTATTTTCAGTTAATTTTGTTTTGTAGACTGGTTCAGCCATCTATTGGCCGGGACGGGAACGAAAAGTTAAACGCAAGTTAACTTTCAATTAACATCATTTTCTTTCAAGTTGATGGGATAATTCATCAAAAAAAATTTTTTAAGTATTTATTAATACATGGAATTCTCATGTTAATATGATTCAACAGAAAATTTAAAAACGTGTTATATAAAAAGTTCTTTTTATCTTGTAATTATTATAAACTAGCATTATTGCCCGGCGTTGCCCGGATAGATATATAGATGTCAAATTTTGATGCATTCCATCAAAAAAATACTGGGCTGCAACCCCCGATCTTCATGTTCATCTGGCCAGACAGAATGCGCTTAGCGCGTTTCTACTGAAATGATATACAAACAATAAGAAAGAAAGAAACTTTGAGCCTGCGGACCTTCGTCTGATTTTATTGAGAATTCTGCATCACTTTCCGCATGAAAACGAATCATCTGCAGATTTCACAAAGCAGAGCCAGGAAAGTTGTGCTTATCTGGGGAGCCAGGGCCAAAGGTCATTCCCAACTCTCTTCCTCCCGCGCATTGGAATTTGACCACCCCCGTCACCCCCAAACCAACCCCTCTGAACGCAGCTATTCCCCCAACGCAGCCCCTCTGAACACAGCTGGTTAGGTGAAGGGGCTATCCACAGGGGGTACGCGCATCTTAGGGGCACAAAAAACATTAAAAAATTAATTTTTAAAAAAACTAATTGAGCCCCAAATTTCGTTTTTCCTGATTTAAGTTTCTCGGGTCCTAAACATGAACTGTGCCGAATTTGGTCCCGGTGGGTGAAACAGTCTATTATTCTATAGCGGACAAACAAACAGACAAGCTCTTTTATATATATAGATTAACGATCAACCTCAATAGCAGGTCGCTTTACTGAATTGCATCCACCTCGTACTCATCTACAGGGAAACTGCAAGCTGTTCGTTTAATTTTAAGACGGGAAGAAAAAGGGACAAAGCAAAACAAAACGAAAAATGAATAAATTTCAACCTTTTAAGTTTACAGCGAGCTCAACTTCGACCTTTTTGCGGTGAGACTCGTCCCTTTCACCATTTTATGAGCGCATCAAACAGCCTCAATTAGCTCGTAAATGCATCCGAAAATTGTGCGGTTTACTCGTGGAAGTGTTTAGAGTGAATGATAATAAACGAACAATTACCGCCGGCATCTCCAACAGTGAAGTGTGTGGGAGACGAAAGAAGTCAACGCATGGATTTCACCTGAAATATCTAAGCCAGCGGGTCGTTAATTGACCATTTCCCACGTTTGCGGCTTTTCTGCGAAGTAAAGTTTCATGCTGGGTGTTTCTGGCGCGAGATAGCTGAAAGAGGTGGCGCAAAGCAGGTGAAATTCGGTGTATGCTCTGCTTCTAGAACTAGTTTCGCTTTTACAGGTGGTTTTGTTAGCGTACATGTTAAAAACATGCACGTCAACAATTCTTATAATTTATATTTAAATAGCAGAGTTTAAAAATGTGCAGTAAAAGCTATGTTAAAAAAGGTATACGCTAAAACCATTAAAGTTGTTCAAAATAATGTATAGACGACAAGACTTTTTAACAATAACTAAAAGTTTATTCATTTGAAAAACTGGTTAAGAATTAGATAAAAACAACAATATCAACATCTTTCTTCTTACTAATAATACTGGGGTTTTCTTTAGATCAGTTTTAAAACAAACATTATATTTTATCATACTGTGATGGACTATCATAAGAATTAATACATAACTAATACAAAACGTCTTACTCCAGACAGGCTTGATACTTCATCCCAATATTTCATCAGCTCAAGAACAAGATAACGATAATGTGTGTATCCTTGATGCCGTGATGCCTTTTCTCGAAAGTGTTCGCCGCTTATATACACTTAACAAAAGCCGATATTCAAATATCGGGTACATCACTTCACTTGAAAAAAAAAACTATCGGCTGGTAACTGAAGATTTTTGTGTTTAATTATATGACAGTTTGCCAGACATGACTTAATCTAAACGAAACTTACGTCGTTGATTCGGTTTAGTTATTAATTGAATCGGCTTAAAATGGAAATGCAGAATATGACGTCAAACTTCGGAAAGGCAAGTAATTAATGGACCTTTAAAGTAATTCTTAGTTCACATTGCTAACAGGTTTCTTTTGCATCGGAAGGTTTTGTTGCCGAAATAATATTATGTTTTACTTTCATCTAATATTTAGAATTGCCACATACTTCACTCCGGAAATTTGAGTACTGAGAAACCATGAACAGGTGAAACGTGTAGACCTCACCTTATCCTTAAAGGAAAGAAATAATAGAAAAAAAAAATTACACCTGACTGGTTGTTTGCAAACTCTTGTAGACATCGTATCGAATTTTCACCAGCTTTAAGTGTACTTTTATGCTTAAATTAACTTAAGTAAATGAAGAAACCGATGCTCTCTACTCGAACAAATTATATTTATATAGTTCACTCGAGGTGACGTCCCCCCTGTCTCTATAAGCTAAAAATTCGAATCATTCCAGCTTGATCATAAAAAGAAGTCTGGTCGGAAAGAAAGACAGGATATAATTCATAATCTCGTTTGTATATTTGCTGTAGTTATCTGAGGGCAAGGTTTTTGTGTCTGAGTGCAAGGAAAATAGAAAATTTCTTTCATAAACGTCAAATCCATACATACGCAACAGTCGAAAAAATTTATCTTTTGAAACCGTACGAACCGAAACTTATCTTAGAAATTGCACTAATATATATATATATATATATATATATATATATATATATGTCTCTGTTTATGTATATGATTATGCAAGTACTTAGGTGTTTTAGACTGTAAATATAAGGGAGAGGGGAATGACGGCTACCCTGAAAAAAGCTGTAAAGCATCAGAAAATGAATTACTTGATTCCCGAGCTAGCTTATGCTAGCGAGTATCACTGATGTGTTATCATTAAGAAAACATATATATATATATATATATATATATATATATATATACAGTAACCACCGCTTATAGTGATCAGTGGTTATAAGAATCAACCGTTTATAAGAATCAATATCGCAAAAACAAAAACAAATGTATTATTTCCATGTTAAAATTTCCGCTTTAAAGAATCAATCCACCGGTTATAAGAATCAGTTTACAATCTTCGCCTTCCTTTCATTTTTCCAAAAAATGCCACTTGAACTCTCAAAAGGTACGAAATTCTTTCTTAAGTTTTTGAAAAGAAAGATTGATAAAACTTTGGGGTGGAAAACAGTGGTAAAATACATTCCTTTAGACATACCATAAGAGTTTCTCCTTATAAGCTTTTGCTAAACACTGTCTGATTAGCTTTACCCAGGGGCATCTAACCCGCCCGGGTCCGATTTCACTTTTCTCCAGACAGGCACTCCTTTTTTCCCACCACTTACTTCCTGGTTGCGGATTTCTGGACCCTGAATCACATAAATCTTCCGCGAAGTGTTCACCATCACTTATGCAAATGTGACAGTGGATTCAGCACTTCAAACCGTGAAACGTAAGTGGATCCATTTTGCTGAATCAGATGAACCAGATGCTGAATCTAACGTTTCACGGTTTGATTCAGAATCAAACCGTGAAACGTAAGCTATAAAGTGAATCTTCGTCTCAGACTGTAATAAGCATACGTCGCTAGTATTCACTTTAGTTTTCTAACAAAATTGCCAGTTAGTGTTAAAAATTTTTGATAGTCGAATTCAAATATGATAAAAACAAGGAAAACTCTTAGTTTTTCTGAAAAACAGAACTTGTTAATTATATATGATGCTCTTCCAAAGTGTAGTCAAAGAGAAGCTGCCTCTTGTTGATTTTATAATCATGTGTTGTTACTTATAGGTCTAGAAATTGAGTTATAGTATTTTGTTTAGAAATTGAGTATTTTTAAAATTATAAAAAATAATTTTAATAAAGGATAAATAACGTAAATTAAAGAGTATTTAATGGTAAATTATGTATATATGTGCCTGTGTGTTTATATATATGTTCAAGTATATATTTGTGTGTGTGTGCCTGTCCAAAGGGAAGTTTCGGTTATAAGAATCAACCGCTTATAAGAATCAAAAACAGTAATAACAAACGTGATTCTTATAAGCGGAAATCACTGTATATATATATATGTGTGTGTGTGTGTGTGTGTGTGTGTGTGTGTGTATGTATGTATATTGTATGTATATGCACATATATATATATATATATATATATAAATGTATGTATATATATATTTATTTATTTAATTTATTTATTTATTTATTTATTCATTCTTGGACCCGTGTTCTTGAGATATATGGTATCCCAACCCGTAAGAAAAAGTTTAAAGATACAGCTTCCCATATAAACTTCAACGGCAGGCTAAAAACTATTATATCATTCGTAAGTAGAATGTTTTATACTATATTATAAAATCACATACACTAAGATACGACCAGCTGACTTTTTACATTTTTTTTCCGTTTTTAAATCCATGTATTACAGGATAGTTGGAAAAAAAATTTTACCACTATAATAAATGAATTTTTTTTTTTTCTGCTGCAAAAAGGTGGTTTGGGGCCGTAAGTATTCTAAGTACCTTGCTTTTACTTCGGTAAAAGTTTTGATTCCAGGAGAAACGGAACTGCTTGCTCCTGAAAGGGATAAATTTGGCTCTACAAAATGGCTACTCATTTCTCTCCCTACACTGCTATATTTCCATGATTGAAAAATACAAATACTTAAATTTTTATTTATAGCTATTTCTATTTCACCGCAATCCACAAATCAATTTTTGCAGCTGCGAGGCCGCTCTTCTAAACAGATTTATGCCCTTGAAAATTTAAAATTGTGAGAAATAGAAATGGAAAAATGAGAGTTCATGATATCGTCCCGAAAGTTCAGCATATAGAATATCTGTGTGAAAGCCTGGTTTTGAATACCACCTCTGGTAGGCTGTCATTAGTATCTAAAATCTGAATATTTTAAATAGAGCATGTATTTTTACAAAAATTCGTTAAAAAAAAAGCCTCTTATTATATGAAGACCTTGTGCAGTTTTAAAACAACGTAAATTTCCCTAAAATAAATCTAAAAACCTGATATTTTTCTTACACAGTCTTCATATTCCTCTATGATAAGTATATTTGTTTTCCTGTGACTTTATAATTTATTATTTTGCGTATTAAATGACCAAACCAATGTACATATTATTGTCACCAATGCATCTCAATTTTTCGATTTCTTGTGGGAAGGTTAATGTGAAAAAACTATTTTGATCTGTAGAAGTATTTTAGTATCTATTTTGTAAGGTTTTTTTTTTTTTTATATTCTCCTGTTGGTGTAAAGGGGGTGGTGTGGGGAATATATATACCCTTACCCTTTAGTATCTTTTTGAATGACCTTTTCTTTTCGATTTTCTAACTACTGGGAATTTTTAATATACCCTGCCCCTTAAGGGGGCATATTAGACTACCACCCCGTCCCAAAGTAGGAAAATAATCCATTTATGAGATATAGACATTAGTTTCTCAATTCCCCTGCTCTCTCTCGTTCAAGAACGTAATTTTGTTGACAAGAGTAACAAAAAAACTTACGTAAATTGGTGTTCTATTCAGTGTAGAACACAGATAATGCAATATCGCTTTAAAACGTCTTAGTAGTTCAAACGTTTAAAACGTTCAATGATTCATTCATATTGCTCCTACCTTAATGGATCGAAGAATCCGGAATTGGTTTCCTTTACGTCATCCTCACGGTGAAATCGCAAACCACAAGAATGACAAACGATGACAAAAGAGCTTCTGCCCCCCCCCTTCCCCCCTTCACACACACACACCTTTTCAACGATGTATTTAAAAGTGGGCGGAATAAATAAAATGATAAACTGCCCTCGTTTAAATAACGTATACCTGCTGCAAATAACAGTTCGGTGGTATTTCCCTCCTCTGAGGTTTCGGTGAATTGATATTAAAAATTGACCTTTAAACAATTGAGTTGCTTTTCTTAGTAGAGTAGGTGACGAGTAACAAGTCAGTGACGAGGAACAAGGTCATTTAAACGAGTAACATAAATGATGGGTAATAATGTATGAGTGCGTGAAACATTTTTATTGCGTTTGGTCTAGGGACAATAATTTGAATTGAGGCCAGTCTTTTTATTTGCTCTAGTCATATATATATTCAATGCGGAGGCCTTGTCCCTTTAAACATTCGTCTGTTATCACCGCGGTTTTGCTGGCCTCTTTATTATGGGGCACCAATAGGTAGATCAGCATAGCCTCCTATGAACCGGTCCCGTAATTTTGAAACGAGTCAAGTGACGAGACCGGAAACACTTGACCCCGCACCTCCAGAGGTATTTTTGGAACTTGGAGGACATTGCAGCTACGGCAGATTTTTCCCGTGCGCGAACCGTCATTAGTGTACACGTCAGTCGATTTCTTCGACGGGCATCGAACCACATATATATATATATATATAACATCATTGTAAATCAGTTAGTTCGTAAAAATAGGCTATGTTCTAAAGACAATAGGATTAAGCATATTTTAGACTTGAAAGCTGTGCTAACACGGAATAATTACCCCGAAAGTCTATCCAAAAACATAATTGGTTGTTTTAGTTTTAATGAATAGTTTGTTCTGTTGCATTTAATAAGTTAAACATAACACTAAGATAAAATAGAAAAAATAACTACTAAAAAAAAAATAATAATAATAATCATAAGTAAAAATAAAAATAATAATAAAAATAACTCTTAGTAATAATAATTAAAAACTAAATTATTAAGGGTATAATAGTCCTAAAATACGGTAAGCATAGTAAGTCTGTAACTGAGAATCCAATATCTCCATGGTTGCAAGTTTTGTGACGTCAGTCATCTTGCGATTACATGTTCTTAACTTCCACTCTGTCTAGCGCCAGGCTTCGTGTTCTTTGGTTAAGTACTATTATTCAATTTTTAATCAATTCTTCTGTTTTTCTTGGATTGTACGGTGTCTGAGTGTGTTTATTGTATAGATCATACTCATCGGAAACAATCCATTGGTTTTTAGACAGCATTGACACCGCTGATGAAGAGATGCTGTCTAAAACCTCTTTCATACTTTTCTTTTCATGTTACTTTTTCCTGGCTGCAAGTAGCTTTAGGGCTATTACTGGTTTTCTCTATCATCTATTTCTTATATATATATATATATATATATATATATATATATATATATATATATATATATATATATATATATATATATATCAGCATTTATGTATCTGTTAACAGTAGACAAATTTTCCCCATAGGTTAACATTGACGTGAGCGAATCCAACAGGGTTAGTACACAGCGGCCAATGAAAGGTAAACTGATATATTTCGAACACTTACATACCTATTAATTGCATATACGTGTTTTAACAAAAGATAAAAAAAATTCGCACCTGTTTAAAAGTACGTAGGTATAATTAAAATAAGATACATTGTTTTCAAGCTCTCTAAACTATTTTAATGGAGGAACTCGCAAAATGGAAAAGCCTCAACGGCATGGATATCCCAGAACCCTTATTTCTTTTTTTTTTTAACTAGCGTCGCATCATAAAACAGCGTTTATTAGTTAGTACTTTTATCGGCATAAAACATCAGAACAGCTATTAAAGGGTTGTGCTGTCTGTCAGTGTGCTTATCTCACAAGAATTAATGACTGCGATAAGCCATTACACCTTAATTCAATCTGAAATTGCCGACGTTCGAAATACCCGAAGTTCTTGCGGAGGCGTGGCCCACCCCCTCAATCAGCGCGGTCGAGTGGGCAGCGAGTGAAAAGCATGATTTACCGAGTGTCACAGTTTTGTTAACTTTGTTATTTTACGAGGGTTTTCGAAGACCTTTTTGAAATGGGATTCTACTTTAACACTACGCACTCCATCATCAAAGTAAATTAGTTTAATTACCGTTGTATCCTTTCAGACTTAGCTGTTGTTTTTTTTTTTTAATTTATTATGACCAGTTGGTAAAAAGGCTTTTACGTGTGTTACAAAGCGAATCATGCAAGGCACGAATGCGGCCTAGATATAATAATTAAGGAGAGGGCAAATGTTATAGTTGTTTACAAAGTATAGGAAACGTTAACGTTTTGCATACAAATCTATTCTGTGAAGTAAGAATGGTTTTCTAAATCACATGTGTGCACTCAGAGCAGGACTGATCCATCGTGACACCTGAGGCAAGTTTTAAAAAATTTCAGGTAGTCTCTTCTAACGAAACTACCGCGGGTTATTAATGTAGGATTACAGTGATTTCCGCTTATAAGAATCACGTTTGTTATTACTGTTTTTGATTCTTATAAGCGGTTGATTCTTATAACCGAAATTTAGGTTTTTGGACTGGAACACACACACCTATATATACATATATTAGATAATTTACCATAAAATACTCTTTAATTTACATTAACTATCTTTTATTAAAATTTTTTTTTATAGTTTTAAAAATAAAACTTAATTTTTAGACCTATAAGTAGATACACATGATTATAGTAAGAGAAGAAAAAAATACAATATTTGTTACAAGTTACAACATACCTGCTTAACAGTTTTAACATTTCAACTACAGGAAGGGAGCAAGAAAAAGTTTTCTACTGTAGTTTGACGTAATGAAGTTTTCAGAAGGCTGTTTATACCTCTTTCAATACTTATAGTTTCAGACGAAGATTTACTCGGACGGGTAAAGTTGCCCCCGGGTCAAGCTAATAGGACAGTGTTGTGGTAAAGCGTTTAAGGGGAAACGATTATGTTATGTCTAATAAAGAAAGGGGTGAATTTTACGACTATATTCCATCTCATCTTATCAATCTTTCTTTAAAAAAAAGAACGAACTTCGAGCCTTTTGAGGGTTTGAGTAGGTTTTTTGGAAAAATGGAAGTAAAGCGAAGAGTGTAAACTGATTCTTAAAACCGGTGGATTGATTCTTTAAAGCGAAAATTTTAACATGGAAATAATTCATTTGTTTTTGTTTTCGCGATATTGATTCTTATAAACGGTTGATTCTTATAACCAGTGATCACTATAAGCGGTGGTTACTGTATTTATCGTTGCTTACCTCTTTTGTATGTATATCTATATATATAAAACAGTTCCGTAACTGACTCACTGACTGACATACAACGCACAGACCAAAACGCTGGACCTAAAGGGCTGAAATTTTGCATGGCGATTCTTCTTATGGTGTAGGGGTACACTAAGAGAGATTTTTGAAAGATTCTTCTTAGATTTTTAAGCTGCTTTAGTAACTTTTTTTACGTTTGCATTTAAAATAATAATTTGAGGGCTATAAAAGTTATATCACGAGAAAGATCATAAAAATTCCTTTAAAATGAAATCTTTTTCGAATCTTTATCTCTATTTTCTGATTTTTGGTGAATTTTTAAAGATTAATTTTTAGAATTTAATTTATTAAATGCCGATCACGTGATTTCTTTTTCTGGTACTTTAAATAAATTTATCGTCACGTGCATAACAACTAAATAGACAAAAAAATATTTTTTTTCTTGCTCATGCGGCAGACAATTGGACATTATTTTGTCTATAAAAATATCCCTTACGATTTTTTATAAATATATATATTTTTCCTTCATCAATTGTATATATTGAAAGTTGTATTTATTATAAATATATATATATATATATATATATATATATATATATATATATATATATATATATATATATATATATATATATTGGCATTACTTGCATACATTGACCGTTGTATTCAATTTGAATGTACTCCGTAGCGAAGTTCGGGTTTTCAGCTAGTATCTATATATAAAATACAGTTCCGTAACTGACTGACTCACTGACTGACATACAACGCACAGACCAAACCGCTGGACCTAAAGGGCTGAAATTTTGCATGGCGATTCTTCTTATAGTGTAGGGGTGCACTAAGAAAGATTTTTGAAAAATTCTTCTTAGATTTTTTAAAAATTAAATTTTTAAGCTGTTTTGGTAACTTTTTTTAAGTTTGGATTTAAAATAATAATTTGAGGGTTATGAAATTTATATCACGAGAAAGATCATAAAAATTCCTGTAAAATGAAATCTTTCTCGAATCTTTATCTCCATTTACTGATTTTTGGTAAATTTTTAAAGATTAAATTTTAGAATTTAATTTCTTAAATGCTGATCACGTGATTTCTTTTTCTGGTACTTTAAATAAATTTATCGTCACGTCCATAACAATGAAACAGACAAAAATTATTTTTTCCCTTGCTAATGCGGCAGACGATTGGACAGTATCCAAAAAAATATTAAAATGCAGTAAAAGATATGTTCCTGAAACTGTACTATATTCTTTAGTATGTCCTATTAGATTTAATTTGAATATTTTCTTCTACATTATTTTGTCTATAAAAATATCTCTTACGATTTTTTTATAAATATATATATATATATTTTTTTTTACGTCAATTGTATACATTGATCGTCGTATTTATTATACACACACACACACACACACACACACACATATATATATATATATATATATATATATATATATATATATATATATATGTGGCTATTCACCGGAACAGTCACATAATACCCGAGAAAAAAACTCAATCCCGACAATAAATAATGAAACCCGAGGTGACATTTTACTATTTTAATGAAGACATAACAATTAAGTATAGTTTAACACAAATTTAACAATTATACAGGAACACACGAAAATATGCTGCTACAAGCATGGAAACATTGGATCAACTGCCAATACTTCTTCTCAGCAAAAAAGAGTTCAAAGGGCATCGCCACGAACTCTAGTGGTTGTTTCTGTCCAAGGAGTCAGAGTTTTTGCGTCATGATGCCCTGTTGGTTACATATATATATATATATATATATATATATATATATATATATATATATATATATATATATATATATATATGTATATATATATATATATATATGACATACAACATATATATATATATACATACATATATATACATACATATATATATATACAACATATATATATATAACATATATATATATATATATATATATATATATATATATATATATATATATATATATATATATATATATATATATATATATATATGTATATATATATATTTTTTTTTTTTTGGGGGGGGGGCATACATTGGCCGTTGTATTTAATTTGAAAGTACTCCGTAACGAAGTGCGGGTTTTCAGCTAGTGTATATATATATATACGTATATGTGGCTTGGTACAAGAAGTGCCTAAGTAAGTTTTCTCCAAGATGACTTTGTTTGCTTATGTCTCTTTTAAAAAATACTATTTTCAATGTAAGAAGTACCCAAGTCTGTATATTAGTTCAGAAAACACTTTTAAAGCATAGGACATATTTAGGTACTTCTTACATTGAAAATATAATTTTAAAGAGACATAAGTAAACAAAGTCATCTTGGAGAAAACTGACTTAGGCACTTCTTGTGCCAAGTTCCAGATATATGTACGTATATATATATATATATATATATATATATATATATATATATATATATATATATATATATATATATATATATATATATATATATATATATATATATATATATATATATATATATATATATGTATATATATATATATATGTCAAAATTTTGACGCATCTTGGTTCTTTTCTGTTTAACTTGTCCAAGCGATAGACTGGGTTTGGCGCGCTGCCCGAATTATAACTCGACGGACAGACGGACGGTTTTAGCGTCTGAAATTTTTCTTTCCGAAGGACCGTTATGGAGGAACGTGATACTACGTTAAAACGGCGTCCTTTCAAATTTTTAGAGAGACTGTAAGTAATTAACACATTTCTATTAGAAATAGTCTACATTTAGAATAGCGATCATTTTGGAAAAAATATGTATTCGTTAAAAAGTCATTTCTTTAAAAGAACATAAAAATATAAAACTTAAAAAAAAAACAGAAAAAGTAAATTAATTTGAATATAATTTGTTATGTAATAAAAATAATTACCAAATCCTTCTTCAAGCCTTTATTGCAGCAAATTGCTTCTTTGCATCTCTGTAATTAATTTGTTTTACTATAGATACTGCCTTTTCTATAGAAAATATTGCTAAATCTTTCGATCGTTCTTGGGTAATTGTTCGTAGATAATTCTCTAAATTTTTCAGTTTAGAAAAATTGCGCCCAGCTGCTGTTACAGGTATTGTAAGTAGAATTCTAAGAGGTACAACAACATTTGGAAATATGCATTAAAAATTTATTTCTTATGATCTCAGATTCAGCGTAGCCTCACCTATGGCTCCGCGCCCGTGTACACTCTTCGTCCGATGAATATAATCCATTAAAAAAGGGCTTACAGTCTAATCATCGCGTGTAAATTCTAAAGCCGATTCTTTTCCCTCTCAATCCATCTTAAAAGACAGTAGACGGCTGTCACAAATTTTACAAGCAGTATTGTTGAGTTTATAAACACTCTCAAGGATGGATATGACTCATTGTTTCTGGTGATGAGGGAAGAAGCTGGCAACAAAAATACGAATCCTTAATGAAGCGTGTCAGTACTTTAAAAACCCTCCTTCGGCGGTGAAAAGGAGCGAAAGAGCGGAGTAATTTGAAGCTGACGTAAATTCATAAAAGTAAAACTAAGCAAGAGGCTATGTTTTTAATGAAGCGTTTTTATAAATCCTCCTGGCATATTCGTAATTACGTGTCTTCGGTTATGCTATTTTGAGGCTGAAGTCATGGGTTAAGGCACTAAAAGAGTTAATCGAGGAATAGTAAAAGAACTGTGATGCTAAAAAGAATCCTAATACAGGATAAAAATTAATTTTGGATGATGCTTTCTGACATTGGTAATAGTTCTTTTACACATGGACAGAGTTATGTAGCATTGTCAAGAATTACAAATTTAGATGGTCTTCAGAAACAGGTTATGATGAGTTTGGTCTAGGAAAGAAGGGTTTCTATCAACAAGTCATGCTTAACCACTTAATTCCTAATCACTAATTTTTCACTTAGATGTGAAAAATTCGTGATTAGGAAATTAAGTACCAGAACTTAATAAGCTTGGATATTTGATATCACACCATTTTTTAGTCATAACTTTTGTTTTGAAGCTTGGCATTTTTTTACTTTTTAAAAGTTTTTTTAGTGGATTCGTAATTACGTGTCTTCGGTTATGCTATTTTGAGGCTGAAATCATGGGTTAAGGTACTAAAAAAATTAAGCGAAGAATACTAAAAGAATTGTAATGCTAAAAGAATCCTAACCCAGGATAAAAATTAATTTTGGATGATGCTGTTATTTCTTTATGTCACCATCATTGAAGACAACTTTGTTTTGTCACGTTTCATTCAGAAAAGTTCCCAACGTTTGTTACAGGGTTTCTTAACATGTAATCGATCAAAGCATTTTAATCGATGAGCTGATTTGTTAAAATTAATTTATTTAAGCGAAGGGATGAGATTAAAAAAAAATGAGATCAGAGAAAAGTCTACAGTACTTTAGTCACTACTGGGGCCACAATATGCGTATTTGTCTCTCTGAATTTTAAAAAATAACAAGTTCATATTACATATTGAGCATTTCTTTGTTACCCAAGAAGAAAAATACGTTCAATGTAAACAATGGCTCCAACTTAAATAGCTTCTCTCAAACATTATTTTTACTTTTTTTTCTATACCAAGGATTCCTAAAAGGGGTCCAGGTGGACCCCTCGGGGATCTATGCACCCTTTCAAGTTTAAAAAGGGTCTATAGTATCCAGTGGCATACCTAGTGGCATACCTCCCCCCCCCCCAAAGAAATAGAAATTGCATTATGAATATTGATTTTGCATTATAAATGTTTTTATCCGTTCATCTCGCCACCCCCCCCCATGCATTATAAATATTTCATCCGTTCATCTCGCCCCCCCCCCCCCCAAGGAAAAATCTTGGGTGCGCCACTGATAGTATCCCAGGAATCTATTGGGGGTCTATGATAAATGTTTCTGTTTTAAAGTTTAATTTAATTTTTGAGGAATGTAATCATTAGATAATAATATCCGTTTTAATATGTATAAATACAGATTTGCATAGGGCGGAGTGATCCATCGCATAAAGTCGAATGTCACGACTCTTTTGTATATGCCTGGAATGCCGCCGTCGGCTTTTATTTGTGTACCAACACTAAGCAGAACTGCGGAAATCCTTGGACCTTAAACAGCACATGGGTCCACCCGATGCAACCAGTCAGAAGCAGTTTCGTTTTTCTCTTGGCGCTCTTTGTGCAATTACAATCTGTGTTTGTGAGATCTTGTTTATATATGTGAAATTAAAAATAAAAATAGTTCAAAAATAATAAAACATAAACCAAATAAACCACTTTTTCTAATTTTTTGTTCATATTCTTAGTTAAATTGTTATCTTTAAGTGTTTTTATATGCAATTATTAGTATTATAATTATGTTGTATGCTGTATATTATATAGAAAAATGTGAGGGATCGATGTAGGAAAAAGGTTGGGAACCCCTGTTCTATACAATTTAAACAATTGCCTATATGATTTAGTAAGCTGATGCTTTACTTTAACTTTTTTTTTCAATGCAGAGGCACTTGTAGTGAAGACATTCGCCTATAATTCACCGCAGTATTACTGGCCATTTGATTATGGGGGCGTCGTATAGGCGGACCAGCACTGCCCCCTATGAAGGGACGACACAAACGGAGGCATTTTAGTGGCGCTTCGCCAGGATTCGATCCGAGCACCCTCAGCACCGAAAACCAGCGCGCTGTACCACAAGGCCGCCACTGCCCAGCTTTACTTTAACTGGTAATCATGGTATAGTGTTTGACGGGATGTATTATTTAAATAAAGTAACGTTTAAGCAGAGATTTTTAAATGGAACTGTTCTTTTTTTAATTACTTACCTACAACTACTTGCAGTTCCCCAACAAAATAAAATCTTAATTTAAACCGTTGGAAAGGAGATTTTATCAGTGAAGACCAATAAAAAACGATAATCGAATAAAATTTCAAAACTTCTGAAGTTGATAGATCATATCACATTTTCATCTTATACGGTGTTATATCACACTTGACTGGAGCATTCATAGACGTAGCGTGCTTCTAACTTTTTCTTTTTTGGGGGGGTGGGGGTGGTGGAAGGGGCACGAATTGAATTCAGTTAGGGCCCTCCTCAGCGCGCTGACTGCCGGACGGTCCTTAAAATATGAAATATTATGATTTTTTATTAAATTCAATAACAGTAAAGTTGATGCTTGAGTAGTATTCAAAAGTTATACAATGAGAAAAATAAATACAACATAAATAAAATGAGAAAAAAATATAGTGTCGAATTTTTGTTATGGATCATATAATTGTTAAAAACTATGGTAAGAATTAATCGGAGTTTTCAGTTTCACAGTTTGAAAAAGCGGGAAAAAACCAACTTTCTTAAAAGTTTTCTACAATTTTCCAATTTTAACAGAACTTCTATTAACTTCTATTAACAGAACTTCTATTAAGAACTTTTTATATACCACGTTTTTTAAATTTTCTGTTGAATCATATAAACTTGACAATTCTCTCTTTTAAAAAATTAAAGCAGCTGTCCACATATTAAGACTGATTATTGTCCGAGGGGTGAAATAATGGTCCTCAACTGAAAAATTAGTGATTCACAGAGTTGTGCACAATATATGTTGAACGTTTGAAAGTGTCTAAAGATAACGCAATTCCGGAAAATTTCTTGAGAACTAATATACTGTAAAATATGTTCTCTCTTAATTACGACAAGTTACTGGCAGCCCTGGATCATCCATTTCTCATTAAAATACACTATGGCCGTAAAATATTCTAACCTTAAAATTAAGGGAATACGCGTGAACATATGCCCGAAATTTTCTTGTCACTGATCGTAAATTTAGAAGCTGGCCATTTAAAAGTATTCCGTTACTTTCTGGGTACTTCCTGCAATTTAGGAAAGTGACCTCATAAAGGTGCCCGTCATTTTCTGGCCACTACCCTTAATTTTGACCATATAAATGTACCCATATAAAAGAACTGACCATATAAAAGTACCCGTCATTCTCTAAACACGGTCATTATTTTTGGAAACTGGCAGCATAAAGGTGCCCGTCAAAAAGGAGTGGACGGGATGAAATGATCTAGAAATAAAGTGTTTCCCAAAATCTACAGAAATACCTTATTTACGCTACCTATAAACTCTTGTTCCTAGTAGTTAATGATTATTCTGACTATTGTCCGAAATTTTGGAAACTGACCGCATAAAGGTGCCCGTCATTTTCTGGCCACTACCCTTAATTGTGGAAATTGACCATATAAAAGTTCCCGTCATTTTCTGGCCACTACCCTTAATTGTGGAAAATGACCATATAAAAGTTCCCGTCATTTTCTGTCCATTACCCTTAATTGTGGAAATTGACCATATAAAAGTTCCCGTCATTTTCTGGCCACTACCCTTAATTGTGGAAATTGACCATATAAAAGTTCCCGTCATTTTCTGGCCACTACCCTTAATTGTGGAAAATGACCATATAAAAGTTCCCGTCATTTTCTGGCCACTACCCTTAATTGTGGAAATTGACCATATAAAAGTTCCCGTCATTTTCTGGCCACTACCCTTAATTGTGGAAAATGACCATATAAAAGTTCCCGTCATTTTCTGGCCACTACCCTTAATTGTGGAAAATGACCATATAAAAGTTCCCGTCATTTTCTGGCCACTACCCTTAATTGTGGAAATTGACCACATAAAGGTGCCCGTCATTTTCTGGCCACTACCCTTAATTGTAGAAATTGACCATATAAAAGTTCCCGTCATTTTCTGTCCACTGTCCGTAATTTTGAAACTGGGCGTATAAAAATGCCCGTCAATTTCTGAATGCTGCCCATAAATTTGGAAAATTGACCATGTAAGAGTAATCGCCAGTTTCTAACCACTGCTAAAAATTTTGGATGTTAATTATATAAAAGAGTCCTGTGTTCTTATAAGTACACTGGGCTCTCAGTGCTGGCTGACGATTCAGCATCAGCAAAAGTCTCACTGATAATTTTATGCCATTTTATTCACGTGTGAAGAAAGAGAAACTCTCCCTGTCAGACCATAGGATGTTTAAAATGATCTAGGACAGGGGTGGGCATTAAGTCCACCGCTATCGACCGGTGGACCACCAAGACATTTTGGGGTGACCGCCTTTACTAAGACCTAAGACGCGCATACTAAAACAAACATATTTATGGAACACCGACGCGATTTGCTTTAAACGCTGTTTTAAAAGAGAGAGCTTTTTTTCTTGTAGTTATGTAGGTAAGTACATATTCCGTATTTATTATTAAGGGGTCCGGGACACATTTAAAAAATTTTTATTTATTGAGTTAAAATTTTAAATTTTTTGTGATGGTTAACCATATAATTTGTAAACAAAATCACTTCATAAAACTTCCGAAAATGTTTTTAAAAATATTTAAAATTTTAAAACTTTAAAAAAAGTGGGGTAATTTAAAATTGTTATAACTCGAAATATTATTTGTCGAATTTCAATTCTTTTTCATTTAATTAAACAGAAATATATAAGTTTTAATTTTGATTCAGCATTTTTTTAAATATTAATTTTTAAAAAAATTAAAAATATTTAGATTAAATATTACAAAATAAATGATATAACAATTTTAAAAAATCATATTTTCAAGAGTAAATATTTTTTTCAAATTTACTGAATCAAAATTAAAGTAAAATAGTTGAAAAATATATGTTCCAAGTTTCAACCATTTATCTTTAACGATTCTTGACTTATAATATTTTAAAGACGAGAAATGGGGAAAAAACCAATCATGCACAAAAACGCACTTACAGGTTTAAAAAACGCTTGGCTACTATTAGAATGTTGCAAGAAAAATAATAATTTCTCCTGTTCTAATTAAGATAGAAACATGATTTAAACGTCATTTTAAGCGTAAAAGAACACAAAAATGTTTAATGCAGTAATTTTTTTTCGAAAATTCGAACAATTTTGTGTCCTGGACCCCCTTAAGGGGACAGTGGACCTTCAAACCTAACTTTTTTTGTTTTGAATGGATTTGCTTGAAATTTGAATATGTGATTAATACCATGGATACGTAAAAGTGATTAAAATTTAATGATGAAATATTAATAATTTACGAATTATTAATTATTAATTATATCAAAAATTAGCCTAATTAAAAATGTTCCATGCGCATTTCTTTTGCATATAATATGGAAATTTTTATTTACAGGATACCTTATAGAAATACCAATGAAACTTATTGCTTATTTTAGGCATTCATTAAAAATATAAAGAGAAAAAAACAATAATAGTGAAAACACACTTTTTATTACGCAAAACACCTATAAATCATCTTTTCGAGTACAAAATTTAGAAATTCTGAGCTACGAAGCATAATTATTTTCAATAAGATTTATTTGATATACAGTTAAGTATATAAAACTCAAATTTCAAAGCTATACGATAATTAGAAATGCGCCTGGAGCAGTTTGAATATTCGTATGACATGAAAATTTTTATTTTGAGAAAAGCACATATAAAGTTATTGCTATTAGTAACCACATAATATCTAAATTAAATATAAATGCCTATAACTTGGAAAGTAATCACAAAAATTAAAATTTCTTTTTGCAACACATTCCTACTCGTCCGTAGTTTCACAATTCAATAAAACAAAAAAAAATCGAATTTTTGGACAAGTTTCCCAATTCTGAAAGTCCACTGTCCCCTTAAGTTATAATAAATATTGTAGGCCGTTTGTTTTAGCTCACCACACCTACGTCACTGGGTGGACCGCAACACCTTGAAAAAATTAGAAGTAGCCCGTACCCTGGAAAAGTCTGCCCACCCCTGATCTAGGAATAAAAAAGTGTTTCCCCAAATCTACGGAAATACCTTACTTACTCTTCCTTCCTTACGCTACCTATAAACTGTTGTTCCTATAGGAACAACAGTTACTACAGTTTAGTATACTACTTAATGATTATTTAGCGCCACTGGACGTTTCAGCAATATCCTTTTCTGTTCCGAGGACTTTGAAATTGTAACAAACTGTTTATAAGCTCACCCACTCATGAGAAAACCCTGGCATGTTTCCCCCTCAGGGCGGTTCAGGTTAAGATCAAGGCAGACGATTCTTGAGAAAGCATGTGAAACAACCTTCCTTTATCTTTTAATTACTACCCGTCTTTTGTTTGTATTTGTACGGATACAGGCTCCCGATTTCAAAAGACGCCGAACTTTACATTATTATCACCTGGGCAGCAACGCCTTTCATTTTCTCGGATGTGCGAATTCACTCGCAGGCGTGAACGTCGTAACGACATAGAACCGCTATCGAGAAGGTGCGTTGCCAAATTGAAACTTTAAAATTTAAATCAACTGCTCTTTTGTTCGAGCCAGATATCTCTCCTCTGAATAGTCAAATAACCTCTCATTAGCTGTGCTTTTTACAGAAAAGTCAGCTTCCCCGATGTCAAGGATTTTTTAGCCCGGATAAAAAAAAAGCAGGAAGCTTTCGCGGCTGTTTCTTGTAAAAGGAAGAAAAAAAAAGCCATCTGGTAGTAGTGGTAGCTCCCTTTGACTACCTGGGGAAAAAACATTATTTTAAAAAGCCCGTCGTTCATTTGCATTTAATTGTCTTCATTAGGAAGGTGTTGCCCTTCACGCCGCTTGTGGGTCGCGCGCACGCGCAGTTTGCTTTCTTGGCTGCAGATTCCCGATAAGTGAGCAAAATTCTTAAACACTGTAATTTTCGGGCCGTGTTATGTTGTGTAATAGCCTCGCAAATGAGGTCTCGAATCTCGGTTTCGAGGGGTGTGCGGAAAGGGGGAGATACATGAGAGCGTGTGTGTGTGTGTGTTACCAGCGCGATTTAATCGCAGCTAATGGTTCAGGGACGGCTGATATAGGGTGTTGCGCCTCCTCCCTCCCTTTTTAAAATGCTGGAATGGAATGCAGAGGGGAGGCCGGGGGATAAAGAAACACCGCACTTTGCAGTGATTACCATGAAGCAACATACGTCATGAAATCTGAATAAATCTAAATATGGAGCACTTGTCTGTTTTGAAAAAGAAAAAAAAATGCAGAAAACCGGAAATGTAAATACATATGTACACGAAGTACTCAGTGCTCTAAGTAAAAAAAAAAAATTAGGTTCATAAGAATGCTTAGTCATAATATACGTTTGTCTTTTGAAAAACTATTTTCTTAAATTATGAAAGGTGTTTTGCAAATGAAAAAAAGTGAAGGATTAAGGAGTAGAAGTCCTTCGGTAAATGAATAAAAGGCATCAAATCAATGGTTATTGATCAAACATATTTTTACCATGTTTTTATTAACTCGCTTTCTTGTTTGTTTGTGGGTTTGTGTGTTTGTTTGTTGGTCCAGTACAAATCTTGCAATCGATTTTTAACTAACTTCTAACTAAGTAGAGGTTTTTAACTAACTAGAGGTTTGTCATTGGTTAAATATATTTCAATACTTTAACGCTTCCGCTACCGGACTCCTATGTGAACAGGCCCTTAGTCTTAATATGAATTTTAGCGACGACCCCATCTTCAAGACTGACAGATAAAAGATGCCAAAACATCTCGTCTGTCTACTTTTTACCATGTTTTTATTAACTCGCTTTCTTGTTTGTGTGTGTGTTTGTCCAGTACAAATCTTGCAATTGATTTTTAACTAACTTCCCGACTAGCTAGAGATTTGAAACTTTTAGAATAGCTCAGAACACGATGACAATGCATTCTTTTGATACTTTTAGCCATCTTTAAGCAGAATTGAAATCATTTTCAGTTAATTTTGATTTGTAGACTGGTGGAGCCATCTATCGACCGGGACAGGAACGAAAAGTTAAACGCAAGTTAACTTCCAATTAACTTCATTTTCTTTCAAGTTGATGGGATAATTCATCAAAAAAATGTCAAAAAAGTATTTATTAATACATAGAATTGTCAAGTTTATATGATTCAACAGAAAATTTAAAAACAGGGTAGATAAAAAGTTCTTTTTATCTTGTAATTATTAAGGAGTGTTTAAAACACACTATACCAGATTTTTTTCCGAATCATTTAAATTAATAATACTTTTAGCCGAAAAAATCCGCAAGGTGACGCTTCGATCGAATTCAATGCTTGCACTTTTGCGTAACGGCATTTGACGATTTTGAAAACAGAATACATGTGAATTTAAGTTTGTTTATAAAAATATTGTGCGAAAAATTAAAAAAAAATTATAAAAATTAAAGTTTATAAAAGCTGTGGATGGTGGAAACGACTAAAAAGTGATTAAAATTAAATAAAAGAAAGTGAAAAAGAATAATTAAGTGAAGGTTTGTGCAATTAACCTGTGTTGTTCTTGCCATTGAAAAAGTGAAATATCACTCAGTCATTTTCTCATTCTTCAGACATAGAACAAAACAGCATAGCTTTCTCGTGAGACTTTCATTGGCGTTAAGTGATCTTTGTCATATGAACAAGTGTTTCCGGCGTTTGACGATTTTGAAAACAGAATACATGTAAATTTAGTTTGTTTACAAAAATATTGTGCGAAAAATTAAAAAAAAATTATAAAAATTAAAGTTTATAAAAGCTGTGGATAGTGGAAACGACTAAAAAGTGATTAAAATTAAATAAAAGAAAGTGAAAAAGAATAATTAAGTGAAGGTTTGTGCAATTAACCTGTGTTGTTCTTGCCATTGAAAAAGTGAAATATCACTCAGTCATTTTCTCATTCTTCAGACATAGAACAAAACAGCATAGCTTTCTCGTGAGACTTTCATTGGCGTTAAGTGATCTTTGTCATATGAACAAGTGTTTCCGGCGTTTGACGATTTTGAAAACAGAATACATGTAAATTTAGTTTGTTTACAAAAGTATTGTGCGAAAAATTTAAAAAAAATTATAAAAATTAAAGTTTATAAAAGCTGTGGATAGTGGAAACGACTAAAAAGTGATTAAAATTAAATAAAAGAAAGTTAAAAAGAATAATTAAGTGAAGGTTTGTGCAATTAACCTGTGTTGTTCTTGCCATTGAAAAAGTGAAATATCACTCAGCCATTTTCTCATTCTTCAGACATAGAACAAAACAGCATAGCTTTCTCGTGAGACTTTCATTGGCGTTAAGTGATCTTTGTCATATGAACAAGTGTTTCCGGCGTTTGACGATTTTGAAAACAGAATACATGTAAATTTAGTTTGTTTACAAAAATATTGTGCGAAAAATTAAAAAAAATTATAAAAATTAAAGTTTATAAAAGCTGTGGATAGTGGAAACGACTAAAAAGTGATTAAAATTAAATAAAAGAAAGTGAAAAAGAATAATTAAGTGAAGGTTTGTGCAATTAACCTGTGTCGTTCTTGCCATTGAAAAAGTGAAATATCACTCAGTCATTTTCTCATTCTTCAGACATAGAACAAAACAGCATAGCTTTCTCGTGAGACTTTCATTGGCGTTAAGTGATCTTTGTCATATGAACAAGTGTTTCCGGCGTTTGACGATTTTGAAAACAGAATACATGTAAATTTAGTTTGTTTACAAAAATATTGTGCGTAAAATTAAAAAAAATTATAAAAATTAAAGTTTATAAAAGCTGTGGATAGTGGAAACGACTAAAAAGTGATTAAAATTAAATAAAAGAAAGTGAAAAAGAATAATTAAGTGAAGGTTTGTGCAATTAACCTGTGTCGTTCTTGCCATTCAAAAAGTGAAATATCACTCAGTCATTTTCTCATTCTTCAGACATAGAAGAAAACAGCATAGCTTTCTTGTGAGACTTTCATTGGCGTTAAGTGATCTTTGTCATATGATCAAGTGTTTCCGGCGTTTGACGATTTTGAAAACAGAATACATGTAAATTTAGTTTGTTTACAAAAATATTGTGCGAAAAATTTTTAAAAAATTATAAAAATTAGAGTTCATAAAAGCTGTGGATAGTGGAAACGACTAAAAAGTGATTAAAATTAAATAAAAGAAAGTGAAAAAGAATAATTAAGTGAAGGTTTGTGCAATTAACGTGTGTTGTTCTTGCCATTGAAAAAGTGAAATATCACTCAGTCATTTTCTCATTCTTCAGACATAGAACAAAACAGCATAGCTTTCTCGTGAGACTTTCATTGGCGTTAAGTGATCTTTGTCATATGAACAAGTGTTTCCGGCGTTTGACGATTTTGAAAACAGAATACATGCAAATTTAGTTTGTTTACACAAATATTGTGCGAAAAATTAAAAAAAAATTATAAAAATTAAAGTTTATAAAAGCTGTGGATAGTGGAAACGACTAAAAGGTGATTAAAATTAAATAAAAGAAAGTGAAAAAGAATAATTAAGTGAAGGTTTGTGCAATTAACCTGTGTCGTTCTTGCCATTGAAAAAGTGAAATATCACTCAGTCATTTTCTCATTCTTCAGACTTAGAACAAAACAGCATAGCATTCTCGTGAGACTTTCATTGGCGTTAAGTGGTCTTTGTCATATGAACAAGTGTTTACACACTAAGGGAAATTTTTCTGTATGCTAAGGTTTGGTTTTGGAGCGCTGCGGTCATTTTTTGCTGCACAAGGGTTAATTGCTTAAAGCATATTCCGAACGGCTACAAGCATCCCTGCCAATTGTGGGACTCGAACCCACAAACTCTGGTATCGACGGCCATCGCCCGGCTTTCTGTATGTTAAAGAAATTAGCTTATTTTGGGGGATTTAGGGAACTGTCTCTAAAATCGTTTGTAATGCATTAATTTCATGTATAAATGGTAAAATTTACAGTGATTGGTGATAACTATTTCTTTATTTTATTCATTGCATTATTAATTTCCACTTTTTTACTACAATCCAAAGAATTTTTTTCGAATTTTTTTTCAGCGAAAATCATTCTACAGCAAAAATACATGAGTGAGCCTAAAACTCCGTCTTTACTATTAATTTCAAGTTGATCCTTATTTGAAAATCTCAAACATGTCTTAATATTTTTTTTCTTTTTCATAAGTGTTTATTTCTATTATCTCTATTTGTCTAAACAGCTTTTATATTCAGTTACTAGCGTACATGCTCGATAATTAGAGAATATTTTGGCACTGAAATCTAAGGAGATATTCTCGAAGATATTTTGAAACAAATCTAAGAAACAAAACGAAAGAAGACCTAAAACTGTCTTGGAAACCATTTAGAGAAGTTTGAAAAGGATTATTTAGAATCTCCACTATAGAGATTACTAGGTTCTGGAGTTCAAACTCTGTTCTTGCAGCTGTAGTGATGTCTATCGTGAAATTTTCATGTGGTTCAACTTTTATACGGTCAGTTTCTAAATAGTTTCCCATCGTTTTACTGGAATATATCACCAATATTTGTCATCCTTCTTTAGAAAGCCTTCCCTGTAAGACATTTCTTTTTTCTAATTGATCTCTTTACAGATTCATGATCTTATTGAAATTCTCCTTCCCGACGTGGGCACTGAAGGACTTACCACTGAAGTAAACTGCAGTGGTAAATCTTATAATGGAAGTACAGTAACCACCGCTTATAGTGATCAGCGGTTATAAGAATCAACCGTTTATAAGAATCAATATCGCGAAAACAAAAACAAATGTATTATTTCCATGTTAAAATTTTCGCTTTAAAGAATCAATCCACCGGTTTTAAGAATCAGTTTACACTCTTCGCTTTCCTTTCATTTTTCCAAAAAGCCACTTAAACCCTCAAAAGGCACGAAGTTCTTTCTTTCCCTTTATTTAAAGAAAGATTGATAAGATGGGATGGAATATAGTCATAAAATTCATCCCTTTCTTTGTTAGACATAACATAATAGTTTCTCCTTAAAGGCTTTAGCACTACACTGTCCTATTAGCTTGACCCGGGGGCATCTTTACCCGTCCGGGTCCGATTTCACTTTTCTCCACTCACAAAAATAGGGACTCTTTTTTCCCACCTCCGACATCCTGGTTGCCAAAGTTGATCTGCTGTGGCAGCTGGGGATGGAATCTGGGTCAATCGTAGAGCAACCATGGACCACATGTTTTCTATCGGCGAAAGATCCGGAGAGCGAGGCGGTCAGGGAAGCAATTCAATCTGGCGATTGACGAAGAACCGTTGGACAATGCGTGCCACGTGTGGTCGCGCATTATCCTGTTGAAATATGGCTGTGGGCAAGCCGTGAAGGTAAGGAAGGACAACTGGCTCCAACACCTCGGAGATGTAGCGCTGGCTGTTTAAAGTACCGGCATTGCATACTAGAGGTGTGCGAGAGTGATATCCAATACCGCCCCATACCATAATACTCGGTGCAGGACCAGTGTGGCGGTGCATAACGCAGTTGTTCAGCATCCTCTCTTCACGGTGTCTCCATACTCGAATGCGACCATCGTGGTGTTGCAGACAGAAGCGTGACTCGCCAGTAAAGACAATTTCATTCCATTCTGCCGTCCACATCCTTCTGTCATCGCACCATTGGCGACGGAGACGTCTGTGGTTCTACGTCATTGTTTAGACAAAGCAATGGACGTCTTGCGGACAGACCACTCTGCTGTAAACGGCGTCGAATGGTACGCGCAGACACTGGATGATGCGTTACAGACTGCATGTGCTGTGCTATGGTTCGTGATGTGACTGAGCGATCCGTCACTGCCATGCGCACAATTTGCCTGTCATCACGTGAAGTGGTGCGCTGAGGTGGATGCGATCGAACACGCCGGTCCGTCGTACCCTCCTGCATCCAACGATCACATATCCGCATTACAGTTGTTTGGTTTCGTCCAACACGACTACCGATTTCCCTGAAAGATAATCCACAATCTCGGTAGGCCACTATCCTTCCTCTTTCGAACTCGGATACTTGATCAAAAGATGATCGCTGTTTTCGACGAGGCATAATTGATCGTTTTTTCAAAAAAATCACAAGAAAAACACAATTGCCGAACCTGAAATCGTCGAAATCTCCAAGCCTTAAATAGCGCTTTGAAGTGGCGCCACAGGCTCGCGTGATGTGCGTCTGCGCTGAAATTCTAATCATTTGCATATCTCACCTCCGCTAATGCATGTTGTAAATTTCATGTTATTTGCATGTTTCTTCAGGGTGTTGCATTTACAGTGGCCAGCAGTCTATTTAGAGGTTGCACACTTTGATCAGTTTTGTAAAAGCAGGCAAAAAATGCGATTTTTCAATGTTAATTACTTTTATTGGGAAAACTAGAAATCACGAACTTAATATAATATTAAAACTAGACACTAAGATTAATAGGTAGTATGATAGGCAAAACATGTGCTATATTAATCAATTTTGAATGACGCAATCCCTTCTTTTCTTCGCTTGGTGACGACTTTTCTGTGATGCTTGACTACCCTCAACAAAAATTGTTGTTCATCCCTAACCGATTCGTTAAACCTTTTTTTTATCAGAGCAATTTCTCTTTCTGTGGTATTTCTGATCACCTTAAGAGCGTTCACACGACTTCTTACAGAATCACTGCAGAATTCTGTCACGTCGTGGATTCCAAACAATTCAAAGAACGTCTTTGTTTTATTAGTAACGAAATGTCTCAGGTTTTTTCCTTCGAAAAATAGGGTTTTGCCCTCTAACGTTTATTTCCTTTTTCTTTACAGATTTGGTTTCTAAATTTTCAGCCATATATTTCTTATCAGCCTGCGTAATACTTTCGACCAAAAAACTAATCCTACGTTTGTTTCTGACTGATACCAAAGGTGTCTCTTAGCAACTGTGAGCGCACTTTTTGAGTCTGCATCTGGGTAAGTGTTAAGAAGCTGTAGTATATTCAAAACATTCTTTTGAGCCCATCGACTTACAATTGCCTCGTGCCAAAAGTGAACATATATGAGGCTGACAAAATGTGCAACCCGTTTCATACCTTTCAGTTCTCGTTGAGGAATATTCAACTGCTTAGAGAAAAGTACAATTTTAAGCGCATATATTGCTTTAGCCATCCACCTTTCTTGATGCAGAGCCCCTGGGATCCTGAAACTGAAGTCGTTTTAGACCAACCTCCTGGGTACAGGAGTTGTAATAACTCTTTGTAGTCTTCTCTTGGCTGACTTACGTCTTTTAGGACATTTTGGATGTAGTTAACCATTTTCCCTCGTTGTTCTTCTAGACAGTCTTGAAAGGGACTTCCTTCATCCAGCATTGTCATGTTTGACTTCTTATTAAGTGAAGCCCACAGACTTTGGAACTTCTAAAATATCTGGATGTCAGGACCACTTGATGATATGCCACAACACTCCTCAAACACTCCTTTCAATATTAGTTAATGGGTGTGGTGACGGCAAGCCAACCGCAACAATGTTCGTCCGAGTTCCCTTTCAATTCTGGTACACGCCCATTTGATCAGTCCCGTATTAAATGCTATAGTATCAAAGGATATACCGATGATATTGTCACGTAGCCCAAGTCGGTCCACTTCCCGAATAACTATTCAGCCATCTGCTCACCAGTGCATTTCAGAGCAACAGGTACGCCAAGCAAATGTTCAAAATCTTTGCCAGTCAGTAGAACTGCCACTCTCTTCCAATGTTTTGACACTCCCATGGTCAACTCAGGGCAACAGTTTACTATCCCAATGCAAAACCAAATGCGGAGGATTTTCAAAGAGTGACTCTTCGATTTTTTTTGCCATGTACGTCTATTGATCGGGCCGTGGCGGCCTTGTGGTACAGCGCGCTGGTTTTCGGTGCTGAGGGTGCTCAGATCGAATCCTGGCGAAGCGCTACTGAAATGCCTCCGTTTGTGTCGTCCCTTCATAGGGGGCAATGCTGGTCTGCCTATATGGCGCCCCCATAATAAAATGGCCAGCAAAACTGCGGTGAATTATAGGCGAATGTCTTCGCGACAAGTGCCCCCGCATTGGAAAAAAAAACTTTTATTGATCACCCGATCTAGGTAAACGGTAGCTGGAGATACGGTTAGTAATAGCTGATAAAGTTAGGATGAAGTTGATTTAATATAATACATGATTTGTCTATCATACTATCTATTAATCTTACTGTCTAGTTTTAATATTACAGTCGAACCTCCATATATCGAAGTAGCAAAATGCCGGAAAAAAATTCGATATATAGAATTGATCTTAGTTTTATCATAATTCTCAAAAAACATTAAAATTAAAGCTAATTTTCGTATACGAAACTTCATTTCCAATTTATATGCAAATCACATTAAATGAAAGTTAATAACTAAAAAATGAATTAACAGGAAAGATTTATTGAGTACTATATACCTTTAAATAAACAATAATCCAGACAGTGGTTACAGTGGTTACAGTGATCACAGTTACATTCTTTAAAAAAAAAAAACTACGAATATCTTGCTGAACAGTTAGTTTTGCGGAAAGTTCAAAGAAATGTTCGTATCTATTCAGTCCACTGAAAACTTCATCAGTAACATTTTCCGCGAATTGAAGTCCACGACGTAATGATTCAAATGCCAAAAATCGGGAGATTTTATTCTGAAGTGGAATAAAATCTCCCAATTTGTCTTGAAAAAAATTTCGATATATAGAGATTTTTTCGATATATAGAAACAATTTTTCTATGTAATGAACATGGAGATTTGCTAAGAGTTCGATATATAGAAAATTTCGATATAGGGAAGTTCGATATATGGAGGTTCGACTGTATTTTAAGTTTGTGATTTCTAGTTTTCCCAATAAAAGTAATTAACATTGAAAAATCGTATTTTTTGCCTGCTTTTACAAAACTGATCAAAGTGTGCAACCTCTAAATATTATCCAATCTTCTTGAAATTTGGCATATATATCTTTTACATCACTGAGACTCGGGGCGTAAGCAAAGTCATATGAAAATCTCATCTTTGGAAAAATGAAACACCCTAATGTACTCCGTAGCGAAGTACGGGTTTTCAGCTAGTTATCCTTATAAAACGAGGTTATTTTAGTTTAAAGATCCCCGCGTAAGTCATCAGATGCATTTTTAAGCGATTTCTGGCTTTTGTTTTGATGCGCAAGAGTGATTAAAAACTCATTTTAGAAAGGTAAGTGGCGGCAAATGGTAAAAATGTCTCTAATGCTGCTTTTGCCATTTCGGGTATAATTGCTATTTTTTTTTTCATTTTCCAAAATTAGTGAATCCAGAAAAGGAAAATTTACTAAATTCCTATTTTCAACTCGAAGAGAATAAGACATGTTTTTCATAAGCAGTTAGGCGGTAATTTTCATAAAAAATTTAGAACCTTCTTTCGGACCCTAGAAATGCTCTCTCACCCCCCCCGCAGGGGTGCCCGCACCCCCGGTTAAGAACCACTGCTGTAGACGGAATATATGTCAATAAGTTTTTCCTCCCTCAGCGGAAAAATATTCGTGATCATACAAAATACAAGAAAAAAAATACGCAAGAAACTTTTATAGAAGCGAATGTTGTTACAATTGTTTTCGATACAAGTAAGTGCTATACATATAATTAAAAATGATATAAATTCATATAAACGCAAAATAAGCAAGTTTTTTACATTATAATATATTGTATCATAAATAGTACATACTTGACAATATTTGTACTCAAACGCATAAATTAAACAATGTCTAAAGGAGCTATATACAGGTAACCCTCCTATAACACGGTAGATAGGTTCCTAGAAAATGTCGTGTTGTGAGAAACTGTGTTATATGAGACCCAGAGACAGTTCAAAAAAGGGGGTTACGTTCTGAAAACTTATTAAAAACAAACATTTTTTTTAAAAATTCCATATAAACAACTTAGTTTTTATTATAAATATAAATGTATGTATAACACAAAACGAAAAGAAGCAAAGAAATATTTTCATTTAATGCGACCTTATTTAATAAATTTCTTCCTCGTCACTGCTCACTACAATTAAACGATAACGTTTTTCGATTAAACGATATCACCTTCACTTTTGGAACCTTTTTCTTCATTTAGATTTTTTGCTCTTTCTATCCTCTTTAAAAGATCTGTAGTTTTGGTTTATTTGCTTGTTCTTACAAGGTCATTGTAAATTCACGGTATGGAGATACACAATTTTGAAGCTCCCTTTTGAGTTTTCGACTTCTTTCAGCGGAAGGGTCTGCGCATTCAGGAAAAATGATTCAAGATTTTCAACTAAGCTTAGGCCTTATTGAAATTTTATAGAGTTACAAATGAATACATTATAATTTGTTTATGCATTTTCCTGTAAAGCCACTATGGTTCATTATTCCTTCCCGTCATTATTTTAAGGTAATTAAGTTTTTAAATGTGTTAAACAAAAATTATGTTATCTAGTGCTGTAGAAGTACAGTGTTGTACAAAGGTTTTCGCAAATTTTTTATCGTGTTAGAGCGAAACTGTGTTACACGTTGCTGTATTATACGAGGATTGCCGCAATTTATCTTATCGTGTTAGAGCGAAACCGTGCTGTAGTAGGGCTACCTGTAGAATGTGCAGGCCTGTTCACATAGGAGTTATCTGACTTTGTTCCTCTGACTTTGTCAAGAAAAGTCATAAGAAATGAGCTCCTGATGTACGGACATTTCTTTTAGAATTTGCCGGAAAATTATTACTCTTTTTCGGCATTGGTTATTCCACTTTTACGGCAAGAATTTCTATATATATTTATGCATGCATCTATATATATGTATATATATATATGTGTATATATATATATATATATATATATATATATATATATATATATATATATATATATATATATGTATGTATATATATATATATGTGTATATACATATATATATATATATATATATATATATATATATATATATATATATATATATATATATATATATATATGTATATATATATTTGTATATATATATGTATGTATATATGTATATATATACAAATATATATATACATATATACATACATATATATATACATATATATATATATATCATAACTCTTAGGACCTGTTCACATAGGAGTCCGTTGCGTTGCGTTAAGGAAAAGATGACGTTGAGACGAAAATAAACCAATCATATGCCTCCAAACGATTAGCAATGACATTTTTAATGCCTATGATTGGTTTATTTTCGTCTCAACGTCATCTTTTCCTTAACGCAACGCAACGGACTCCTATGTGAACAAGCCCTTATTCTACCTCATTGCGTACGCCTTTTGAGGCACGCCTTATAAAAAGCAGTCTAAGAAACTCCATCTTACTTCATATTTTGTTAGTTCAATTGTCATGATTTGATGCTTTATAAACTTTACTGTCAGAGATTTTCTTGGTAATTTCATGGAGTTTAGATTCAATTTATTTATTCAGCGTAAATATATGTTTATACTGTATTTAATATGTGTATTATCCTGTAGTTAAGTTAGATGGAACTTTAATGGTGTATATACATTGGAGCAGAGTTCTCTGCCTGCAGACCCCCGACTCCTGTCATCACATTTGTCACGGTAACATTAGACACGGTATTTAGAACCACCCCCATTCCCGCCCTCAAGGTCCCTCGAGTTTCTTTGATCTGGTGTCTCCCCCGACCCCGCTCGACACCATTTGACCCGCTGACCCCCCGCCCTTTCTTTGATGCTATGTACCGGACCACCAGAGGAGGCGATCCACGCATATACATAGTACAGAGTGAACATAAATCACTGGATTCCCCAAGGCACAGGCAGAGAACTCTGCACCAATGTATATGCACCATAATAGTGGCAACACTGTTGTAGAGCCCTCACGCAGCGGAACCCAGGAAAGCAGCTTGCACTACACGTAGGTCACATACCTGCCATACCTCAGAGCGAATACGCTCTTCCCGAAAACCTCACACGCCTGCACAGCGACAGGATGAATATAGCCACCGGCCTATCGTGCCGTTTTAGTCACCGGCCTATCGTGCGAAATAATATGTTGCATCGTACTGAAGAAATGGAAGTGCTTGAGCGCACACTATGGCTGATTTATTTGCTTGCTGGGACTGAGAAGTGCTCTACAATCTCCCATATTCCCCGGACTTAAGGGGGCACACTACCTTTGACTACACTGAAATGACAGTAAACATGAACAAATTTGAGCTACTGAAACTCCAATAATATTAATATATATATAATTTTTTCGTTTTATATAAAAATTACAATTCTTCAGTTATATTTTATACAAAAATAGAACTTGCAAATCCATAAATAATTTTTAGATTTTATTTTTAAATATACACATTACTAAAAAGTGAAAAAAAAATCATTGGATGTATCGCGCATCATAAAATTAAGAAATATGCATACAGAAACTATTTTTTGGTCAAATTAAATTAATAATATACTCAAGTTTAATGTAAAACCAAAAAATACACAAAACATATAGTTTAAATTGAAAATTTGCATAAAATTAAAAGAAATTAAAATTTAGCAATTTTTTAAAAACATTTTCAAGTGTAAAATTTTTTTTTACAAATTCATTTTTATTTATTTATTTATTTATTTTTGGTTTTAGTATGTAAAGAAGCTTAAAATACAAATCTGATAAAAATTTTGTGTGTCTAGCACACATAGTTTGGGAGTAACAGTGCGCGTAATCCAAAAATTTACATATTTGAGAAAACAAGTTAAAGTTGGAATATACATGGCCATGGCAACAGAGTGAGCTTTACATAAACTCTCATAACTCGAGAAATAATGCGCAATTTTTATGCCTATTTATGATGAATCATGCCTATTTATGATGAATGCCTATTTTGATCATATTTTATACCTATTTATGTTGAAACGACTGACTGTAAATGCATTGAATCAGTACATGTGTATCTAGTGGCCTACAATTTACAAGTGCGAAACTAAACTTTACACATGAATAAACTTATCACGCGAATTAAATGCAGTAAAATTCTACTGAAAAATAAGAAAGTAGTACAAAAGAAACATTAAAACATCGAGGAAAAAAGGTAAAGCTGAAGTGACACCTTATCTCATTTATACAAAGAAGAAAATGAGAAAAAAAAATACAGTGATTTCCGCTTATAAGAATCACGTTTGTTATTACTGTTTTTGATTCTTATAAGCGGTTGATTCTTATAACCGAAATTTAGGTTTTTGGACAGGAACACACACACCTATATATACATATATTAGATAATTTAAAATAAAATACTCTTTAATTTACATTAACTATCTTTTATTAAAATTATTTTTTATAGTTTTAAAAATACAACTTAATATTTAAGTAGATACACATGATTATAGTAAGAGTAGAAAAAAATACAATATTTGTTACAAGTTACAACATACCTGCTTAACAGTTTTAACATTTCAACTACAGGAAGGGAGCAAGAAAAAGTTTTCTACGGTAGTTTGACGTAATGAAGTTTTCAGAAGGCTGTTTATACCTCTTTCAATACTTATAGTCTCAGACGAAGATTTACTCGGACAGGTAAAGTTGCCCCCGGGTCAAGCTAATAGGACAAAAGCGTTTAAGGGGAAACTATTATGTTATGTCTAGTAAAGAAAGGGGTGAATTTTACGACTATATTCCATCCCATCTTATCAATCTTTCTTTTGAAAAAAAGAAAGAACTTCGTGCCTTTTGAGGGTTTAAGTAGTTTTTTTGGAAAAATGAAAGGAAAGCGAAGAGTGTAAACTGATTCTTAAAACCGGTGGATTGATTCTTTAAAGCGAAAATTTTAACATGGAAATAATGCATTTGTTTTTGTTTTCGCGATATTGATTCTTATAAACGGTTGATTCTTATAACCAGTGATCACTATAAGCGGTGGTTACTGTACACTTGATTCTGTTAAAACTAGTTATCACAACCAAGTGTTTAACAATTGGAAAAATACGAAAGAAACATAAACACCTTTTCAAACACAGAGTTCAAAGGCAGTCAAATTAATAGATAATAGAAAAGTTATTGAGAGACTTAATGTAATTAAAAGCAGAAATATTATTATTAACAACTATGTAAAATTTCAGCGGTTTTATCGAACACGCGTGCTTTACACATACTTAAATAATTCATATATGTGTATTAGGAAACATTTATATTTTAGTCGGAGCATTAAGTTCAGAAACTTTCAAAAGACGTGCTTGTTTTGCTCTTGATTGTTATTTATCTTTTCAAAATCTAATAGCTGCATTTTCCTCTGTTGTCACTGTGCCAAAAGAAGTTCATAGATATAGTATTTGTTGTTTTCCTTGTTTTGTTTGTAGGAGAGTAAAATGCTAGTTAAACATTACAGCTAATATTTTGATCATATAACGTGCTGACATCTCAAAGCCTTCTTTAAATTGAATTACTATAACACAATTTTGATCAAAAATATTACACAGCGATGGAGAAATTTGCTCAGATTAATTTCCCCAGATGGCTCTAGTGCTGCCATCTGCTGTCATAATGTTAAACCAACCAACTTGTCATGCGATTTCATTCAGTCGCACGTTTTACGAGATTAGATACTTCACCAAAAATATCAACAGCGTTCAGCTCACTGCGTTTGTATGTATATACACGTGTGTATGTAAAAGATAAAGAAATAGAGAGAGATAACCGAGATGTATGAACATACATATACATGAACATTCTGCCGAGTGAGAGAATTTAAAATGTGCTTTAACCTCGGATGTTTTCATTTTGATTTAACTGATTTTCAAGGTATTTCCGTGTTCATACTTTTATGTTTTGTAGTTTTGAAGTCAGTTTAGAGGAACGTTTTATGTATTCAGATGGTACAAGAATTCAGAAACGAAGCATTTAGTCTACTGGGGTTTTTATCGGAACTACTGAATCATACTTAAGAACGCCAACAGATTTTCTCATTCATCTTCATAATTTCAAACAATTTCTGATTTTTTTTCTACCTTATCTTACTTTAATAAAACTAAGCTGCATGGGGTTAATAAGTGAATGGCTAGAATTTTAACTATTTCTTAAGCTGAATTTCCATTCTTTGGCAACATTTATCTGTTGTGTACTATGATCGTACAGACAACTCGCAGATATTCTGCTTAAAAATCCTTATTTATTTCAATTTTAACAAACACCTTTTCAACATCTACTATCAATACAATTACATTACTGCCTGCTAGTTAAGAACAACATAATTTATAGAACAGCAAAAAGAATACAATCAGCTTTTTTTTTAAATTAAAAATCGTTGCCATTCAGCAAGCAAACAATAATCAAAATTGATGTGCTTAATATTAATTAAAATTATTTAACACAAATATAAATAACAAAAAATAGTTATTTAGTGTGCTACCAGCCAAGCCACTACATATCCACGACTGTTGCTCCATTTTAATTTACCTTTTTATCATTCTTTAGTAAAGTATGTGTATCTTATCTGTAAATATGATAAACATTTGAAATGGTTAGTGATATTTACTTTTGATTTAAGCATAAAAAACATCTTTATTGGTTGTACAGCCGCAAAGCGAGCCGCCAACAAAATTTTTGGACTTGATCTCTTTTTCTTTACATTTATTTATTCCATATACACAGTCCACATATTCTAAACTTTTTTCTCGTTTGCTTTGTCGAAAACATATGAAATATGTGTACTACTTCAATTTATAAGAGCATAATTGTACGTTACTAAAATGACTAATGGATAGACAGTCACCTACGGATTTGATAAGGTAATTTATCATTATCTTCCTTTCCTCAGTTATCAAAGTCTGTTTTCGCAGATTACGTTCTTCATTCTGCTGCTAGATACACATTAACCATATAGTGCATGACATTTTTTTTTCTTTTTATCCAATACTAGCTGAATACCCATGCTTCGCTACGGAGTACATTCAAATTAAATTCAACGGTCAATGTATGCAATTAATGCACTATATATATATATATATAAAATAAATACAACGATCAATGTATGCATTTGATTTTTAAAAAAATGAAAAAAAAAAGTTTATGAAAAAATCGTTAAGGATATTTTTATAGACAAAGTAATGTAGAAGAAAATATTCAAATTAAATACAACGGTCAATGTATGCAATTAATTTGTATGCTTAATATCCTTAAAACGTACTCATTTGAATTAAATCCTTTAAAAACTTCCATCTCAATGAGTCTAGTGGTTAAATTTTATCTTTTATCTTATTTTAATATTTTTTTTGTCAATTTATTTCGTTGTTAAGCACGTGACGCAAAATTAATTTATCGTCAAGTATCACAAAAAGAAAAGAAACCCCGTGATCAGCATTTAATAAATTCAATTCTAAAAATGAATCTTTAAAAATTCACCAAAAATCAGAAAATGGAGGTAAAGATTCGAAAAGGATTTCATTTTAAAGGAAGTTTTATAATCTTTCTCGTGATATAAATTTTATAACCCTCAAAATATTATTTTAAATGCAAACTTAAAAAAAGTTACTAAAACAGTTTAAAAATTTAATTAAAAAAATCTAAGAAGAATTTTTTAAAAAAATCTTTCTTAATGCACCCCTACACTATAAGAAGAATCACCATGCAAAATTTCAGCCCTTTAGGTCCAGCGTTTTGGTGTGTGCGTTATCTGTCAGTTAGTCACGGAACTGTTATAGATATATAGACAATACAAGTCTATTTTATCAAACTATCACATGAAAAGAAAAAAATTAGATCAAAGAATTATATTTGAACAATCACATAGAAAAAAATGTATTTGAAATACTTACCTTTGATGGCCCATTTTGAAATTCTAATTACATTCATAAATATTTGAAGAGACATTTATTGGGGTTGGCTAATTGCAATACCTTGCAATTCAGGGTAATCTTTAAAGCTCTTTGTACTTCAGTAGCGCTATTAAAACATCTCTAAATATATTGAGACCTCAGTATATTAAGATTCTCAATATATTGAGCCAACATTGTAGACTACTATTTCAATAAGCTTCTCACGCATTGGGTTCGCAGAGAAACTTTCTAACAAATGGCCATCCACTTAGTATAGTGGTTAGCGTTCTGAGCTGCTACGCAGAGGGCTTGGGTTCAAATCCCGAATAAAGCTTAGCGCCTGTTCTCATAGGAGTTCATTAGCGGAAGCGTAAAAGGCAAGATAGCGCTGAGTCGGAAATAAACCAATCATAAACGTTAAAAGTTTCGTTGCTATTCGTTTGGAGGTTTGTCGCTGGTTAAATGTATTTCAATACTTTAAAGCTTCCGCTACCGGACGGGCTATGTTAACAGGTACTTAGTCGTTTCCGTGTCGCCCCTCTCATAGGGAGCAATGCTTGATCACCTATAGGGTGCTCCCATAACAAAGTATACCGCGAAACTTCTCATGGAGCAATGTCAGAGACGTACCTACCCGTGTAGACAAGTGCCTGTCGTATTAAGGTAACTGCCCATGTTCGGCGCCAATTTTTTAAAATCATTTTTTAAAGTATTTTTTGGTCTTTTATGGTAAAATAGCACTTATGAATTAAAAAATAAACAAAAGCATACCTGTAAATACCATACTTTTTTTATAAATTGGTCAATTTGAAGTAATTTTTACTGAAGTTTAGCTAAAACGCCTATCACTCTGCACAAAATTCTAATGCTACTACAGTAACCACCGCTTATAGTGATCACTGGTTATAAGAATCAACCGTTTATAAGAATCAATATCGCGAAAACAAAAACAAATGAATTATTTCCATGTTAAAATTTTCGCTTTAAAGAATCAATCCACCGGTTTTAAGAATCAGTTTACACTCTTCGCTTTCCTTTCATTTTTCCAAAAAACCTACTTAAACCCTCAAAAGGAATGAAGTTCTTTCTTTTTTTTAAGAAAGATTGATAAGATGGGATGGAATATAGTCGTAAAATTCACCCCTTTCTTTATTAGACATAACATAATAGTTTCCCCTTAAACGCTTTACCACAGCACTGTCCTATTACCCGGGGGCAACTTTACCCGTCCGAGTAAATCTTCGTCTGAGACTATAAGTATTGAAAGAGGTATAAACAGCCTTCTGAAAACTTCGTTACGTCAAACTACCGTAGAAAACTTTTTCTTACTCCCTTCCTGTAGTTGAAATGTTAAAACTGTTAAGCACGTATGTTGTAACTTGTAACAAATATTGTATTTTTTCTTCTCTTACTATAATCATGTTTATCTACTTATAGGTCTAAAAATTAAGTTTTATTTTTAAAACTATAAAAAATAATTTTAATAAAAGATAGTTAATGTAAATTAAAGAGTATTTTATGGTAAATTATCTAATATATGTATATATAAGTGTGTGTGTTCCTGTCCCAAAACCTAAATTTCGGTTATAAGAATCAACCGCTTATAAGAATCAAAAACAGTAATAACAAACGTGATTCTTATAAGCGGAAATCACTGTATTTTAATTTCCTTTTCACACATGATACATATGACAGCTGTCTTCAAAATGACCGACAATCTAAGAGAAATTTTAAAATACAAAAAAATAATGACAATTTTATGCTCCAATATGAAAATTTTCACCGAATCGTCATTCCTTTCCTTATAAAAACAGCCCCAAATAAAAAAAAATTATTTATTATACATCAATTATTGTACATCATTTCATTAATAATAGCATCTAAAACATTTCCTGAAAATTCTATCAAATTATATGCATTATTATGTGAAATATCATGATAACGGTAGAGATTTGTGCTATAAAACATAATTCTGAGAAAAACGCCTTTAAAGTTGTTTGTCACTTCAATTTTGTAACAGACGATGTTTTTTTTAAAATAGCTGTAACTCTGCTTCGAATTGATGTAGAATGAAAATCAAAATGGTTTTGAAAAGAAAAAAGAATGAATTACACGATCTTGCAAAAAAATAAATAAAATTGACCAAAATAGTCAAAAAATGACATTTCCAACGTAGACCTTAAGAAAAAAATATCAAAGGCGAAACTGTTATTTTTATCCGAATGAATTTCAAAACATATGCTTAAAAAAAAATTACGAAACATCGCGAACACCATTTATCTTTCGTTTCTCTGTAATGAAAACAGATTAGGGATTTCAGATATAAAATCTAAATTTAGAAAAAAACATACCATTAATATTATTGAGAGACATAAATAAGCCATTTTATTAAAACCTGTACAATTTCAGATATGTAAACAAGAACATCTTTTGACAAGGGGGGAAAATCCTCATTTTTACAACTTTATACGTCACATTGCTCTACAAAAATAACAATCAAAGAACTTTGTCTTCATTTAAGGCGACAATGGACCTTCAGAATGACAAAAATATGTCTTCCAAAACGATTTTTTTTTCTTCTTTCAGAAAATGATTCTGCAACTCATCTGCTTTAAATTTAAAAAAAAGTATGTTGATCCGATCATTATTAACCGAGTTATGAGTATTTTTTTCAATCGTAAACAATGGAAATGTTAGTCAAATTAAAACTTTAAATGCCATTTTCTCAAAACAAGTTTTCATGTCGTTTCGGTAAGTTCAAAATGTTCCATGCGTCATAATTTTTCTTGAATTTTCATAAAATTTCATAAAATGATTATTTATATATGTTGGAATAAAACTTAGTAATAAATTCATTATACTATTTTAAAACAACTTAAAATTTTTACAATAGAAAAATTTTTTTTGATAAAATTTTGCATAAAATGACCTATTTTTATCGATTTATTTTCTAGTTTTTATAATTATGACTGTAAATCAAATATTGGTACTAACTTTTAATAAACTTTAAATATTCCTACATACTTGTACCATTATAACTATATAAAGCTAGCTTAAGAGAGAAAATTAGATATCTGAGACAAAAATTAATGTGCATGGAGCATTTTTAAATAGAGTAATTATCAAACTGATTTTAATTAATATCTTAATTAATTACATTCTGATTATTTTTTAAATTTAGAATTTCCATCTCTAAACAACACAGTATAAGTATACAAAATTTCATAGCAATTGGTTAATAAATAAATAAAATGTTTTTCATGGTCCTTTGTCGCCTTAAAACTGAAAATTATTTTAGCGGATTAAGAACGGTAATTTTTGAAATAATATCATTATGTAATAAAATTTTTATTCCCGATAGTTTAATCAATATTTACCTTCTTCTTTGCTGAAGAAAGTTCAGACCTTTTAACTGATCGAGATATTCCCTCACTTCTTGTGTTTATTAAATACAAGCATTTAAAAATGTATTCGTGAAAACTTCAAAAATCCAGTTCATTATCTGAAAATTCATCTAAAATATTTGTATCTGAATGAAAAGAGGTTGCGTAGTAAAATTTCCTCGATTTAAATTTTTTTCGATTTAAATTTTAATATTCAAAAGCACTCGCTCGTATATTAAGAGATTTGGGAAGTCTCTGAACTGATTTTACTATTAGTCATTCTTCATATATTACAACGATTTCGGAGTATTTTGTTTATACCATTGATTGAGTATTCTGTTGAAGTTTCAACTCACTGAGCTCATACAAACTCCTCAATAGGGTTTACATAAATCTATTTACGATTTCGCGCTTATGATCTATCTACTTCTGCAAAGTTTGTTAAGTAGAAAATTATGCGATTATCTAATACATTGAAAATACATGGGTCTCTCTATACATCGGCAGCTTTTTTCGTAATTTTGACATATATATATATATATATATATATATATATATATATATATATATATATATATTACATTACAGAAAAATTATAAAAGTAAAAAATATTTGAAGTTTAACTAATGCATAAAAAATGAAAAGATAAAATGCCCCTATGATCATTAATATTGCAACATCCCAAAATTCGAATACCATGGAAAATTGCAAGGGTTGTCAATTAGACAAAAGATCAACAATTTGCTGATAAATAAATTAAATACTGAGAATCTCTCAAGTTAAATGAATCTGTGTCAAAAATGTGAAATATGTCCCTAATTTGACAGATATTTTAAAGTTTTAAAACTTGAATACTTTGGCAATTTTCTTGTCTGTTTACAGGCCATTAGAGGAAATTGTATTCTAAGTGTTCACCGCCAATTATTTAAATTTAATAGCACTGATAAAATAAATGTTTATTTCTTACAATTTATGTTAGTTGAATAAAAGAAAGAACGAGTACATGCTGAATCGCGAACCGTCAGTTGGTAATAGTTGTCATATAATATTAGCTTTAAATACAGGGCGTCCGGGCAAAAGGTATCCAAAAGTCGTGACTTATTTTTACGGAATTACCCATTAGAATATAAAAAAAAAGTTATTAAATGGAAAGAACTTCTCTCCAAGTTTTAATATCAGTCATAGGCTTCGATCATAGTATCATCGGTTTCGATGTGTTCACCTTTTGTAGCACAACAAACGTCTAAATGGTAATCCAGTTCTCTCCAAGTGTTTCGTAGCATATCAGGAGTTATTACACGAATTGCTTGAATGATACGCTTCTTCAACTCCTCCACAGTTTCAATTATTTATTTATACACAACGGATGTAACGAATCCCCAAGCAAAAAAAGTCTAATAACGCCTAATATGCTACGAAACACTTGGAGAGAACTGGATTACCATTTAGACGTTATTCGTGCTACAGAATGTGCACACGTCGAAATCTATGATACTACGATAGAAATCTATGATTGATATTAAAACTTGGTGAGACATTCTTTCTATTTAAATATATTTTTTAAAATTCTAATGGGTAGTTCCGAAAATATAATCCATGACTTTCGGATACATTTAGCCCGCACAACCTGTATTTGCTTTTAATCAGCCATACTTACTTATCGAGAACAGATAGTCCCAATAGAATCTTCCTTTGTCAAGAAAATAAGTGGCAAACTAACCCTAATTTGGAAAATATCACCAATATTCTAATAACCCGATGTCGGAATAGCGTGGCCACGTGCCCTGGCTGTCTATTGGCCAACAAATGCGCGATAGGATCAATTCCTGCGCGGCAGGGGACCAATGAAACCAGGGGGTCCTTTGGGGAAAATTAATGTCCCGCTAACTTGTGGCAACACCCTCAACTTCGCCAACCTTTTCACATTTATGACCCCCTTCGAAAAAAAAAAAAAAAAATCGGTACCCGTGAGATCTTCATCAGGGACGTCACATTCACCAGGGGACCCCCTCCTGTCGAACTATTATGTCCCATTCAGGTCCCCGTGTCATTCTCCCCTGAGTTAGTGTTATTGCTGGGGTAGAGGATGCCCCAACAATGGTGACTACAGATCGAGACACTATTGACAGAGGATACCGAGTAATGAACGCATTTAAGGAATGGCGGACCGCCATTTATGCCGTGATATTTTGATGTAGTGGCTGTCGCACGGTGATTTGTTGGGGTCGCTTAGGGAGAGATTCATGAGGTACCACAACAAAGAACGATAACTACCGCAACTCTATTATGCTTTGTGGCCCAAGTCACCAGCGCCATAGTGAGGTATATATTACTCCATACCCCCTTTCTTTTTTGCCAGAGCATTTGAGGCAGTTTCCTTTTCTTTTCTATCACCTCCTTCCGAAACATATAACGTATATTTCTGAATTTTCTTTATATATATATATATATATTTTTTTTTTTTGCATTTTGGTATTCAAAATGAGACAAATATCCGTATCTATGACTGTTTGACTGTGGCTGAGGACCTCTGATTGCCTACTTTGGAAAATATATATCGTCGAGTGAATGGTGAAAGAAAAGAAAAGATGGGAAACGAAGAATGTTCCACTTTCATATATTATTACTCACCTCTCGAGCGATGAAATTTCTCACGTGTTGTGAGTTCTTCTTTATAGGTCGTTCAAAAGGAAATTTGTGGTGAAATAATAGCACTTGTGAATTCACACTGTTAAGAATTTCTGGGGGGAAAAAAATGTGCTTGCCGATTTTGGGGGGGTTTGGAGCTATGGATGAGGTGGATTTCGATGGTGCTGGAGCACGAATAACTATATAACATTTCTTAAAGCTAACTCAGCAGGTCGTAATGGTATAAATTCCTTATGTTTCAAGGTTTGATGATGCTAATAATAAATAATGGGGGGGGGGGGCGAGTTAGACGGATAAAAATATTTATATAGCAAAATCAATATTCAAAATGCAATTTCTATTTCTTTGAGGGGCAGGGCCCCTTGGGACCCCTGGGTGCGCCACTGGTTATTGGGCTGAAAGGGACAGCTCCTGTTTTGGATTAGCACCACAAGGGTCGGAGTACGACTTGGCTAAATTAAATGACCGCTCCCGTATTTTTGAACCGAGTCAAGTGACGAGACCGGAACACTTGACTCCGATCCTCCAGAGGTAAATTTGAGAACTTGGAGGACATTGCAGCCACGACCTATTTTACGTGCCCCGGCCACCATTAGTGAACACGGCGATGGATTTGAACCACAGAGCATCGAACCAGGGACGTTCAGATCACTAGCTCGCTGGTCTTGCCAACTGGGCCACTGCGCCCTAGGTTTGATGTGTCTTGTGATATTGTTGTTTCCGGTTGATTTTTTAAATTAAAAAAAAAATTTTCCCCTGTTATTTCAGTCTTATTATATTTGTATCACTGCATTCATTTACTTTGTTTTCCGAATCGTATTTTTTACTCTAGAAGTAACATTGACATGGTACGTTAAAACGAGACACCCGAGAGCAGAGTTCCATATCCTTGGTAAGGATATTTTTGTGGCTGTATTTCCGTTCTCATTAAAGGAAAAGTGTCGATTTTGAAAGTCAAGAGTGGAAAAATAATACATAAATAAATAAAAATGGATAAAAAATAAATAAATTTTTAATTTTATAAAAATTAAAATATAAATAAATAAGGATAAAAATGAATAATAAATTTTCAATTAAAAAAAAAAACTAAAATATAAATAAATAAATAAATAAATAAAAATGGATAAAAATAAATAATAATTTTTTAATTTTTTAAAATTAAAATATAAATAATTAAATAAATGAAGACTAAAAATAAATAATAAATTTTTAATTATAAAATTTTAAATATAAACAAATAAATAAATAAATAAATACAACGTTTAACAACTATTAAATGTGGCAGAATTAATAAAAGGAGGCACATTGGCTGAAGTCGGTGAGATAGTCTGGAGGTCGAACCATCACAGAATGACAGGTCAGAACCAGAAGCTGTTGCAGCTTAGAATTTAGAAGGGGATACTCCGGAAGTTCTTCGATTTAGACAAGTTAAACTGGAGCGGAATGTTTTATTTATTGTGGAAATCAACCAGGAAATATTCACTTGATTTAATTGCGTGGCCAAGTTGAACACTCGTGACTCTTCTAGTCTATTCATCTCGTTTCCCGTTAGAGGTTAATTACTATTATTATCATTATTATTATATTCTTTTTGATTACAGGGGAATAATCATTAAAAATCAGCCGAAAGTAGAATTTTCTTCACTGAATGGTGGAATTATCCTGCATAGAACTTATAATTAATTATAAAACTAATGTAACTGATATTCTGTGACTGTAAATCGCACCTTTTTTTTTTTTTCTGGCCGAGTTGTCTAGTCTTACTTTAAAAGCACAAGAAACAATTTTCTTTCAACTGAATTCACTAAACTCAACAGTTTTGGTCCGTTAAAAAAAAGTTACTATGTTTTCAGTGAATGATTGATATTTTATATTCCTTAAAAACGTGTTATATCAAATAACTTTTTTTAAGAATTGGAAATTTTTTTGAATTTTTTTGAATTGAAAAATTTTTAATTTTTTTAAATTGAAAATTTTTTTGAATTTTTTTTAATTGAAAATTTTTTTTAATTTTTTTGAATTGAAAATTTTTTTTAATTTTTTTGAATTGAAAATTTTTTTAATTTTTTTGAATTGAAAATTTTTTTGAATTTTTTTGAATTGAAAATTTTTTTTAATTTTTTTTAATTGAAAATTTTTTGAATTTTTTTAAGAATTGGATTTAAAAAAAAGTATCTCCAGAAGGTTGTTAATGATTTGTTGCCTAAGTCACGAACGAATTAGATATTTAATACTATTATTATTATTTTTCTTTCCTTAGGGACATTTTTTATGAACTCATTCTAAAGGAAAAGTACGATAAGACTTTCTCACGATCAATAATTAGCATACGGTTTTGAGATCGCATTTCAACTCCCGATTAAAAAAAATAATAGTCTTGTCCTTCCTCCGTAGTTCATGTTGTTCTGAGTTGTAGTGCATATGGTTCTACTAGTGTATATAGTTCTTCTAGTGCATATAGCTCTACTGTCTCTAATATTCAAAATTAAGGGGATGGTGGACTTTCAAATTACCAAAAATCGTACAAAAAATTGAATTATTTTTAATTAATTTTTATTAATATTTTAAAAATATGTAAATATTGGAATAAAATGTTCTTAAAATATGTAGTGAAAGGTAAAATGAAAACTTGGTGGCTTTAGAAAAGTAGGTATTATAGGTAGGGGGGAAAACATCTTTTAAATGCGGCTTTTTCTCAAAATGAGTCATTTCCAGATTTGCAAGTCTTTGAAATGCTCCTTGTGGCATAATTTTAGCGAAATTTTATGAAACTTATAATAAAGACTCCTCTAATACATCAAAATAAAGTTATGTATCCATTTTGGGTTTCGACATCATTCAGATTATCAAAGTTGAACATGCTGAAAAACACCCGTCTAATCGTCTTTTCTTCATTTACACCTTTTTCCTCGTTCTCGAATGTTCCATTGTCTCATGTGTCTGATGCAATCTCTCACTGCTTTTCGTCACCTGGTCACCTCCAGGCCTGCGTTTTCTTTTTGTCAGCCCGACACCCCGGGACTTGCATTGTCTCTTTGTGGTCTTTTCCTAACGAATGACCCTTTTTCCACTTAGGGAAGTGGCCGCCGCACCATTGTCTGTTTAACGGTCTGCAAGATTCTTTTAACAAAAAGTCACATCTGTACTGGATTTTCCAAAGTTAGGATTGAGTCTGTTTTCAGACTATGTGACAGTCTCACAATGACTGTGTAGTTTTATACTTCTTCCTTGATGAATTAAATTTTTCTCACAAATGGTATGGATATGAAAATACTTGTTTTTGTTTTTTCGTTACATAAATGACTTTTAAGATTTCATGATGAGCTTATCCGCTGACAGTAGTGTTGCCTTGTTACTTTTTTTTATAAAAGAATTCCAACCTATGGAGAAAATTTGTCCAAGGAGCGACTTGGATTTAAAGAATTTTTTTTTTATATTTTTTTTTATTTACTGGACTCCGTAATAGAGAAAGAAATTTTACTCCTTGGTGCATTTTTCGGTTAAAAAAAATGCAAATAATATTTTTAAATTTAAATTATTCTTTGAAAAAAAACTGGTATATTGTGTTTTAAACACTCCTAAATTCCTTTGATGGATGAAATTTATAAAATGAATCCCGTTGCAAAGTGAAAAAAAGTTCAGGCTATCTGAAAATACCATTTTTATTGGATTATCTAATTATTTAAGTTGCTAAGCCAAATCTTTGGGCAGTTCGTGAGAGAAAACTACTGCATCAATTTACTTCATTTTGATCTTAAACGAAATATTTTGATCTATAGATGTGTCAAATTTGGTTTTTGTAACTGCAATTTCTATTAATTAGTGATAATTTCCAATTCAAAATTGCTTTCTGCGCGTGCTCAGTGACATGTTTAAATCTGGCTTTAGATATTTACTAAGCACGAGGCCACATAAACACGTCAATTTGTGTATTCCGGGGAATCTCTCTAACTCTCTCTCTCTCATTTTTATTTTTAATTATGTTTGTGAGAAATAGAATTAAACCTGAAGGAAACTCTTAATTTCGTGCTGTTGAGTTACCATATTTGTTTTTATTGGGTTCAATAACAATTTTTTAAAATGTAATTCTCTATTCTTAATATTACGATTTGGCAATGATGTATTAAGTATAATTTGTGCATTAGTACATTTAACTACTATCAAGCCGTCATGTTTTGACGGGTAACAACTAATCAGCATTTATGTAGCCGTAAATAGTAGACACATTTTTTCCATAGGTTAACATTGAGGTGAGCGAATCCAATAGGGTTAGTGCACAGAAGTCGTAACTAAAGAAACAAGAAATTTAGGAGGGAGATAATCTATATTTATAAAACAGTTCCGTGACTGACTGATTTACAGATAACACACAGACCAAACCGCTGGACATAAAGGGCTGAAATTTTGCATGGCAATTCTTCTTATAGTGTAGGGGTGCACTAAGAAAGATTTTTGAAAAATTCTTAGATTTTTTTAATTAAATTTTTAAGCTGTTTTTGAAGCATTCTTTAAAGTTTGAATTTAAAATAATAATCTGAGGGTTATAAAATTTATATCACGAGAAAGATAATGAAAAATTCCTTTAAAAGGAATTTTTTTTCGAATCTTTACCTTCATTTTCTGATTTTTGGTGAATTTTTAAAGATTCATTTTTAGAATTGAATTTATTAAATGCTGATCACGTGGTTTCTTTTCTTTTTGTGATACTTTAAATTAATTTAATCGTCACGTGCATAACAACGAAATAAATTGACAAAAAAATTTTTTTTTTCTTTCTAATGCGGCAGACGATTGGACATTATCCAAAAAAATATTAAAATACAGTAAAGGAAATGTTCCTCGAACTGTACTATATTAATTGTACTATATTCTTTAGTATGTTCTATTAGATTTCATTTGAATATATTCTTTTACATTATTTTGTCTACAAAAATATCCGTTACGATTTCTTTATAAATATTTTTTTAGCATTAATTGCATACATTGACCGTTGTATTTAATTTGAATGTACTCCGTAGCGAAGTACGGGTTTTCAGCTAGTTTTTTTTATAAACTGCTGAATCTCAGATCATAAGAAATAAATTTTGAATGCATATTTCCAAACGTTGTTGTACCTCTTAGAATTCTACCTACAAGATTTTTGAAAAATTCTTAGATTTTTTTAATTAAATTTTTAAGCTGTTTTTGTATTTTTTTTTTAAGTTTGCATTTAAAATAATAATTTGATGGTTATGCAATTTATATCACGATAAAGATCATAAAAATATCTTAAAAATGACATCTTTTTCGAATCTTTACCTCCATTTTCTGATTTTTGGTGAACTTTTAATGATTAATGTTTAGAATTTAATTTATTAAATGCTGATCACGTAGTTTTTTTTCTTTTTTGATACTTTAAATTAATTTTCAGTCACGTGCATGACAACGAAATAAATTGATAAAAAAAATTATTAAAATGCAGTAAAAGGTAAAATTTAACCCCTAGACTGACTGAGATGGAAGTTTTTTAAGAATTTAATTCAAATTAGTATCTTTTATGGATATTAAACATAAAAAATTAAATGCATACATTGATCGTTGTATTTAATTTGAATATTTTCTTCTACATTATTCTATCAATAAAAATATCCGTTATAATGTTTTTATAAATATATTTTTTTGCTTTTTTTGGCATTAATTGACCGTTCATTTATTATATATATATAGATCACACAGAGACCAAACCGCTGGACCTAAAGGGTTGAAATTTTTCATGGCGATTCTTCTTATAGTGTAGGGGTGCACTAAGAAAGATTTTTGAAAAATTCTTCTTAGATTTTTTAAAATTAAATTTTTAAGCTGTTTTTGTAACATTCTTTAAATTTGCATTTAAAATAATAATCTGAGGGTTATAAAATTTATATCACGAGAAATATCATAAAAATTCCTTTAAAATGAAATCTTTTTGGAATCTTTACCTCCCTTTTCTGATTTTTGGTGAATTTTGAAAGATTTATTTTTAGAATTTAATTTCTTAAATGCTGATTACGTGATTTCTTTTTCTATTACTTTAAATTAATTTATCGTCACGTTCATAACAACGAAATAGACAAAAAAAAATTTTTTTGTCCTTGCTAATGCGGCAGACGATTGGACATTATCCAAAAAAATATTAAAATACAGTAAAAGAAATGTTCCTCAAACTGTACTATATTCTTTAGTATGTTCTATTAGATTTAATTAGAATATTTTCTTCTACATTATTTTGTGTATAAAAATATCCGTTGCGATTTTTTTGTAAATATATATATATATATATATATATTTTTTTTTTACATCAATTGCATACATTGATCATTGTATTTTTTATAAATATATTTATACATATTTTTGGCATTAATTGCATACATTGACCGTTGTATTTAATTTGAATATGCTCTGTAACGAAGCACGGGTATTCAGCTACTTTTCTTAAATCTCTCAATCATTCATTTGGTAAGAAGGAGCAAGCAAACAATTTTATACCCCCCCCCCCCCTCTTCCTGTATCAAACCCGCTCTCAGCCTACCCTACAACCCACTGCTAACATCTCGCTTACGCTAAAGTATAAAGGAATTTTGAGTAACATTTCCGCCAAATGTCGGGCTTAATGGAGAGCGACCTGAGAGTCTATGCTTTAACCATCCATCTTCCTTCACATTTTACAAGCAAATCTGAAAAGGGGGGGGGGGGCAGTCGTGTCGGCGCCTGGATCGGCAATTACACTTTCTTTATGACCACTTTTTGTACCATTTTGCTCACTCTCTGCTGCCCCTTTTCTCCAGCACACTTCATAACCTCCTTTCAGGGCAACACCAGCGTGTCGCAATTTATCATACTTCAGACAGTGGTCACAATTGGTATTGGTCAGGGCTCTCGCTCTCTGGGGAAGAGTCGGACCGTTTCCTAGAGATGCAGAGAAAGGAGGCCTTTTTTGATGGAGTCGTATCTAGCGGAGCATGAAGCTCGGGCTGTGGTAGTCATTTAACTTCCCTCGTGGCAGGAACATGACATTTAATAGAGTCGGATACAGGAACACATGCTGCGAGTCTGGAGACGATGGCGTGGTTATGAATAATAGTGTGTCTTCCAGGCCTATCGTGATATAATTTTGGATAACTTAGGTGAAATAATTTGAGTATGAAACCTACACACCAGAGGTAGGGAACCTTTTTACCATTGGAGGACACATGCAAATTAGGTAGTAATAAAGGAGCCCGCATAAGTTGATGAACCTATAAATGCGACTTTTATGAAATTATTATATTTAGGTATAGTTTTAACAATTTGGTGCATTATATAGAAAATGGTGCATTATATAAAAACCAGTTCTGGTGCTAGACTTCGCTATAGGGTTCATGGCATCATGGATCTGATTTAGATGCTGCTAGATCTAGAGGGATTGTAAACAACAACAACAATATAGAAAAATAACAAAAAAATTAAGTCCTTATTTATTTATTATTTGACATAAAAAGTTACAATATAAAATATTTTTGTATTCACATAAGGAAAAAAACTTGTTATAACATTAATCATTAATTATTATTTTATTTTTTTTTTTTTTTACCAGAAAAAATAATACGTTTTAACGTACATGGAGTCAGTCACAACAATAATAGTAAGAAAATAGTTTTTGCGTAGATATTATATAACATGTCTGGTAGTATTGCTAAGAAACTCTGAGCATTATATTACATATAAAGTGTAGTTAAAGTATCATACAATCTAGGTAAACGAAGCTCATTTGGAGAAATATACAATTGTAGCGACTTTAGACAACAATTTCAAAATGTCAACTTTATTTTGGCCGACACTGTACATTCATGCCGTTCTTTATTTAATTCTACTGATTTGGAAATTGTTGTAATCTATATAATTAAATATCAATTAATACAAGTGCTAGCTTTTATGAAGGCCTCGCGTTCCCCACCTCTGCTATATACAGTCGAATCCCGTTGTAACGAACTTCAGGGGACCAAATGTTATGTTCCCTGTATCAGGTGGTTCGCTATATCCGAACTGTTAAGAAAAATGTTAGAGTTCACAAAATGTATAACTCTTTAGTTGCTATGTGTATTCAATAATAATGCATTAAAAAAAATGATAAAATCTGTTTAAAATGATCATTAATGAATTAAATTGACTGAAACCGATCGCATTAAACTGACACAATACTAATTAAATTAACTAAATATGAAGACAAATGGAAATAAATTTATTTTACCTTTAATTGTTGCTCACTGTTTTGATACAGAAATAATCGGTAATCTTCTGCTGACGTGATGCCGATTTCAAAAACATTTTATGAATTTCTTTGTCCAATATATCAAATGACTCCAGCACTCTTTTACTTCCACTGTTTGTGTAAACGAACACTTATTAATTAGACGCATCGCTTCTGTATCATCTTAGATGGTGGGGATTTCGTCATTTATGTGCTCCTCTTCATCAGCATCAGATGCAGAATCTTCGATTTCAGAATGATTCATTTTAATTTCTTCCACAATATCTTCATCAGTCGGATTTTCATATGTAATGACTTCATCATCACATGTATCGAACAATTGCATGTCATAATCTGAGAATGATGAAATTTTGTGCTTTTCTAACCACATCGCGATAGGTAAATCTTAATCATCTTCTTCTTCAACATTCTTTGCTTCTTCAACATTCGTTGTATCTTCAACATTCTTAAAAAGTTTAAAAATTAAAAAGAAATTCAGTAGTCGACTGAAAAAATGGTTTGTTATAGCCGATTCTTAAGATTTCGAAGATTCGCTATAAAAGGATAAATTAGCATTAAATACAATAGGAAAACGGTGGGACCAAAATTTTCGTTCCATATATCCACGAGTTCGCTATATACCGGGTTCACTATAACGGGGTTCCACTGTAATGAAGAGAATTTGTAAATTGTTTGTAGATTTTAACTCATATAACCGAACTCTAACGTAAAACAAGTGTTATTTATTTTTGGCTGTAGTGACCTTAGCAGTAATATGAAAGTACTAGTCTCAACTCTCTCTCTTAAGGTTTCTGAGTACTAACCCTATTGGATTCGCTCACCTCAGTGTTGACCTATGCAGAAAATTTGTCCAAGGCTTGACGACTTATTTTCAAAATTTTTTTATAATATTACTCCGTAATAGAGACATAAATTTTACACTTTGGGGCATTTTTCCTTTTTTAAAAAATGCTAATATAAATAAATAAATAAATAAATAAATATAAAAATGCTAATAAATAAAAGTAAATAAATAAATAAATATAAAAATGCTAATAAATAAAAATAAATAAATAAAAATATATAAAATTAATTAGTAAATAAATTAAGAACATTCATAAAAATATAAATAAATAAATATAAATTTTGACAACTATTTAATGTGGCAGAATTAATAAAAGGAGACACATTGGCTGAGGATTAAGCTGAAGTCGGGGAGGTAATCTTCAGGTCAATCTATTACAGAATGGCAGGTCAGAACCAGAAGTGCCGGGCTATTGTAATTTAGAATTTTGAAGAAGGTACTCTAGAAATTCTACGATTTAGACAAGTTAAACTGGAGCTGAATATTTTATTTATGGTGGAAATAAACCAGGAAATATTCACTTTATATTACACCCGAATATTTTAAAGTTTAAATTATTCGGGGAAAAAAATATGGTAAAGGGAATTTTAAACGCTCATAAATTCCTTTAGTGGACGAAATTTATGAAAGGAATCCTATTCCAAAGTGCAGAAAAGTCCAGGCTATCTGAAAATACCATTTTTATTGGATTATCATTATTTTTATGTAGCTGTAAATAGTAGACACATTTTCTCCATAGGTTAACATTGAGGCGAGCGAGTCCAATAGGGTTAGTACACATCAGCCTTAGATCGTACTTGCTGTAAACCGAAGTTCACTTCCTTCTAACGTTCATTTCCCTCATCCACTACATCTTCTGTTGAATTGATACGTGCTTTCAATATGAGACTTACACAGCATGTGAAATTTATAGATTAATTTTCTGAGCCCATTTTGTTTCAGATATTCATAAAAAAAATCGAACTAATACTCGAATTATAAGTCTCGAAATGTTGCTGTTTAGATGAATAAATGTGAGGTATTGAATGAAAATCAACCCTCCATCGCTTTGCCGTACATCACCCGGACATTATGAAGCTTACCGAAGGCGTTTTGAAGTTAGCTGTCGTTCCAGCAACCTGGTGATAAAATGAAGACAGAGAGGTTAGTGTGGCTTATGTACAAGCAGTGGCGTGGCTGAAATCTGGCAGGGTTTCGGTAATATAGCTACCGGGATTAACACGCGCGATAAATAATTCCCCGTTGCCTGCTAGCAATTGAGTACGGCATTTATGTAGTCCAACTGTGTTGTAATAAATAGAGTTTAGTGTAGATATACTCGTCGCATCTTGTTAATATGGTGAGTTCGTTGCTTTAATATATACTATACCTAAAAGAAAACAGATAAACTTCACATAGGTACTAAATTTGGGATGTCACACTTGGAGAACCAAAGACGATATAAATTTATTTATTTTAAGCTTTAATATTAGCATCAAAGCCCACATTTTAGATCTGAAGATGCATATTCGGCATTCAATTTGAAGGATCATCCGAAACTAGCATCATTATGCAATTATTTTTCTTACATAAATAATATAATTTTGCTACCGAAAACTTTAGCATATGAACATTTGAAAAGGCGACGAGATGACGTCATGCCATATTTGGCCGTACAGCGTTTCTTTTTTCCTCCTTCTTCCCCCCTCGACTTGTTTAAAACATCGGCAAAACACGGAGCTTGATAACATCTGCCCAATAAGGTAAATGCACCTATAATGGCCATGTCCCTATAGTGGGCCGCCTTTTAGAAATGTCGAGAACTTAAGGGTCTATCGTTACCTAAGGCAGTAGAAGGGGTGAGGGTCATTGGCTACTAGTAACCAATGACCCTCATCCCTTCTACTGCCTTAGGTAACGATAGACCCTGCATTTACCTTAACCGACTGTTACATCAATAGCTGTCAGAACAACGAGACTTTGTCACGCTCCTCATTAAGGGGATGGTGGACTTTCAAATTACCAAAAATCCTACAAAAGTTAGAATTTTTCGGAATTTTAAAAATATGTAAATATTTTCAATAAAATGTTCTTAAAATATATAGTGAAAAAGTTAAAGGACCACCTAGTGGCTTTAGAAAAGTAAGTATTAAAGGTAGGTGAAAAATACATCTTTTGAAT
>OU015498.1:25461904-25491904 GCA_907164885.2 Dolomedes plantarius | reverse complement strand
AGTGTTTTTCAAGGAATGTGTTGCTCGGTTCCACCAGTTCGGAACACGTGGGGGGATTCTTAACGTTTCTGCAATGTAATAAAGTTCGGCGTCTAAGAAGAGCTGTCAGCCGATAATCTGCGGCCCCTCCACCCCTTCTGAAAATCCAGACATTGGGGAGAGACGCTAGAGAACCCGGGATGTGCGGATGTGTGTTTTAGGCTCCGTACGTTGTGAATCTGCACGGGATTTTTAAATTGAATAAGTTGCACTGTTTAAATGTTAATTATTTTTGTTAATAGATTGTTAAGTTTTTGTTTTAAAAATTTGGCCTTCGCTTTTAATTAGAACTCTGTCTTTCTTTGTTATGGATCCCATGGTAGTAATTTTTAGCAACGCCTCAGAGAGAATCGCCTTACCTACTTGTCGTGACGCTACAATATATATACAATGAACAAATAGGGTGTGTCAGTTTGGTATAGGAAAAGTACCTTTAATATGGCGTATGATCCCCACGAGAAGCAATACAGCACATACAGCGATGTGTGATGCTGTCAATTATGCGGTCTATGAGTTCGGCAGGAAGTGAAAGCCATTGCTCTTGCAAAGCAGTTGAAAGCGTGGCTAGATTCCTAGGAGGAGGATTGAGAGCAACTATACGTCCTAAAGAGTCCCAAACATGCTCGATAGGATTCAGGTACGGTGATCAGCTGGCCACTCCATGCGCTGAATTGTTTCCTGCTCAAGATAAGCATCCACGGTGCGAGCCCTGTGCGGTCTCGAGGTTATCGTCATGTAGCACGAAAGCATCACCTATTGTCCCGGAATAAGGGCGTACATAAGCATCAAGGATGTCATCTCTATAGGTGTGAGCATTCACATTTACACGGGAAAAGACATGGAGGTCTCTGCGTCCACCCAAATAGATACCACTCCAAACACAGACACTGCCTGATCCGTATGTATCTCTTTCACGGATGTGTGATAGTTGAAAACGAGTTCCAGGTACTATCGCTTTGGAGGCTAAACCTGGACTCATCCGTTAAGCGAACAGCCCTCCATTGATCATGTGTCCAGTGGACATGTTGACATGCCTACTGCAAACGTTCCTGCCTATGGCGTGACGTGAGCGGGACGCAAATGGCTCGTCGCCTTGCAAAAAGACCACCTTCGTGAAGCCTTCTACGCATGGTTGACGTTGATACCAACCTTCCGGAGCTTGCAGCGAGGGAGGATCTGAGTTCAGACGGAGTTCCTGTTCTATTCCTTCGTGCGCATAATGACAAATATCGGTCATCGGCACTCGTCGTAGCGTATGGGCGTCCTTGGCTGAACCTCCTGGATGCCGAATCCGTGGTTAGAAATTGTTGCCAAAGTCTACGAACCACAGACGGGCTCACATTTAGCCATCTGGCTATTTCTGTCTGACTTTGTCCTGCCTCTTGCACTGGGTACAGAAATGGCTAGTTACGACACTGTATATATATATATATATATATATAGATAGATAGATAGATAGATAGATAGATAGATAGATCGATGAATAGAGATATAGATATTAATAACCTTGGAAAAAATTTCCCATTTAATTGCTAAACTACGAAATATATATATATATATATATATATATATATATATATATATGAAGAAGCAGAGTTTAATATAAAATTACGATGGAAAACGCAAATCACAGCTTTTTATCTAAGATGAAAATATATACCAAAATTTATCAAACAACGTATCTAAATTTTATCAAATGATAGATTGTAATAGGGAATTTTCTGAAGCTTGAAATCACATCTAATCGTTATTATCCACAAAATTTATGGAAAGAAAATAAAAAATGCAATCATTTAGGTTCGGTAATATAAGTAGAACACCTTAGCTTTTCGATAGTAAACGGATATATAGTATATGTTTTATTTAATCGTTGTTTGCTCGTGAAAACTTATGAAACATGCTTGGTTGCATTTCTGAAATAAGGAAAAAATGCTGTATGAAACCTTAAATTTTAGTGAAAAATAATAATTTTTTTTATGTTTAAGGTTACAATGGACCTTCAGATTGACAAAAATATATCTCCAAAACGTTTTTTTGTTTCTTCTTTCAGAAAATGATTCCGCAACTCATCTGCTTTAAATTTAAAAAAAAGTATGTTGATCCGATCATTATTAATCCAGTTATAAGTATTTTTTTCAAACGTAAACAATGGAAATGTTAGTCAAATTAAAACTTTAAATGTCATTTTCTCAAAACAAGTTTTCATGTCGTTTCGGTAAGTTCAAAATGTTCCATGCGTCATAATTTTTCTTGAATTTTCATAAAATTTCATAAAATAATTATTTATATATGTTAGAATAAAACTTAGTATGCAATTCATTATACTATTTTAAAACAACTTAAAATTTTTACAATAAAAAGTTTTTTTTGTTAAAATTTTGCATAAAATGACCTATTTTTATCAATTTCTTTTCTAGTTTTTATAAATATGACTGTAAATCACATATTGCTACTAACTTTTATTATTAATAAATAAAGCTAGCTTAAGAGAGAAAATTAGATATCGAATTTTCTCTCTTAAGCTAGCTTTTCAGAAAAAAATTAATGCGCATGGAGCATTTTTAAATAGAGCATTTTTAATGGAGCATTTTTAAATTAACAAACTGATTTTAATTAATATCTTAATTAATTACATTCTGATTTTTTTATTTATTTAGAATTTCCATCTCTAAACAACACTGTATAAGTAAACAAAATTTCATAGCAAATGGTTAATAAATTAAAAAAAGTTTTTCATGGTCCATTGTCGCCTTAATATCTGTATTTGTGAAATAGTGTCTGCGAGAGCGTACTCTATGCAACCAGTAACAGAGCAAAAAGCCTTTTCCCCTCCCCCCATTCATTAAGGCTTCAATGCGATTTCAGAGATAAATAAAATATTCCACTTGAGAAAAAAGGCGTTACCGTTTGATTTAAAATAGAAGTTTTAATCATCGACACTCTTCTACGACACAAGAGCACTTAACATTTATCTAATACTCATTTAATAATATATCCATGTTTTTATCTGCAGGGAAATCTATTATTTACTTGTGGTTTATCACTGTAACAGCGCACGAGCCTATGCCTCTTTCGTCCTCTGGCTCTGTGAAATGGTGGGTTTCTTGCTGCTTTAATCTGCTAACCATTGTTTCTTTTCGTCCACTTCTGCAGGGACTGACGACCAGTACTAAAGAATTTTTATCGTAAAGATCACATCTTTCATGAATAATTATTTGTTTTATGATAGCATCGACACTTATAATAAATAGATAACTTAACTTCAACAAGTCATAATGAAACATTATAAAAATTAATCTCATTAAAACTTTATAAACTTAATTTCCGATTCATAACTTAGTTCTATAAATTTTCTGTGTATTTTATCTTCTTTCACCTTTCAGATATGGCCTCAATTTTTTTTAATTAAAAAAGTAATAACAATAATATAAGTTTTTAAAATTTATTTATTACCATGTTTTTATTAATTCGCTTTCTTGTTTGTGTGTGTGTTTGTCCAGTACAAATCTTGCAATCGATTTTTAACTAACCTCCCGACTAGCTAGACATTTGAAACTTTTAGAATAGCTCAGAACACGATGACAATGCATTATTTTAATACTTTTAGCCATCTTTAAGCAGGATTGAATTCATTTTCAGTTAATTTTGTCTTGTAGACTGTTGCAGCCATCTATCGGCCGGAACGGGAATGAAAAGTTAAACGCAAGTTAACTTCCACTTAACTTCATTTTATTTCAAGTTGATGGGATAATTCATCAAAAAAATTTTTAAAAAAAGTATTTATTAATACATAGAATTTTCAAGTTTATATGATTCAACAGAAAATTTAAAAACATGGTATATAAAAAGTTCTTTTTATCTTGTAATTATTTTTAGTTATCTTCTTTCGTGAAAAAGTGGTGCTTTTGAGGTCTACTAAAGAAGTAGATGGTAGCAGTCATTATACAAACCTCAGTTCATTTAAGCTTATATATTCCAAATGCTTCCAATGCACTAGGCAGGGCACGAAGTAGCAACTAGGGACTTCCAAGGTTGGATGCGTGCCGCTGAATATGCTGCCACCACAGTTTAGACCAGTGGTTTCTAACCACTTTAATAGTCAACACCGCCTTGAATCTGAAAATAAGCTCTCGCACCTCCATGAAAAATGTGTTTAAATTTTTTTTTTATTTAGCAAAAGACATTTATTGCAAGATATTTTATTTATTGTATAAAAAAATTAATACATTTACAATGCTTACAATATTAGTACATATAAAACAATATCTGCATTTTTAATGGCTACGTTGTTGCAGGCCCTGATTTTCCATTAGGCCCAGGAGGCCAGGGCTAGGGGCCCCCGAATGCTGGGGTGCCCCCCAAAATTTTTATTTAAAAAAATTTAAATTAAATTTTTTAAAATTTTGCCTTTTTTGAATAGCAATTTTTTAAATTTATCCTTTCAAATATGATTGTTAGGTTCATCATATGTATGTTATAGTGTATGTAAAGGATTATTAAGTTTTTCTGGTTGCATTGTATTGGTGTTTTAATGATGAAGTTAATATGTTGTATTGCTTTTTGTTATTTGATAATGTTCTAGGCTTCTATGCTCCAAATAGCCAATTCCTGGTAAAATGGTACTTTCACAATGATTCATGATTATTTTTTTTTGTGTGGGGCAATTTTGGAAATTTTACGCCCACATCAGTGTTAGTGCCCCCCCCCCCCCCCCAAGTTGTGCCTATAGTCAAGAATTTTCTAAATCGGGCACTGCGTTGTTGTTGTCTGTTCATAATTATCCTTTTATAAAACTAGGCTCATTTTTTGAAAGAGCCACGCGTACGTCATCAAATGCATTTAAGCGATTTCTGGCTTTTGTTTTGACGTGCAAAAGTGATAAAAAAACTCTGGGGTGGCAAATGGTAGAAAGTGTCTCTAAAACTGCTCTTGCCAATTCTGGATAACGTTCTAACTGCGTACACCAGAACTGTTCTAAGTCCGGTTTTTTTGTAATTGCATTCCAATACGTGCATTGGCTCGTATTGCGATAAGATCGTCTTTTAATAAAACGTTGTCGTCCATTGAATTTGGGTTGAACAAAGATGGATTGAGTATCCATCTATTAATTTTGCTTATATTTCCCATGGAAAAGTATCCATCAAATGATTCACTCAATTGATAATCTTCGCTGAAAATTTAGAACCTTCTCTCGCACCCTTAAGCCCTGGTTTCCTAGAGCGACGGCGGCGGCGAGCGTCTCCGCTCCTCGAGGTGATATATGACCTCAGCGGTGCGAAATCTCCCCCTCTCTGTTCCATAGCATGCATTTCTTCGGGGGTGGTTTCCAAAGCGGGCGAATGACGCTGTGACGTCACGACGTGACTGAGGTGGTAGCACGCCGTCGACTTGTCCTGGACGGCGCGCTACCAGTCGCAAGGGAACATGGAAGCAATGAATGTTTTCTCCGAAGAAAAACTTAATAAGAGAACATCCTGCACTCTACATTAAAGAGGATCAAAAATATAAAGATTTAACTTTTCGAGAGAACATTTGGAAAGAAATTTCCTCAAAGTTAAAAATAGATGGTAGCAGAAATTCTTCTGTTACTTGGGGTATTGCAATCTGCATCATTTTGTCGTAAATTGCTTTTAAAGTCTCTTTTACAATAGAGCTTATCCAAGAGTGGGATATCCTGTATTGGAAACTAAGAGATCTATATGTCTCTCCTGTATGTCCATAAATCTAAAATATAGATATTAATCATCTTAGTAAGCAGTAAATTACCCCTTTTTTTTAAAGAGGGGGTTATTTAATAAAATGAGGAAGCGATATGTACGTTTACATTTAGAGAAATAAAAAAAATATAAAAATTTGTCAGGGGCGTCATTTCATATTTTCCAGAGGGCGGCAAGTACTTGACCGGGTGGAGGGAGGCAAGACGGTCAAAATGCCTTGAAAAGTGCTTAAAATTGCCCCAAAAAGAGAAAAATGAGCAAATATTCCTAAATTTCAAAAGCTAAGGAGCTCAAATGACCCCCCCCCAAATGAAAAAAATAAAATGATCCCTCTGAAATTTATTTATTGGGAATTGTGTAACATGTTCGGATGTTTTAAAAACTTTATACCAATTAACAAGACTTTATACGGTCCTAAAATTGTCATAAAATTTATTCAACCATCATCGTGGGAGAATTAATAATAATTAAATAAGAAATATAAATATTACTTTATTAATTGTTCTATATATATATATATATATATATCTTCAAATCGTAATAAATTGAATAAATTAGTGGTTGTTTATGCAGAAAAAAAATATTTATTAAATAAGTGATTTTATTATTTTGATAGAAAAATAATACAATACATAGAACTTATTTTTATCGTAATAGAAAAACAAATTGAAGTATTCACTTCATTTTAGACTTTTTTTTTCAATTTCTAACTTATTGCAGTTAAAGTATAATTACCTCAGAGTAATGCAGAGTTCTTCCTCAGCAGAAATAGGGCGACGAACTCGATTGCAAGAATCTTTGGTGATGTCATTTTTAATGAATGATAGTATATAGTAAAAAATCTCCCGTGAAACTCTGAAGTATTCTCGGAACTTTACTTCATCGTCTTTTAAATACCTTTGAATTAAAATATTAAAGGTTCCTTCATCCTCCCTTTTTTTGAACAGATCATGATGATCTTCTCTCTCAAAAGCCGATTGTATTATTTCATCATCTCGTTCCTCTTCATCTAATAGAAGAGCAATAATATCGCTTTCAGCCATAACAATGTTTATTTCTAGCGATGGCTGTCGGACAAAGACGAAAGACGTTGTTTACTAAAAGAAAGTGAAAAACCCTCCCGTTCCGTCTTCCTTGGAAACCACCCCTTCGCGACTGCCGTCGGCAGTTTGTCACAGCTGTCATTGCGGTCAGCGTTGACAGCGGTAGTACGCCGCCGACGTCGCTCTAGGAAACCAGGGCTTTAGAAATGTTCTCTCGCGTCTCCGGGGGTTCCGCAACCCCCGGTTAAAAACCACTGTTTTAGACCAAACACCCTTATGGTGCATATACATTGGTGCAGAGTTCTCTGCATGCAGACCCCCGACTCCTGTCATCACATTAGTCACGGTAACATTAGTCACATTGGTCACGGTAACATTAGTCACATTGGTCACGGTAAGCCCCCAAGGTCCCTCGTGTTTCTTGATCTAGTGTCCCCCGCCCCCATTGTCACCATTTGACCCCCGGACCCTGGTGTCTTTGATGCTCTGCATCCGGACCGCGAGGGGAGGCGATCCACGCATATACAGAGTACAGAGTGAACATCAATCACTGGATTCCCCAAGGCACAGCAGAGCAGAGTGAATGAATGCAAACGCAGCATTAAGGAGACATTGGGGGGGGGTGAGGGAGGGGTCGTACCCTCCTCCTACTCCTACAAGCCTCACAAAGGGACTTCCAGCCTACAGATTTAATAAGGCGTCCACATTCATCTGCACTGCACAGTATTCTGAGGGGGAAACCAGTGATTTATGGGCAGGGCGGTCTGCAACGATCCTGCTGCTGCGTTTGCATTCATGTGCTCTGCTCTGCTCGGTGGAAGCCAGTGATTTATGTTCACTGCGTACTCCGTATATGCGTGGATCTCCTCCTCTTTCGGTCCTGCTACAGAGCATCAAAAGATCCCGGGATCCCGGGGGTCAAATGGTGTCAAGCGGGGGCGGGGGACACTAGATCAAGAAACACGTGGGAACCGTTGGGGGAAGGGAATGGGGAGGTTCTAAGTGGGGGAATATCTGGAAGACACGTTTTCATTCACATCGCTTTGGACGGGTAGGGTTACCGTGACTAATGTGATGACAGGAGTCGAGGGTCTCCATGCAGAGAACTCTGCATGAATGCAGATGCACCATAAGATCTAGTGGTTTTTCACAGAGCATCAAAGGCGGGGCGTGGGGTCTCGCGGGTCAAATGGTGTCAAGCGGGGTCGGGGGGGGGGGGGGTACTTGTCTGCATGAATGTGGAAGCGCTATAAGTAGTAGAAGAAGCATAGACACGGGGGCATTCAATGGCGTCAGTCGGGACTCAAACCCATCATCCTCAGCATCAAATTCCGACGTGCTAATCACTAGGATGCCCCATGCTGCTTATAAATTTATATGTTTATTTATTTCTAAAATTGTGAATTTCCAGAAGACAGTGTATTTATAAGCATTTGCTAGAACAGTTTTACTCCAATATGTACCCAGGGCCGGATTTAGATGAAAAGAGGCCCTAGGCTATTTCACTTATGAAGCCCTTTCACCTCTCATTTTTAAATTTGTAAATTACATGAGAGATAATGAAATACATCATTACTGTGATATATATATCAATATATTAAATGAAACATGTTGTTATTGGTACTAACCTATATATATTCAATACATTGAAGATTAAACCAAATTCAATTCAAATAAATTTATTTCATAATAATTCACATTTAAAGTTTAAGTATGAATTATTATGAATTTTAAGTCTTAAACTAAACCAAAAATGGGACTTTATTCAAAGAAAATCCAGATCACAAAAAAGAAAATATCAAATTGTATATCATATTACATTTTATGTTAATAGTTATATTATATAAGAACTGATTCAATCCAAGTATACATTTAAAACGAAATAGTAGATTAGAAGAATTTCTTTCTAAACTTTTTCACACAGAATTCTTCTATAAGTTCATCAAAATTTTGCTAACAATTTGAATGTAAGCCCCTCTTGATCTTGAGGCCGTAGGCTGAAGCCTAGTTAGCCTATAGGAAAATCCGGCCCTGTATGCACCCATTTAATATGCTCCAGGTAGATCCATGGAAATCCCCTGCTTTGGATTCAAAAAAAAATTCGAAGATCTGTCTGAAGTAACATATTAACATATTCGTTCCCAAATTTAAGCTGTCTTTAAACTGCATGACAAATAAATTATCTTGACATCACGAAGTGGGAGAGAAATATCAGATTGAAAAAAAACTTTGCATCCTAACTTGCCAAGTCGCCAGCCATCTCATACCCAAGAATATACAGTGGATAGGTATTCACTGGAGAACAATGTGTTTACCATTTTCTTTATTTTTTATTATTGGTCTTAATTCAATAATTGTCAATACAATTTGTTCTCCAGTGGATTGGTATCCACTGGAGAACAATGTGTTTACCATTTTTTTTTAAATTTTTTATTATTGGTCTTAATTCTGTTAGAATTTTGAGTGAAAGTATCAATCGTAGGCAATAGACTGCATATTTAAGATTTTATTTTCAGAAGGAGTGAGCCCATGTTTCGACGGTGAGTGCCGATGCTCGACTAACATATTACAAATAGTGCCACTAGGGGGCGACATAATGAAAGGGATATTTCTTTCCAATTATCAAAAGACTAATTTTTTTTCCTGCTAGGATTTAAATATTCATTTTCACCCGGTTAAGGAGTAGTTAAGGAAGTTGCAGTTGTTGTTTCTAATGTCCCCTGGCCGGAATCGTATTCTAGATCAGCTCCATATAGGCTAGCAGTGTCAGGAGTGGACCCAGGTTTATATAATGGCACCACAAGGGTCAGAGTCCAATTTAGCCAGGTGCCACCTCAATTTTGACCGAGCAATCCCAGGGGTGACATCTGGGGGGATCCCACTCTCCCCCACCCTCTCTGACCTGATAGAGGGACTTTCTGGTCTACGAATAAAACGTGACCATATCCGGCATAGACAAGGAGGCATTTAATGGTGATTGTCGGGGTTCGATCCGAGCCCCATCAGCAAAGAAAGCCGACGCGTTACCACTAGGCTACTTCAAGCCCTCAGTAAAGGAAGTAATTCTAAGAGATTACGGCCACCCCCCACTTTCGTGTACAAGCCACTGTCAAACTGAAGACGAGCGCTGCGTAGCAATTCCTGCAAATTAAGTCGAGGGTTGATTTCATCTGTTCGGTGGTGTTGCTGGCTCTTCAAGTCCAGCAAGGGTTTCTCGGCGATTTTAGCAGCTGCAAGTCATTTTAGGATTGCTTTATACATTGTGAAACGTTTTGAAAAGGTTAAGAAATAAGTTAAAGGAGTTTTAGCCATAAAAAATTGACACGGAGAGGTAGGTTAGAGGAAGCCGGTTGTAGTGGTCAACACAAGAAAAGGATATTTTATAGCGTGTTCAGGAATAAAAATATTTATGGTGAAGAGGGAGAAACGTTAGAAAATAGCCGCCGCGGTGTCCTTTGACTAAGTAACCGATGAGTTAAAAAGACCGCTCCCATAAAGAGTAGAGCGGTGAAAAGAGTTTTGGACGAGGGTCAGTCGAAAAAGCCCCTTAGAATATGGAATATAAAAATTGAAAGGAATTTGCGCAAGAGTAAGTATTGTTGAGTTATAGAAACGTTAGAAAGGGGAGATTTAAGAAAAATAAAATATAAGAAAAATGAAGGACAAGAAAAAAGGGAAAACATGTGAGAAAAATAGAGAATATAGGTCCAACGAGGGTTGGGAATTTAATAAAGAAAAATGTTATGGCCACTAGGAAAAATGTTTTAAGTCGTAGGTGGAGTTGAGAGGGAGAAGAAAATATTACGATTGGAAGGTAGAGAGAAATATGGAAAATTGAGATCGGTATTAAGAGGGGGACTTAGATTTTTAGACAGGCAAGGAGATTTTAGATAGGAGATGAGATTCTGGAGATAGAAGCATTCGAAGTGAGCGAATGGCCTATGGGCCCGCTCTGGGGTTGAGGCTTTCGAGCCACCCTGCGATTACATTGGAGCGTGATAGCTTAGCCAGGCCGACTTTGGGTAAGTCAGTCTTTACATTTCTGTTGAAGGACAGTACTTGAATTTTAAGATTAAATTTAAAGTTAATTTCACATAAATGATACCTACTAAAGTGAGGACCCACATGAGTACTTAAAGAATATTAATCATAAATGTGTTACTTAAAGAATATTAATCATTTTAATACTGTATAACTTAATTGTTTATTTGTGGTAATAAAGTTTTTTTTTTCTTGATAATTGTAAATATTGGTCCTGATCATTTAAAACATTTAGTTGTGTCTATCTTTTCTAAAGAATGTGCACACTGGGTAAACGAACGTGGGTAATTAGTAATCGAACCATGGTAATTTTAATCATAAATATCTTAAAAAATCTTTTAAAAGCAAATTAACCCATTTTTCCACCCAGCAGTGTTTCTTATAGGCCTGGGCGCCGGACGGACAGTACAGATCTGCCGACCAATTTGGGCAACCCTGGGCCCTTTCAGTAAAGGAAGTAAAAACAGCCTGTGGTCAAAAGAAAATCAGTGTTATCCTACTTTGTATCCTTAATTTCTTCAACTGACAGCGCTATTTCTTTGTCATAATTGTCAAGGAACTCATCAACTAAAGTGCACAGTTATAAAACACCACCATTTGTATATCTTATAGCTCCTTCAGCTGACCCCTCTGTATTGTGTAGCCAGTTACGCTCAGGGCCCGACTTAGCCTAATTGGGGCCCGGGGCAAAAACTTCTTCTGCCCCCCCCCTCTGCTTCACTACTTCAATAATGAAGAACTTAATACTTAATACTAAATTTTCTATTCAATTTGGGCCCCCCCCTCTGATGTGGGGGCCCGGGGCAACTGCCCCGTATGCCCCTGCCTTAGTCAGGCTCTGGTTACGCTTAGGATAGCGTTACGAAAAACTATCGACAGAACACGACGGGAAAATCCATCGCCGATAATACAGCAGTGCAAAGTATTATCAGCACGGGGTGTTTTTTATTATTGTTTTCACCAATCACAAATTACAAAATAATAAGTTATCCCGGAGATTACCAGCGTATCTGTCGTCGTCTTTCCCTTGTATTTATCTAAATGCACGAGTTCAAATATATTCCCATTTCCAGAACAGTGACGTCCTCAGCCCGTGACCCCTTACACGTCTACCATTGGAATTTTTTTTTTCTCCCTCTATTAGCGCTTCTTTCCTCTAAATGGCCCACATTTTTCCGGGAAATCGCTTCCGATACGACGATTTGCCAACATCGACAGCTTTATTTGATGCACACACAGACACTTTGCTTCGCTGAGAGCCCGGCCTTATCAGTCGATGACTAATAATTTTTAGGACTTGTTCTCGGTAAGCGGAGTCGTTAAGCTCGCCCTCTATCTAGCACGTGCTCGTCGATGGTGATTCCGGATAAGGCCTGCAAGGTTAAAATCGCGAAAGGCGTCCATCGGAGTCTGTTATCGGTGGCATGAAATTAAACGATAATTTGACTATTGAGATGGTTTCCGGTTGTTTGTGTTTGTCGAAAGTGGCCTATTAGTCGTCGAAAAAAAGTTAAAACTGCGACGCCAGTGTGGCCTTGGATGCCGTCGAATTTCGTGTTCGGAGTGTGTGCGTAAACAGATAATAAAGACGCTCTGTCGAAATACTTCTCTCAAAAATGCGAAACAAATGTGCGTAATGTAATGTTATTTTCAGGTACAGATGTATGTTTTAAAGTAGTGGCTCTTATTTTGCATCATTTTTTAAAATTTTGTTGATCAGGGGCCACTTGTTATAAAAAATAAATAAATAATATATATATATATATATATATATATATATATATATATATATATATATATATATATATATCAACTTCTTCGGGGACCCTTTCCAAACCAAGCTTTTAGAGGGAAACAAATGGGTTTGATTTTCTGACAGAACAAACTATTTGGGAAAATAATCTTTAGTTAAAAGGTTACAAATAAGCTTAAAAACAATAACAAATTTAACGTAACGTCGCATAGTAAAAGTAAACTTAGTGGAAACTTAACTGTTGAATTGAAGAATGTAATTCGACCAAGATTTTTGATTTTACTGGACTGACCAAAAGAATAATTGGTTTTTGTACTCACCTCTTCATTTTTTTCCACTACAGACTAATTAGGCAGTCAGACACAAATAAATATCCCAAATCCAATGAATTCTGATTTAATGAACTATTTGATTCGCTTATACGCATCTTTCATGATGCACTTATATCCACTGAATATACGAATAATTAACAAATGAATAGATTTGATTATAGGCATTTTTGCCGACAGAATAAGTTTTTCAAAACTACTGTCCGTTTTCCTCTATGGAAACCAAAATCCGACTCCAAAAAGAATAATAAATACAAATTTCGGTTTGCTGATTACATGATCTCAGCATTTTACACGAAGAGGTGGTCATGCCAGACGAATCGGCGCAAGCATTTCCGCAGCTGTCTATTTTCGAGCCATCACTAACTAAGTAAACTTAATATTCTATGAAAATGAAAAATTAATGAGATTTTTTGGGCTTGCATTTGGATGTATTTATTAGAGATTTATCCTCAACAGTTTGCCCAGTTTCTGAATTTAGGTTGGCATTTAGAGCCCTCGTCATCTCTAAATCTTTTTGATATTCTCTCTTTTCTCGTTCTCTGCGGTTCTTATACAGAAGTTTTAGTAACTGTTTTACATATTCTGCATCATTTTTGTACTCCACCGAGTTTATAATGAAAATTTTCAGCTCAGTTATTGTTAAGTCCGGGATAACCTCTGCCCCACATTCTTCGGCAACTACTCTTAAATCTTCTTTTCTAAGCTGTTTGGCGGCAAACATTTTACATAAATGTCTAATGAGCTCCCAAAACAGAAATCGGCCAATCTTCTTTGATGATTCGCTGATTCGCTGATTCGAACCTTCATTGGTGATTCGATGATTCGATGATTCGCACCTTCATTGATGATTCGATGATTCGATGATTAGAACCTTCATTGGTGATTCAATGATTCGAACCTTCATTGGTGATTCAATGATTCGAACCTTCCTTAATGATTCGATGAGTTATCCTCTAAACCGTCACTCAATAAGCAAATAAATTATTTTTCGGGTTCAATCCTGTCGACTGTGGCAGTGTCGCTCTTCCTCGATCTCTCTCTGATCGGCGACGTTCTAGAACCAATTTCACACCAACAAAAATTCAAATTTTTTTATTAAGCCAGCTCACCCGAAAAACTATGTTATTTCTATTAGTACTTCATTTTAAATACTGAAAGTATCAGTTATCGTTCTTTGATAATAATTGAGCAGGAAATTTCAGACAATTTTTTTAAAATTCCTTTGAAATGATCATTAGACCGAATTACATTTCTTTTCCCCAAGAGTGACGTCTACGAGGGATCGCTCTGCGATCCCTCGTTGTGGGAAATTCTCAGATCACTTCTCTGATGATTTCCACAACCTCCTGAGAGCACTCAAATCGCCTTAAACGACTCAGAGGGAGCTGATCATAGTTAAAAGAAATTGGCAACGAATGATTCATTGCAGTATTCTTGGCAAAGTGTAACTTGTGTATATTTTTACAAATATACAGCGGTGCCTCGATATAACAGCCTACAATTTAACGTTTTGTATTTTTTTTTCCTTGCCTGAAATAAAAATAAAAATAAAATGAAAAGAATTTCTGATCTCACCGATCTAACGAACACCAGTATTTTTAATAGAAGACTGATTTATGACGAATGCATGACTGCTCATGAATGACAATGTAGCGATGAAATTTTCTGTGAGCAAGACAAGAAACTTTTGCCCCTCACGAACTAATTGTAAACCTGATCGTCGTGATCCGTGAAATAAATGTCTCTTAGAGTTATTCATAAATGGAGAAATGGCTCTATTTACATCTTGTTTAATATAAAATCAATATCTAGACTAATAATAATGTACATAAGTTTGTTCCGTAGAACGCTGAAAACATTAATGATAGAGGGGTTTATAATCACAGTTCAAACCAGACTTCACGTCTAGTCTCTATTCCCTCCGCTCTCCAGTATCTTAATCTCTCATCATCGTCCAGTCTAAAAAAAAGCCCTGTTTTATAGTCTTTTCTTCATTTATACCCTTTTCCTCGTTCTCGAAGTTTCCATTTTCTCATGTGTCTGATGCAGTTCCTCACAGCTTTTCGTCACCTGGTCACCTCCAGGCCTGAGTTTTCCCTTTTGTCAGCCCGACACCCCGGGACTTGCATTGTCTCTTTGTGGTCTTTTCCTAACAAATGACCCTTTTTCCACTTAGGGAAGTGGCCGCCGCACCATTGTCTATTTAACGGTCTGCTAAATTCCTTTAACGAAAAGTCACATCTGTACTGGATTTTCCAAAGTTAGGATTGAGTCTGTTTACAGACTATGTGAGAGTCTCACACTAATTAAATTGATTAACCAACTGAAAAAAAAAAAGCCAATGACTAGGCGTCTGTGAGAAACAATCTTTCCCGCGTTGTAATGATGCGTATTAAAAGTGGCATAGTACAAAACTTTTGAAGAAAATGTCCTGCGTGCGATTCAAGAAAAAATCATTGTCGTTTATTAATTTTTTAAAAATTTAAGATAATTCCTCAATTTATAAACCATTTGTACGTAAGCTATTAACGTTATGTACTCGATAAAAATTACTATAAAATAAAGAAAAAATATACTCCAATCATTATACAGTCGAACCCCGTTATAACGAACTTCAAGGGACCAAAGGTTAGGATTGCTAAAGTTCACAAAATGTATAACTCATAAGTTTCAATGTGTATTCAATAATGATGTATTGAAAAAATGAAAAAATCAATTAAAAATGATCATTAATGAATTAAATCGACTAAAATCGATTACATTAAACTGACACAATACTAAATAAATTACGGTACAATAGAAAAACGGCGGGACTAAAATTTTCGTTCGTTATAGCCGTGAGTTCGTTATATACCAGGTTCGCTATAACGGGGTTTGTCTGTAATCGCTTGTCTAGGGAATCCTTGTCCCATTAGTCGATCCTGCGTGTAAAATTCCTGGGTGATCTGAAGGTTGAAATATTTCACTTAATTTTTACGTTGTGCAGAATTAAGTGGATGTTTGTGGGAAGAGATTAAACGAATGATTTTATTAATTTTGTTGTTAGTTTTCTGTCCTATAGAAGACACAATTTCAAATTTATTAGAGGAGGACACAAATGTTTTAGCTAAGAAACAAGTTGCAGCGTCGGCAAAACACATGTGTATGATTAAACAAAGTTATGAGCATTAACTGAAGCTACAGTTTCTTTAATTCCTAATACTTCTCCTATTTCTGGGATGTAATTTTCATTACAACGTCATCAAGGAGGTAGACACTTTATTGAAAACTAATATTTTTCAACCGCCAAAGTCTGTGGGTTTCTGCTCAATTGAGGCCGTGCTATTTCACACCTTTAAACATTAAAATTTAAGATTTTCGATGGATTTTTTAGTCATTGCTTACAGATTCGTAAATATTCTCAATAATGCGCTCGGTGTAGCTTAAATGCGTAAAAATAGCAACTGGCGTCAAGACAAGATAGTTAAAGAAAATAAGTACAACTTTAACTTTTAATGATAATAACGAAGAACAGCAAACGTAAGTTACTTAGTTTGAAATTGAACAGTTCTTTGAATAATTGATAGGGGGAAAAAATCGCTTTCAAATTCTCTCTCATTGTGCGTCTTTAAGGCGACAATGGACCTTCAGATTGACAAAAATATGTCCCAAAAACGATTTTTTTTCTGTCTTTCAGAAAATGATTCTGCAACTCATCAGCTTTAAATTTTAAAAAAAAGTATGTTGATCCGATCATTATTAACCGAATTATAAGTATTTTTTTAAATGTAAACAATAGAAATGTTGCGTTAAATTAAAACTTTAAATGCTATTTTCTCAAAACATGTTTTCGCGTCGTTTCGGTAAGTTCAAAATGTTCCATGCGTCATAATTTTTCTTGAATTTTCATAAAATTTCATAAAATTATTATTTATATATGTTAGAATAAAACTTAGTAGTAAATTCATTATACTATTTTAAAACACCTTAAAATTTTTACAATCAAAAAAATTTTTTGATAAAATTTTGCATAAAATGACCTATTTTTATCGATTTCTTTTCTAGTTTTTATAAATATGACTGTAAATCAAATATTGCTACTAACTTTTATTATAACTATATAAAGCTAGCTTAAGAAAGAAAATTAGATATCTGAGACAAAAATTTATGCGCATGGAGCATTTTTAAATAGAGTAATTAACAAACTGATTTTAATTAATATCTTAATTAATTACATTCTGATTTTTTTTAAATTTAGCATTTTCATCTCTAAACAACACTGTATAAGTATACAAAACTTCATATTGCAATTGGTTGATAAATAAATAAAAAGTTTTTCATGGTCCATTGTCGCTTTAAAACTGAAAATTATTTTAGTGGATTTAGTCGCCTTAGCATGGACCCCGATTTCACAGTCGAAGCTGTCGGCATCGATGTCCAACCCCTGCACTCTTGAGTTTACCCTCTTTCCCACAAGATGGGGACTCGCACGTTAACAGTCCGTGTAAACTTGGGACCGATAGATGTCGCAAGAGCGAAATTGCTACGCGGACAGATATACGGCTTCCAGGAAAAAATGCTCCGAGTCCCGGCTTACGCTGTAGTGGCCAATAACGATTTCGCGGGGCCCGACGACAGACTTCGTAACTCTTCTGTCTGGGCTATCAAGACCCCCTTCTAATGTGTTTATTTTCCGCGGCCATTAGCGATAGCAGGGCGACGACGTATGAAGGATTGTTTTTCTAATTTTTCGCTCGCAGGAAAAAGGGTTATCGCGGAAGTGAGAAGTAAACAACGTGGAACGTCTGCTCCGGCTCGAAAAAAGAAAAAAAAAAATGTGTGTTTATTTTTGCACGCAAGATTTCTTCTGGCTCTTATAGCAGTGACACTCGGCAGTAGACGCGGGCTCTTCCCTTATCGAACCGAAATGATAACATCGTTGTTTGACGCGTCATCGCATGTGTTAAAGGCGTTTATGGTCGCAGATAATTTTCCCATTCATTTGCTCATTAAGACCTTCCCCGACAGGACACCTGTGGAGTTTCGTTTCGCTCTACAGACGGAAAGCTTAACTTAAACGATACACGGCATGAAGAAATGCACGGCAGAAGGAAATATCCCCAACTAAAGGTACTTTTGTTCATCTAAACAGTAATTCCTGCTTTCAAACCCATCTAACTGGAATCTGCTTTAGCTTTTTGATCATATGAGAAACTGAAGGATCATCGCACATGACAAAAGTGTTAAAGCATCCAAAAATATGCTCATTTACACATTCGAAAAAAAAAAACAAATAAAACTAATTAACAAAACACGAAAGACCTAGTGGTTAGCGCGTCAGGATTCGATACTAAGATTGCTCGGTTCGAGTCCAGACAAGCGCCGCTGAATGATCTCATCTATACGATAGAAGTTAAATCTGTAAGCCGATTTGGAGGTGTGGGAGGACGAGCACCAAGGTGTCAACTCTGAAGGTTTTCAGTCTAAATTGTTTTGGCAGCATATTCACCTGCAGGTATTCGACCCGGAGGGTATTATGATGCCTTCCGGGTCGAATGCGTATTATGATTTAATAATGCGTATTGTTAAAAAATGTATAGTGTAAACCTGGATCGTCGTGATCCGTTAAATCAGTGTCTCGTAGAGTTGATCATAACTGGAGAAATAGCTCTTATTTATATCGGGTTTATTAAAACATCAAAATCTTGGATAATAATAAATTACATTAGTTTGTTCCGAAGAACGCTGATACATTCATGAGAGAGGGGTTCATTATCAAAGTTCAAAAGAGACCCCGTCTCTCTTGCTCGCGCGTGGTGTCTTTTCAAAAGTCCAAATCTAGTCTACCCTTTTCGTTACCGTCACCTCTATTTATCCATTCTTCTCGCTCTCTTTCTGTAACCATCTAGACCTTTCCACAGCTCAGACCCCCATCTTCCGGTTTCCTTTGTACGTGAACCACCTACAGTGATTTACTCTGCCGTCGGCTTTCCGCTTTGTGGGATACCGCTAACGGCCTTGACTAATCATTCTAAATGATGTGTCCACATCACCTATTGTTGGTCATTTCCAAAGGGGCATTCCACTTTTGCGTTCTTTTGAGCTTATTGGTGGTCTTGTCGCTCACCTTAATTCAGTCCCAATTAAGAATGTCGGACGCGAGTCTGACATATAGTATGACTAAATCGCTTTTTCTGCATTTGAAAATAACCGTAAATAATATGAAAACTAATTGCGCAGCGCTCCCTTTTTTTAAACGTTAAACTTTACACGAATAAAAGCTATGCATTTACAAGTCTGTGATAAGAAAAATACCGAGGAGGAAAATCCGCTTAGCTTTAGGGCCTGTTGACATGGAATCCGTCAGCGTCAGCGTAAAATTTTCTTACCAATCCTATACCAATCATTGACCCATTTAACCAATCAGCGCCAGCGGTGTCTTTAACCCTGGTGGTGACAGATTTTATGTGATCAAGATTTTATGTGATTAGTACTGTGGGGTCGTCTGGTAACAGATGTAAAGAGATCCACCGCTTGAAAACCACGCCAAGAAAACGAAAATCGAAATAGCAAGGGGTGTGAATGGTTCAGTTTAAAAATAATAATTCTCCTGTACACGTTTGGATTAATTTTATGGCTGTACTCATTAAATTTTACGGAATGGTAAAGTTAATTTCTACTGGGAGATCTCGTAACTCACGAAGAATTATTCAAAAGTTTGTCATACAGGCTTCTTTAGCGTAGGATGAAATGGTTTTCAACAGCTACCACGTTTTTGGAAATTCCGTTGATTTCGGAAATTTTTTTTCATTCCTCAGTTCTTTTTTCTTCTTTTCTTTTCCTCTTGCACACTGAATTGGTCCTATACGTAAGTCATTTTACAAATGTCATTGATAAAAAAATTTATGCGAAGGAAAAATTTACAGTTATAAAATTCAAATAAGCACAGAGAAGGCACGAATCCATGAATACGCTAAAAACACTGCCATTTGTATTAATAGCGTTATAAAGTTCGTTAAGGAAATATTGTATTACGTTTTAATGGTGCAGTGGTCCGAAAAGTGGAAAATACGAATTAAATTCCCCACTCAGTCTAAATGAATGAAAGAAAAAAAAATAGTGACAATGTGTAGCAGACTCGTCGTTGTTATTAGTTAACGACGACCACCGAAATTCGATCACCTTAACCAATATCAAAAATTGATATTTGTTAAGGTGATCGAATTTAAAATTTGATTGATTTATATGAAGAACTCCTAGTTTCCCCAGATGAGCAGAACATAGAAAGGGCGAGCTGAATTTTCGTTCATAAAGTAATTTTTTCAAAATTTGATTGATTTATATTAAGAATTCCTAGTTTCCTCAGATGAGCAGAACATACAAAGGGCGAGCTGAATTTTCGTTCATAAAGTAATTTTTTCAAAATTTGATTGATTTATATTAAGAACTCCTAGTTTCCTCAGTTGAGCAGAACATAGAAAGGGCGAGCTGAATTTTCGTTCATAAAGTAATTTTTGCAAAATTTGATTGATTTATATTAAGAATTCCTAGTTTCCTCAGATGAGCAGAACATACAAAGGGCGAGCTGAATTTTCGTTCATAAAGTAATTTTTTCAAAATTTGATTGATTTATATTAAGAATTCCTAGTTTCCTCAGATGAGCAGAACATACAAAGGGCGAGCTGAATTTTCGTTCATAAAGTAATTTTTCAAAATTTGATTGATTTATATTAAGAATTCCTAGTTTCCTCAGATGAGCAGAACATACAAAGGGCGAGCTGAATTTTCGTTCATAAAGTAATTTTTTCAAAATTTGATTGATTTATATGAAGAACTCCTAGTTTCCCCAGATGAGCAGAACATACAAAGGGCAAGCTGAATTTTCGTTCATAAGTAATTTTTCAAAATTTGATTGATTTATATTAAGAATTCCTAGTTTCCTCAGATGAGCAGAACATACAAAGGGCGAGCTGAATTTTCGTTCATAAAGTATTTTTTCAAAATTTGATTGATTTATATGAAGAACTCCTAGTTTCCCCAGATGAGCAGAACATACAAAGGGCGAGCTGAATTTTCGTTCATAAAGTAATTTTTTCAAAATTTGATTGATTTATATAAGAACTCCTAGTTTCCTCAGTTGAGCAGAACATAGAAAGGGCGAGCTGAATTTTCGTTCATAAAGTATTTTTCAAATTTGATTGATTTATATTAAGATTCCTAGTTTCCTCAGATGAGCAGAACATACAAAGGGCGAGCTGAATTTTCGTTCATAAAGTAATTTTTCAAAATTTGATTGATTTATATTAAGAACTCCTAGTTTCCTCAGTTGAGCAGAACATAGAAAGGGCGAGCTGAATTTTCGTTCATAAAGTAATTTTTGCAAAATTTGATTGATTTATATTAAGAATTCCTAGTTTCCTCAGATGAGCAGAACATACAAAGGGCGACCTGAATTTTCGACCATAAAGTAATTTTTCAAAATTTGATTGATTTATATTAAGAATTCCTAGTTTCCTCAGATGAGCAGAACATACAAAGGGCGACCTGAATTTTCGTTCATAAAGTAATTTTTTTCAAAGGCTCATTGTAATGGTGCGCCTTCGAATACGTAAAAATGTCATAAAAATATGAAAAGGTTAAGTCGATCGAAGGCTGTCATCATTACATTTATTTGACAAATTTGGAAACGACGGATGAAAGCGGTACGTTAATTAAGAACGGACCGGTCCTGTGTGATGTAAGGTATTGAATAGTCCTACGGCGGTGGTCAACTTGGGAGGTTGATCGCCAGACGAGATTAAGAGAAGATGTCGCCAGGGTTTGACATTACACGACAATGGACTGTGTTTTCGGATTTACAACGGCGGCATGTGAGAACCACGGGCGTCGTGGGAGGTTTATGCAAGCTTGTTTCCCGTGGGGGCGTACGTTAGTTGATCAGGGGCGTCAATTTAAATGATGGTGGGGTAAAACAAGCGAATGAGGTGATGGCATGTTTCAGAATTGGTCTAAAAGAATTTAGAAGGGGGAGCCAAGGAAGAAGGATGGGCTTCAAAAATATATAAATTGAGGAGTTTGAAAAAACTCAAGAGCTTCTCTCTCTCCCCTTTCTTTCGGAGATAGCCAATTCTACGATCTCTCAGGGAGAGACCTTTTCTTGATTTTGGCGTATCGTGACGGAAACGGAAGTTCCCCGTTGCCTATTGAGATTGGTGTGCTACGACGAGAGGAAAATATTTTAAATTCCCCAAATAAAGTCTGAGCAGTGAAATATTGGTGTGTGTGCGCGAAGTGATTTAAAGGCAGCAGCAAACTCCCCAGTGATAGAAGCAAGAGTTCCCCGGCCCACGTCAGAAGTGAATCTACAAGTGCACCGAAATACGACGTATTGAGTGAGTCCAAATAATTCATTTCGTAAAGATCAGTCTGGTTCTTTTTGGTAGAGGTTTTTGATTTTGTTTTTCAAAGTTTGGTTTACGAATGGGTTAAAATAATTGATAGAAGAATTTAGTGGTATTAGATGTTTTGGTTAATTATTCTGTGCTCCCTTGCCTTGTTTTTTAAAAGTAATCTTTTAGAACCATACTTTTTTTAGCTCAGAATTTCGTTTATGTATGGATAAGTGTTTGTTACGAAAGTGTTAAGATAAAATGTACAAATGTATAAAAATTGCAAATAAATTAAGTTTAATTTAAATATAAATCAACTCTCTGTTTTAATTGTTTAATATTTTTAGTTTACTAGTTCTTCATTGCTAATTGCGTCCTGAACTACGGGTTATTAACAAATAATTTTAAAACACAACGCACCCAACTACCCCTTTATAAATAATTAATGTACTACCCAACTAATTCACGCCCGATAAGATAACTTTGGACGGGCAATACGACACTCATGTTAATGGACTCATTTAAATGCAGCTATCGGTAACTAGCATGTCCATTTGGTAGAGAAATTTTTGAAAACAATATTCTACATTGAACACGATCTTCACATAAATGCTGGTGCCACAACGAACCGTACGAAAAATCCTATAAACAGCTAGCTATGACAGTTACTTCTAAAGATAGATCCCCAAATCGGGCTGATTCATGAGCGACAGTTCATATTACATTATTTAAAAGCGACGTTTCTTAATTGTTGTCTAAGCTCCTAATTCAGTACGTGATATGCATATTTCTTTCAAGTTTTGCTCGATTTTCCTTCCCCAAACCTGACGGGTTTATGTCCAAAGTATTAGAGGACACCTATTCATCGAGGATTAAGCGCATAAAACTCCACAACATCCCCTTTAGCCACGAAGTACAAGCTTCAGAACGGACGACCTCTCGAGCATCTTAAAAATTCCAGCACATTACCCGACCGCATGCCTAACATCTCACATGCCACCGTGCATGTGATCTATTCGGAAGGTGATCGGAGCGAGTGCACACTTCCATTCTTAACCCTCCAATCCGCCGGGGTGATGGTCCTTAAACTACCAGCATCACGATTAAAAAAATCCGGATGCCCCCGTCACTGGCTTGATGCCGCGTTGACGAATACCCGCTTCGTTAAGATACGTCGTCCTTGACAACTTTATTGCCGGAGCCGGGGTCAGCATCGGCAGAAAGCCGGTCTCGCGGGGACCCCCCTCCCGTCTTATATTTTATGCCTGTTGGCGTTGTAGCCAACACCTTGTATAATGTGAGGAGTTGTCTCGCTCCGTGACAGCACCAATTACATTCGATGGGACCTCCTCCCGGCTTTATTTACTTCTTCGAAGGGATTCTTTGCTTTGCTTTTTCTCGTATTATGATTCTCTCTTGCTGCGTAAGGGGGGCTGGGCAAGAACTTTAAGGGAGTAAATGCTGATATCTCTGACGCGGGCATATGAATTCCTCATTGTTTTAGAATGCACACATTAAGGGGGCATACTACCTTTGACTACACCGAAATGATCGTAAACATGATCAAATTCGAGTTACTGAAACTCCAATAATTATATATATAATAGACGTTGTCTCTGTATAACACTTCCGGGCTGTACTCATCTTTCAATTGAAGCCCTCAGTAAACAACAGCCGGTTAGGCTTAATTTCAATTTCAGATGTGGATCAGAATTTTTTTCTTACCTAAAAACTAATATCTTCTCCATCAAATCACGTTTGTTCAGCCTATTTTTCTATAAAACATTCACAACTAAAAAAATTGGATGCTTTTAGCTGTATATTTAACAGTTTTTAAAATCTGTTTACTTTTGCGATGAATTCTGAAAGTAAACAAACTTGAATGTGAATGAATCAAGTAGCTCAAGTATTCATATCGCGTAGTGAGCTGTAAAAAACTGGATGGCAGTCTACTACTCCAATCGCATGAAAAACTAAATAAATAAAAATAATGAAAGGGTTGCTTTTACAAGGTGGTGATTAAATGCAATATTGTTAGATAATTCGGGATATTTTTAACTTTCATATACTTTTTCCATTATGACGTCATTATTAGTATTATGACGTCAAAATGACGGGTTGGATGGCAGTCTACTAATCCAATCGCATGAAAAACTAATAAATAAAAAATGAAAGGGTTTGCTTTACAAGGTGTGGATTAAATGCAATATTTTTTAACTTTCATATACTTTTCTATTATGACGTCATTATTAGTATTATGACGTCAAAATGACGGGTTCCTTCTAGTATTATATATATAATATATTATATAGATATATATATAATATATATATATATATAAACATTTTTTTCTTATCAAAATTACAATTCTTCAGTTTTATTTTATACAAAAATAGAACTTGTAAATCCATAAATAATTTTTAGATTTTTATTTTTAAATGTACACATTACTAAAAAAGGGAAAAAAATCATTGGATGTTTCGCGCATCATAAAATTAAGAAATATACATACAGAAACTATTTTTTGGTCAAATTAAATTAATAATATACTCAAGTTTAATGTAAAACCAAACAATATACAAAGAATATAGTTTAAATTGAAAAATTTACATAAAATTTAAAAAAATTAAAATTTAGCAATTTTTTAAAAACATTTTCAAGTGTAAAAAATTTTTTAACAATTTTTTTTTTTTTTTTTTTTTTTTTGGGGGGGGGGGTTTGGAATGTAAAGAAGCTTAAAATACAAATCTAATAAAAATTTTGTGTGTCTAGCAAACATAGTTTGGGAGTAACAGTGCGCATAATCAAAAAATTTTCATATTTGAGGAAACTGAAGTTAAAGTTGGAATATACATGGCCATGGCAACAGAGTGAGCTTTACATAAACTCTCATAACTCGAGAAATAATGCGCATTTTTTATGCGGTTTTTTGCATATTGTTCAGACATGTCCCAAAAATCAGAATATAGCAAAAACCGAAAATCGATTTTTTGAAGTTTTAAAGGTGGTGTGCCCCCTTAAATAGCCTATATTAAAATCAAATTGATATAGGAAATGTAATACCGGAAAAAAAAGAACTAGAATATTCAATTCTGTAAAATTGTACCTTAAGATGGGGTTACTTTGTCACGGATTTTAAGTTTTTTCCTGTACCAACCGATCAGTTTTAAAAGCAACCAAAAACGAACAATTGGAAAACATTGGTACATTATTTCCTTGCGTAGTAATGCATTGCACTAACCCGGTTCTTTAATTGCCATTGAGAAATTGCTCGAAATCCAAGAGGAAAAAATTACTTGACACAAAGTTAGACAGCAAAACGCTTATCAAAAGCTTGATACACAATTATATATACCTATTACAAATATTGGGGTAGTTTATCTATATCTTTGACATCAAGAGACCTCAGGTGCCCAAGGAAGTCATCAGTTCATTAAGAAAATGACGAAATTCGTCTTTCGGCACATTCTGCCCCTTCGGGTAGATTTTTTTCCAGATAGTCAATACTTCTTTCTCTCCAGTGGTATTTTAGAGGACGAAAAAATGCAACACTTAGCGGCTGGAGGAGGTAGGTCGACTTCGTGGGTTATTTTGTGACAGTGTCAATGTGTCACAAAGTAACCTAGTCAGCCTTCGATATTTAGGTTATGTTCTCATATCTCTTGGAAATATCACCACGCAAAAGCTATATTGCTCCACAATCTAACCAGCATATTGGCAATAAAAAATAATTACCTGTGGTAGGTGGTTGTATAAGGTGTAAGCCTTCAGCACAGCAAGTTTCGAAGTTTGAGTTAATAGCTTGACAACAGGTTTGAACAATGCATTGGCCAGCGAAAACAAATGGCGTACAGAAGCCTCGGACACTGGCCACTAGGTATCTCTGTATGTCGGACCAGCTTTTGGCGCTGTTCTTTGCTTTCCCAGTATCACTGGCACGGCGCAAGATCCGAAATACGAAAAAATTACTATGTGTCACAGTCACCCCTGCAGCCACAAAGTAGACCCCGACTTACGGTACGTCTTATAAGTTTAGTTATTTTTTTTAATTGTGTAAAGCGGAGGCACTTTGTCGTCAGTTTGGTTTGGTTCGGAGTGCTACGGTCAATTTTTTGCTACAGAGGGATGATTAGACTGGGACCTACTATTTTAAGCCGATTCCGAACGGCTACAAGCGTCCAGCCAAGGGTGGGACTACGAAACCACAGTCTATTACCGAAAGCCAGCGGACAAGCCATTCTGCCATCTTTGTCGTGAGACATTTTTCTTTTGTTATTCATCGCGATTTAGTGCTACTTTATTATGGGAGCACCCCATAGGTGAGCCAATATTGCTCCCTATGAGGGGGACGACACGAAAACGACCAATCCGTATTTGGGATTCAAACCCAAGCCCACTGCAAGGCAGCTCAGAACGCTAACCACTACAACATGGGGGGGGGGGGCGACACTTAAAAGTTTATTAAGCATAATATGAAGGCCTTATTTGAATAGTGGTCCAACAATTTTTAAAGAAATGGGGATAGCCCTACTTTTTTGTTCATACAAGTCATTCTTTTCTTATTTTTAAACAGGTACACCTCCATCTTATTTCTGCTGCCGACAGAGGGCGTTACAAATCAGACTTCAACAGTCATTTCTCGGCACTCATTAGACTTTAAGGCTCTGTATCTCAAAATGAACAAGAATGGAGCTGGAACACTATTCAAATAAGGCCTTCATATTTGCTCTCATTTTACGTGGTGTTATAAATATCTGTTTCAAGAAGAACTGTAATCGTAATGACTTAAAAAACTCTAATAAACCAAAAAATAATGCATGGATATAATTATTTATTAAGAATCGGGAAAAACTCGACCCGCCTTTGAATAAATTATTAAGAATCGGGATTGACCCCCCCAAAAAAATCCCGCCTCTACATTAAAAAAACCCACGAATGAACGCTCTTTTGAGTGGGACGATTCTTTCCTCTCCAATTTTGGTGTTCGGGAGCGAAATGTCGCCAAAATCTGGCGAAAACGGTCCTCCTTCGGTACCACACCCAAAATAATTTTTATAACTAACTAAAATATTTTACTCAAGGAGATGGCTGTAAATGTTATAAAAAGATATGTCTTATAGTATCGCGTGTATGTAAATAAATGAATAAAATAGAAAAGAAAAGAAAATGCAAATCTCCACAGCGTTTTAGAGATTTTTGTCGCTGCACAAGCCCTTCGAGTTCAGCTGACCGGTCCGGTCAACAAGAGGTTCGCTTGCCAAGGAGGCAGATGTTTTCAAGATAAAAAATGATTATTATGATAGATAGTCTATTGCCATCACTTCCTAGCAAAAATACGAGAATCTGACCGAATCAGCTGTCCTCACATCTTTTTTTACTCAGGGAAGAGAGAGGGGTTTAGCAAACGAATCACGATGTTATTAGAGTTTACTGCTGCTTCTGTTTGAAAAAAAAAATAGGTCCCCGTTTCGAGACCTATATATGAAACGTTTTGACAAAATGTTATAATTGAAGAGGTCAAATGTTATACAGGATCCTAAAAGAGATAGGCTTCCGAGATAATAGCATTCCCTAAAGAGACTTTTAAAGGATAAGTGCAACGCGTTTTTACTGCATCACGCTATTTAAAACGTATGTACTCCACGGAAATTATCGACTATTGGACTTACTATCTCAAATTAGAGCCACTAGCGAGGATGTATTAGAAGCTTATCGTTTGGTGGAGTACTAATAGAATAACGCCTATTTTACTAGACATAGGAACAAATGATTGCGAAGGCCCTTGTACACAGGCCAAAAAATTCTATTGCCAATATTGTCGAAAGAAATTTGAAGTAATCTTGTAATACTTTTATGATTGAAGCTATTTTCAAATAAATAAATAAATAAATAATAATCTCGGGGAACAGAATGCATTTACATTTTTCTATTTTTCTTTGCAGAAAACCAATTTTAGGCATTTTCAATCCCTATTATTTTCAAATACATAGTCCAATTAGCTTATGTTAAAATCAATTTTATATAGGGAATCCAATACAAAAAGTACACAATGAACTGGAAAGTTTAATTCTGTAAAATTGAATAGTTTATAAATTTGTAATATTTGTACTCATTTTAAGGCGGCGTAAATATCTATTTCCAGAAAAATAAAAGTTTTAATGACTTACAATAACCTTTCTTTAACACCAAATTTCAATAATAAGTGTCAAAAAGATATGTCTCATAGTATCATGTGTGTATGTCAATAGATGAATAAAATATAAAATAGAATAAAGGGGAAATCTCCATAATGTTGCTCAAGTTTACTCTGATATATTTCAAAAGAAACAGGGAATCATATCTACAATGCTACAAAGTCTGAAGTAATAGATTTTGTCTTATAACGATATTTATCACAAGAATTGTTTCGTTTATATCGATATTTACTCGTATATCTACATCTCTCTCTCTCTCTCTCTCTCTTTCACACACACCACAACCACACCCATATATATATATATATATAGATATATATATATAATATATATATATATCTATATATATTTGTGTGGTGTGTGGTAAGTAACGATAACGCCCTACCATTATTACTTCTCGCGAATTCTAAATCCTGCTTTCAATAAGTCCTCCTTTCACAGTCCCTATTCCAAATTGCGATCTAGAAGTAAATGAATTGACAATCTATATTATCCCATGATGCACGCGCGGAACATTAGATTACTCATTAACCGCATGATTCAGAGAACCACGCGCCTTTGCATCGCATGTTCGGAATCACAGGAGAATTAGTCCTCGATGAGTTTTGGCTCACATGGTCAAGACCATATCTCCGATTCTAATCAATTATAGAATTCTAAACGGCAAGCGCCCCCATAGTATAAAAGGTCTAGCAGAGAATTTTCGCTCTCTCTGCTTCCTTGTTTTCTGCTCTGCTCTCGCGTTTTCCTCGTTCTTCGCTCTATTGTCCGCGTCTCTTCTTTTCGCTCTACTCTCCTAATGCTGCTACTGCCCGAGTATCGTGATGTCTAGTTTATTCAAGTTCCATGCAGGTTCCGGTGGCTGCCATCGTCACTAACGCTCCTTCTGCAAAGCCATGTTATCATTTTGTGCCAATCCTTCATAACGATGCAGGAATAAAGTGAATAAAAATATTATTTCCACCAACTGCATTCTCTGACTGGATTTCATGCTGGTCTGGTCTCGACTACATTATTTTTTGTGGGAGTGTGTGTACCATGTCCTCCTGAGTTAGAATGCTATTACATATATATATATATATATATATATATATATATATATATATATATATATATATATATATAGATATATTATATATATATATACCGGGTGGCCATAATTAAACTGACAGTGCTCACAGTGTTCTGTAGCGCGATCTATTTGCGAGAATGACGCCACATTTTGTAGGAAGATTAAACAAGACGAGGGACGAAGGATTCCTCGAAAAAATAAATTAGTTGTCACCGCTAGGGGAATATTTGGCGCTGTGTAATAGAAAATAGAGTGTTGTATAGAAAATAGAGTGTAATAGAGAAGCAACTGCTTCGATTGTATCCTGTGGTACAGGTTTTCGTCCTCTGCCTGACTGAATCTTCAGAGAACCTGTTTTCTCAAACGTCGCAACCATTGCTTTTAGCCATTAACTGACACAGGACCGTTACCTTACGCATTTTTTGTGCGTTCTAAAAGCAC
>OU015498.1:25425801-25461804 GCA_907164885.2 Dolomedes plantarius | reverse complement strand
AGTGTATTTCTGGAAAATGTTTTGTTTTATTCCTGTTTTCCTTGCAGATTTCTGTTTGATGGGTAAGATATATAAAACAAATAGACATTGATTTACAAAATAAAGGTGTGATCAATTACTTTTATTAATAATACTAGGGGCTTCGCCCCTAGCCTCGCTACTCTCGCTCCTCTGGTGAATCAAGTGAATGAATGACTCAATAGTTTTTTACAGCGATTGAGTCATTCATTTGTTTACAGTTGAAGCTTCCCCCCCCCCTCCCGACGAAATGGATGAAGCCCGGCGAAATGGATGAATGGGTGAAAAATCGGATCTCCTTTCAAAGGAAGCGAATGAGAAGATTTTTTTGAAGTATTTCTTTAAAATTCAATTAAAAATCGAAATTTTAAGATAGAGACTTGAAATGAGGTTTATATGAATGAGGAAGCTTTCATCTTCCAGTTGATATAAATATTTTCTTTGTAACATAATAAGTCTGAGAGCATCGAATTTATATATCTCGAAACGCATAAATTTTTCCAAAAACCGGGTTTTCAATTTTAATAAAAATATCAGTCTGTTTTAAATTATTTTTAAACAAATGAGGTCTTGTTTGAAGGAGAAATGTCTGTAGTCTTAGATTGTAAAAAAAAAAAATTCTACGATCCTTTTTTGGCGAGTTATCGTAATCTGAACATGAAAAAGTCAATATTTTCCCACAAAACATAAAATTAAAAAAAAAACTTAAAGTCCGACGAATATGAGACATGTCTTACTTTCTTCCCCACATTGTTCTGCATCGATTGGTATCGGTCTCGACCCCATACCCCCAGCGGTTTCGGAGGAGATAGCGTGACAATCTTTTGACAGCGGCGTCGGCGGCGCCCGCTGCGTCAGCGGCAGTTAGTTTTTTTTAGAATAGAGAGATATAGTGTTTAGGAATTTAAAATCTGTCTTGTGTAGTTTAAAGTATTTTAAAAGGTGAATTTCTATTTAACGAATTTTCCATATAACGAACTTTTTTTCGGGAGTTAGCGACTTCGTTAAATAGAAGTCCGACTATATATATATATATATATATATATATATATATATATATATATATATATATATATATATACACACACACACACACATATATATATATATTTGTTTTTTCGCAAATAATTGAATATCTTGAGTCCCGAGTCAGTTTCCCCTTTCCCACGCCAGTTTGGGAAGTGACATTATGCAACAACGCCAGGGTCGTATCGTTTATTTGCCGGCGCGATACAAATTACAGGGTGCCGGGCGCGTTGTGCATTCCGACATCTCACGAGAGACAGTTATCTGCGAGCCCGATCCATTACGAGCGCATATTAAAGTCGTGTTAAAACGAATGGGTGTGCGTGTGGATAGGGAAAAATGGAAATGAAATATACCAACGTGCTCGTACTTTTTTTTTTTCTTCTCGTTATATCTTATGTTCTCACATATTTGGATGGACACAGCTGTTCGCCAATTTAAGCGGCCGGATATGTGCCCGCGGTTAGCCAGGAGAGGAAAATTGAGAAGCCATAAAAGAAATGTCAACGCTGAATGTTCATTTGGAAGGGGGCAGGGGGCGAATAGGAAATGGAAGGCGAAGACGGCACAAGAACACACCTGCGTGCGTGGGACACTTGTTGCGGTGTTGAAGGAATGATATTATGAACAGCTTAAAGTCAACTGAGATCAAAATAATGGGAAATACTTTAATTGATATTCTAGGCGGGGATCCGGAGACCTTAGTTTATGTCTGCAATTACGAGGGAGTAACATAAATGTAAATTTCAGAGCCGAACCTATTGAGTGCGGTATGAACTATGCTTATTATCAAATTGCCTGCAGGATAACTAATTGCTTTTACATTAGAGGTGGTGTCTGTGTTATTGACCAATAGGATTTCAGAGGAATGAATTATAATCACTGCTTTAGATAAGAGCCTTTCAAATACTGCATACGATCATGTGTTGTTGTGTACTAGTTCAACTACCGAATAGTTACAAAGAAGAACGTACGTGAAATGGGATGTCCTACATGAAAAAAATTCGAAGGGAAAGTACCTGTATTTGTTTTATATGTTATAGAATGATCACAAAAAAAAGAAATGTACATCTTTCACTCTATTATAGTAATTTGCAATCATTTTTTTAAAAAATGTACTGCAGTCGAACCACGTTATAACGAATTTCAAGGGACCAAATGTTTTGTTCGCTTTATCCAGTGGTTCCCTATATCCGAACCGTTAAGAAAAATGCTAGAGTTCACAAAATGTATAACTCATTAGTTGCAATGTGTATTCAATAATGATGTATTAAGAAAATGATAAAATCTATTAAAAATGATCATTAAGGAATTAAGTCGACTAAAATCGATTGCATTAAACTGACACAATACTAATTAAATTACGTAAGATAGGTAAACGGCGGGACGAAAATTTTCGTTCGTTATATCCGTAAGTTCGTTATCTATCGGGTTCGCTATAACGGGGTTCGACTGTACAACCATTTTCAATAATTTTAGAGGGAAATGTGTAACAGTGTTTCCCAACTCGTAGAAGTTTGCGGGCCACTAAGCCAGAAATTGAACCATGTGCGGACCCCCCCCCCCCCCACCACATACATACACCGACATGAGGGGGGAACCTTCCGAGGGGGTATGGGGGTATAGAATATCCATCAGACAAAAGGGATACAGGATTAACGTACTCACTTTTTCTTTCAACCTTGTTTTCAATCTTTAGAATTAAATGGCCTAAATCATTTAAACATACATAGGTTATGAAAATTATTTTTTATCATATTCTAATAATAAAATAATTATGTTAAACTTTAAAGAAATTTTAATTCAACACCTGATAGTCATCGGATATATTCGGCTCATCCAGTTCAATGAAAATTTCTTTCAAAATCCCCCATTTTTTTGAGCAACTTCTTTATATGTAGTGCCGGACCACTCCCGGGGCTCTCCCGGACCATCTGTGGTTCGTGGACCACCGGTTGGGATCCACTGCTTTAGAACCATATGAACCATATATTATAGTATTATTTCAATATTATCAGTGTTATATTACAACATATTTCAGTATTACAATATAACACTGATCTAGAGATGGAAATGTTATTAAAGGACACTACTTCATTAGATTAATAAAATTAAGGCCTAAGAGACATATGGTTTGAATACTGTATGTTTCTGAAATCCTCGTGTCTATGCGTAGTGTAACAACATTGAATCAGCTCACTGTATTTACTCACCATATTTGATGAGTTCATTGGAAATCATTGGCAGTATCATTAACAAGTGTTGTTACCTTGTCAATGATAGTCTGCGGGCCACAAAGTAACTGAAGTCTGCGGACCACAAAGCCAGAAATTGAACTATGTGCGGACCTCCCCCCTCCCACACACACACCGACATGTTTCTGAAATCCTCGTGTCTGAGTCGTATAATAGTGAGTCGTGTCCTCGTCGTATAACAACATTGAATCAGCTCACCGTATTTACTCACCATATTTGATGAGTTCATTGACAAATCATTGGCAGTATCATTGACAAGAGTTATTACCCTTTGACAATAGGTTACCTCTCTTAAAAAATATATATAAAATTTCAAAATTGACCAAAAATATTCATAAAATCGCATCTATTGATTTAATCGGGGTGATAATCTATTGTGTGTAAATTAAATGGGTGTACAAAAGCTAACTGAAGCAGTCTTTTACGCTATCTCAGAGACAGGAGTCAGACAACATGACACAACCCTGTTTGTTTACAGAGCAAGTTTTTAATTGAATTCCAAATTAAGCTTAAAAATCAGACAAAAAATCATTACACCTCAGTATGCACAGAAATATTTTTTTCTATTTAAAATATGCAAATGATATATTTCTAATTTTAAATATTATTTCTAAATTTTCTTCATTACGTCTCCGATTTTTCTTAACAGACTATAGGTACGTTAATAACGAAAAAAGAAACTTTTACTTTACTTCTTCAAAAACTCTTTCTTTTTCTGTTCTTAAATGCCGAGAGATTGATAAATGGCCTCATTACGCAAAAACTATGCAGATTAGCCTATCACCTTCACACAATTTAACGCCCACCGGGCAATCACCAAGCCTTTCATCTTTGACATTTTGTTTCCGATTTAAAATGCAGATTTTATATTTCTCTTCCAAAAAGGTAAGCAGCTACAAATCCTATAACTATAAATTTTTTCCTGTTCTACAGTTCGGACAATTAATAAATACATATGCAAAATGTAAATTTACTTTTTATTTATAGATGAATAAATAAAATAAATAATTGTTTGATTATTATAGAAATATATATATATATATATATATATATATATATATATATATATCTGTGGCTTGGTACAGTAAGTGCCTAAGCCGGTATTCTCCAAGATGACTTTGTTTGTTTATGTCTCTTTAAGAAAACATTCTTTTCAATGTAAGAAGAAGTACCCATGTCTCTACGATGCTTAAAAGTGTTTTCTTAACCATTATACAGACTTGGGTACGTCTTGCATTGAAAATAATATTTTTTTAAAGAAACATAAGCAAAGAAAGACATCTTGGAGAAAAGTGACTTAGGTACTACTTGTAACAAGCAACATATATAGCGGGTGGGCAAAAAATCCGTATAGACTTTAAAAATTTATAAAAACCGGAAAAATAACAAAAATAAAAAAAGGTTTGCAGGGTTACCATCGCTAGGTCACGGGATTTTTTTTAAGACAGGAAAAAAACCCCTAAAAAAACAGCCGACAGGTGGCGCTGACGTCAAAGGGATATATCATCCCGGGTGTATCTATCTGGTCCATCCAATCTGTTGGAACTGAAGGATGCGATCCGCCGAGAGGTGTCTTGTATTTATTCGGAACTGCTGCACTCTGCCGTTGCTGCATTTGTGACTCGCCTGCAATATGTTATCCCCTGTGGTGGGGGTCTTGTGGAACACCTACCGCTGTAATAAGCGATTTAGAAGCATTCTTTTCGTTAATTGCGTATCTTTTCTTTGACTTGTGTACGTCAGCACCACCTGTCGGCTGTTTTTTGAGTTTTTTTTTCCTGTCTTAAAAAAAAATCCCGTGACCTAGCGATGCTAACCCTGCAAACCTTTTATTATTTCGGTTATTTTCCCGGTTTTTAGGAATTTTTAAAGTTTATACGGACTTTTTGTCCACCCGGTATATATATATATATATATATATATATATATATATATATATATATATATATATATATATATATATATATATATATATATATATATATATATATAATATTGCTTGTCTGTCTTTTTATAGCTGTCATATACATTATAAAGTATTTGTCCAACTATTATTATAGCTCTTTTACTCATTTAAAAGCTCTGCCCACGCCAAATAAGACACGTGGGATTTCCCATTGATCAGCTCGGCCAGCAAAAGATGGCCGTTGCACCCAAGAACCAATCAGCCAACTAATCTATATTGATCGGAAAGACACGACGATACCGGTGTAGCTTGCCGAACTTAAAACCAAATATACCCCGAAATGCAATACCTCGAATTCTTTGTAACTTCGTCAAGAATTTACTAAATGGGACAGTATAGTAAAGTTTGCGTTCGAGTCGAAGAGAAACAGTCACTTAAGAATTCATTTAAATGTAAGTTACCAAGCGTTGCCTTTTCTCTATGTGTGTGCATTACTGTGCCCTTATCGCTCTGCCAGTAAAATTGAGTATCATTTAAAACTTTGATTTTATTTACTATAGATTGAGAGCTAGCAATATCATTCTTATTGAGACATATAAACAAACACACACACACACACACACACACACACACATATATATATATATATATATATATATATATATATATATATATATGCAGACGAACCCCGTTATAACGAACTTCAAGGGACCAGAGGTTTTGTTCGCTTTATCCGGTGGTTTGCTATATCCAAAGCGTTAAGAAAAATCTTAGAGTTCACAAAATGTGTCACTCATAAGTTGCAATGTTTATTCAATAATGATGTATTAAAAAATGATCAAATCTATTAAAAAATTATAATTAATGAATTAAATCGACAAAAATCGATTACATTAAACTGACACAATATTAATTAAATTATGTACAATAGGAAAATGGTGGGACCAAAATTTTCGTTCGTTATATCCGTGAGTTATTTATACACCCGATTCGCTATAACGAGATTTGACTATATATATATATAAATATATATATATATATATATATATATATATATATATATATATATATATATATATATATATATATATATATATATATATATATATATATAATAAAGAGGCCAGAAATACCGCGGTGATAACAGGCGAATGCTTAAAGGGACAAGGCCTCTGCATTGGAAATAAATAAATAAATATATATATATATATATATATATATATGAGTGAGTGTGTGTGTGTGTGTGTGTGTGTGTGCGTATAATTAGTCACTGTAATGTCATGAGGAAATATTTGTCCGTCTGACGCAAAATTTTAAAACTAATTTTAAAACATAAGAAAGGAGAATATAAATAATCTTACGATTTTTTTTTCTTACTAATGCGGGTTACTTTTCGTAAGACATAGTACAATAATGAAGTTTTCTTTTGTTTATGTTTACCAGTTTTATACGGTCATAAGTTGCCCATAAAATCTGATAAATTCAGTGAGATTCATTTATGATTTGTCTGCATCATTAAAACTAGTATCATTTTTATCGCCCATCCCGTGTGTATCAGCGAACTCTGCAAGTCTGTGTTTCTAAATAAAATTTCTTTAGATGCCGATAAACCTAAAATTATTTTATAGAGACGAGGATATATCCTATAACATATTTATCTCTATTTTTCTTGTTGTTAGTTTTTTAAAAATTTAATTTCAGTATGGAGATCTCGAGATTAGTGAAATAAATGAAGTCACCGATATTTGGACCATCTGATAAACGCAACTTAACAGGTAAGGTTTTCATAGAGCTACTAATTTCAAGGTGTCTAATCTCCATGTAAAAACGCATTATTCATAAATATGAGAATCCAACCCCCGATAACTGTTGGTTCTTCTTTCATAGGGATATTAACATATTTTTTTTAGATTTAATGGTTAAAGATCTTATCATTTAGCCTCTTAAGAAGAAAACTTTTTGTAAACACTATTAAATCAAGTAACATGTTGATGTCTAGCTAGTTCAATATATATATATATATATATATATATATATATATATATTCATTTATTTATTTATTAATTTCCAATGCAGAGGCCTTGTCCCTTTAAACATTCGCCTGTTATCACCACGGTATTGCTGACCTCTTTATTATGGGGGCACCATATAGGTGGACCAGCATCGACCCCTATGAACCGGTTCCGTAATTTTGAAACGAGTCAAGTGACGAGACCGGAAACACTTGACCCCGCACCTCCAGGGGCCTATTGGGAACTTGGAGGACATTGCAGCTACGACATAATTTTCCCGTGCGACAGCCGCCATTAGTGTACATGTCGGTGGATTTGTCAGCGACGGGCATCGAATACGCAACTTGTAGGTTACTGGTAGGTTTGCCAACTCAGCCACCTGCGCCCCTATTCAATACATTCTTGTACTGCATTAAAATTTTAAAATTTTCAGGGCCACTCTTTCATGGTTAATTTATTCTTTCTGAACATTTACCCAACCTATTCTGAACATTCTTACAATCTATGAACTTTCGAGTAAATTCAAGCACACGTTTTTAAGTGTTTTAAATGGAGATGCAGAATGTTTGATCACCACTGTTCGTGTCTTCTCTCGCGACGTATCAGAATTTTCCTCTGCGGAACATTCGAGTTGAAAAGGTATGAAAATCCTTTAAAAATCCTTTACTAGAAGTTTAAAAAGAAAGGTTAATAAAGGTGTGGTAATACAAATTAAATTTTTCTTTCAGAGCTACGGCAGAGAAACAAAATGGCTGAGAAGCGCACGACTCGGTATCCCCTGTCATATCCATCTCATCACCTTTGCCTCAGAATGCTTATCTACAGGATGAATGCGTTGGAAAATGCGGGATATTTACAGCACTTCATCATCATTAAACCACACATACTTTGAGCATGTGTGTGCGTGTCTCTGACTCTGTTACGGAAAAGATCAATCTCTATTCATTTTCATCACCGCCTTTTACCGAGAGCTGTACATGCATAATTAAAGCTGAATAATACGGCACAATCAAGGCATTCGGTAATTATTTGATAAGCATGCAGGTCTGAACGAGGCCGACCCCTCGAACAGTTTAGGTAATAAGTCTCTCGTGACGTGCTAAAGCGTCTGCATATGTAAGCAAAATTTCTTTAAATTTTTTGACAAAAACGCTTTTGAATTATCTGTGATACGTTCTTTAAGGCCAGCAAAAATGTTTTGTATGATCGGAAAGGGACAGCTCTCAGCTATATCAATTTTTAAAGCTTATTTTTATAGTTTAATATTATATCTTAATTGTTGCTGAAATTTGCAGGAAATAAGGTTCATGCGTAATTACGTATGTACTTATTAATCTAAAATTATATACTTATCTAAAACTAGCTGAATACCCGTGCTTTGCTATGGAGTACATTCAAATTAAATACAACGGTCAATATATGCAATTAATGCCAAAAAAATAAAATTTAGAAAAAATCGCAATGGATATTTTATAGACAAAATAATGTAGAAGAAAATATTCAAATTGAATAAACGGTCAATGCATGCAATTAATTTGTATGTTTAATATCCATAAAACATACAAATTTGAATTAAATTCTAAAAAAACTTCCATCTCAATGAGTCTAATGGTTAAATTTTATCTTTTACCGTATTTTAATATTTTTTGTCAATTTATTTCGTTGTTATGCACGTGACGCAAAATTAATTTCGAGTATCGCAAAAAGAAAAGAAACCACGTGATCAACATAAAATAAATTAAATTCTAAAAATTAATCGTTAAAAATTCATCAAAAATAAGAAAATGGAGGTAAAGATTCAAAAAAGATTTCATTTTAAAGAAATTTTTATGGTCTTTCTTGTGATATAAATTTTATGACCCTAAGATTATTCTTTTAAATGCAAACTTTAAAAAAAAAAGTTTCAAAAACAGCTTAAAAATTTAATTTAAAAAAAACTAAGAAGAATTTTTCAAAAATCTTTCTTAGTGCACCCCTACACTATAAGAAGAATCTCCATGCAAAATTTCAGCTCTTTAGGTCCAGCGGTTTGGTCTGTGCGTTATCTGTCAGTCAGTCAGTCACAGAACTGTTTTATATATATAGATGGGACTTACGGGCCAAGACTTTCCTTAGTAGGGCGTATCAATGCGCAATACAGAAAAAAAGACGCAAAAGAATTTGTAATTAAGCTTTAATTCTTTGAAAATATGGAAAAAACATGAAAATATGATTTAGGGCAATAATTTGGTTACATGTAAACGATAAAAAAAAAGTATTGTTTAGAAATGATGCAAGATTTTTAATATGGCGTGTGGTCTCCTCTAACAGCTAAGACTGCTGCACACCTGTTTTCCATGGTTGCAATGATGTTATCGATAAGACTTTGGGGAATACTGTTCCACTCCTCAAGAAGTGCAATCTCCAAGCCTCGGAGAGTAAAAGGAGGCCTTGGTCTCGCAGCAATGCGTCGTCCGAGCATGTCCCAAACATGCTTGATTGGATTCAGGTCAGGAGAGCACGCTGGTCATTCCATACGCTGTATTGTTTCAGCTTCAAGCATGTTCTCCACAAGACGAGCTGTATGCGGTCTGGCATTATCATGCTGGAAAACAAAGGAATCTCCAATGGCTGCAGCGTAAGGTATGACATGAGGTCTCAGTATCTCGTCTGCATACCTTCGGGCCGTCAAAGTACCATTCCGAATTATATGCAAGTCCTTACGTCCACTTTGCTGATCCCCCCCCCATACCATAAAACCAGCTCGTCTGTATTGTGACCTTTCACGAACGAATGTGGGGTTATTTCGAATGCCCCTTTTCCTCATACCAAAACACGTCGGGTGTCACACTCCAGACTGAATCGGGACTTGTCTGTAAACAGCACTTGGCTCCAATCATGTTGCTCCCAATCTCGATGTTCAGCAGCCCATCTTCTTCGGGTCGCACGGTGGCGTGAGGTCAACGGAATGCAGACCATTGGCCTACGTGATAGAGACCTCCCTGATGAAGCCTATTACGTACTGTTTGGCTTTACACCCTTCGTCCTGTTGCCAAGAGCAACTGTCTTTGCAGCTGAGTAGCATTGTCTGTTCTGTTTCGACGAGCTGTTAACAGTATATACCGGTCATCAGTTGATGTAGTGGCGCGTGGCCGACCTTGCCCTGGTCAACGTCTAACATTCCCTGTTTCTTGGAATCGATTCCACAGCCTTGCAACGACACTTCTGGCGACTCCAACAGCGTCCGCGACACTACGTTGTGTTTGCCCGGATTCAAGTCTGCCTATAATACGCCATGCCATGGATTCCGGTAAATCACTTTGTTGAGACATTTTCAAGTCACCTTTTCTCAAAAAGAATAACTGAGCAATCGAATTTCACAGTTAAGGCAGTGAAACAGACGTTTCTGCAACATCCCGATTTCTGCCCTTATGTTCTTTTTTTGGTTTTTGACGTCATGAACTTTGATTTGCATATGGAATTTTCTTCTTTTGTTTTCTGCTAGGCTTTAAATTATGGATGATTTATTTTATGTCACTTATCGATGTAAGTATTTGCGTAATTTCTTTAAAACCATGTGCTCCCCTAATTGTTTTGAGCAGTGTAGATATATAGATACATATATACATAACACATACAATCGTACGTTAACAACCCGCGTTAGTTTCGTTAGAAGAGACTACCTGAATTTTCTTTTAAACCTTAATAGCAATTTCCCCCCAAGAGTCTTTATTTCGTCATAACCTCGTCATAACCAATTCAAAACAAATATTCTTTTATCGCAGCATTTATTACGTATTAAGGAATTATTTACGCCAGTCGCCGCGGCATCGAACTATTGACAGACGCCGCATTAGATAAGTGACATCATGTCTGATAAATGTATACATTAATCAATATATACTTATATATTGAGCTGATGGGTATCTTTCGATTCGAATTATCGATCCCCGTTGATTACGACTGCCTTCCCGCGTATCAAGAAAATCGGGATATCTTCGGTAATCACTTGTCCTGTCACTTTCCTCACATGTCATGAGACCAACCGCACCCCTCCCCGGTCCGGGATTAAGATCTCGAAACATCTTAATGAAGAAGGCCAAATGCCGATGAATATCGACCTGAGGAATGGACTGGCGAGGTTGCAATGACCTGCGACGTCGCCAAAAAACGGACGCCAATCTAGAAGAAATAAAGACGAAAATGCAGCACGCGTCATCGGTGCTTCGAACAACACAGGCACATGATCTAGGTTTTGCGTTCTTAACGGCCGTTTGAAAACGATGCGGGAACTAACAACATTGGATATCAAGTAATCTATATATATAAAACAGTTCCGTAACTGACTCACTGACTGACATACAATGCACAGACCAAACCGCTGGACCTAAAGGGCTGAAATTTTGCATGGCGATTCTTCTTATAGTGTAGGGGTGCACTAAGAGAGATTTTTGAAAAATTCTTCTTAGATTTTTTTTAATTAACTTTTTTTAAGTTTGTATTTAAAATAATAATTTGAGGGTTATAAAATTTATATCACGAGAAAGATCATAAAAATTCCTTTAAAATGAAATCTTTTTCGAATATTTACCTCTATTTTCTGATTTTTGGTGAATTTTTAAAGATTAACTTTTTAGAATTTAATTTATTAAATGCTGATCACGTGATTTCTTTTTCTGGTACTTTAAATAAATTTATCGTCACGTGCATATCAACTAAATAGACAAAAAAATATTTATTTTCTTGCTAATACGGCAGACGATCGGACATTATTTTGTGTATAAAAATATCCCTTACGATTTTTTTATATATATATATATATATATATTTTTTTTCTACATCAATTGTATATATTGATCGTCGTATTTATTATAAATATATATATATATATAGATAGATAGATAGATAGATATATATCTTTTTTGGGGGCATTAATTGCATACATTGACCGTTGTATTTAATTTAAATGTACCCCGTAGCGAAGTGCGGGTTTTCAGCTAGTTTATACATATAATTACTTTTAAATTATTCTGATAGTGGAGTTAATTTTCGTCACTCTATTAAATCCACAAAAGTGCTTCTATCATCTCAAAAATAACTTACTATATCTATCTCAAAAATATCTTACTATGCGGCAGGCATTTATCCTGATGACATTCACCCACAGACCCCGGAAATCTATACACAGTCGAACCCCGTTATAACGAACTTCAAGGGGCCAAAGGTTTTGTTCGCTATATCCGAACCGAACCGTTAAGAAAAATGCTAGAGTTCACAAAATATATAACTCAGTAGTTGCAATGTGTATTCAATAATGATGTATTAAAAAATGATAAAATCTATTAAAAATTATCTTTAATGAATTCGATCGACTAAAATCTTTACATTAAACTGACACAATACTAATTAAATGACGTACTATAGGAAAACTGCGGGACCAAAATTCTCGTTCGTTATATCCGTGAGTTCGTTATAACGGGGTTCGACTGTACTGATTAATCATGGCAGCATCCAAACGGTAAATCAACGTTACTCCCTATAAGGGTACAACACAGGTATAGCCTGAGCCGGGATTCGAACCTGGATCTAAGCGGTGAAAGTTTTAAAACGCAAACCACTATACAATGTGAATGCGAAACTCAGAGTATGGATATTAAAGTTACAAAATCTGCATGTCACTTCATAATAGGAATAACTAATTTTAAAAATAAAATCACGAATCTTCATCTTATTTTACAGAAATCACAGATTTAGATTCCGCCAGTCATAAACACTGTTTGTTAGAAACTAATATGGGAGTACAGCATGCAGGTATCATCTAAAAGGAAAGAGAAAGCTTAATTCACACATTCTTTGAATCAACGGGAGATGTGTGTTTATACTGCCTATAGTAAGGTCGATTATTTATGGCGGGGTTTGGGGTCACTTTTCTCGAATAGCCCCTCTCCCGCACACACAGACCACTGGCAGTAAAAATGCGTTTTAAATCTATATTGACAGTCTTGTTTCGAGGTAACCTATAAAATGAAAAACCTATAAAATAAAAGCTTTGCCAAATATCCCCTTTGCAAATGCGGTATTCATGCCTTGCAGCCCTAGTGACTCTTCTTGTGAGGGCATAGCTTATGCAGTTCACCCTATGAACCTTATTTTCCTCAATCTGACAGATGTAATTTATATCATCTCTACATTTTCCGACTGAGTTTCTTCTCTTAGGGCCTGTTCACATAGGAGTCCGTTGCGTAGCGTTAAGGGAAAGATGACGTTGAGACGAAAATAAACCAATCATAGGCGTTAAAAATTTCATTGCTAATCGTTTGGAGGCCTATGATTGGTTTATTTTCGTCTCAACGTCATCTTTTCCTTAACGCAACGCAACGGACTCCTATGTGAACAGGCCCTTAGAAAATTTGAGAGATTTTTATTAATTTTAAACTTAGTAGTAGCAATAGAGGTGCACTACCACGAATTCCAGTGCTCTCAGTATGTAATAGGTATGCATCTCAATATCCAGGCAGAAGTTATATTTCGGTTTCGCCTGCATCAGATGCTTCTCAACGCAATCTTAAAGAATGCAAGGAGTCTAATTTTTCAATTTTCGAGTTTGGAAATAGATATTCATCAGCAATTAAATATTTAATTGAAGATGAAAAGTGATATTAAAAGTAACCCCGGAACACTGCATATTTAGTGCATTCATGAATGCTGTTCTTCAATAGTGGGCTTATCACGTGCATGTTTTATCAACTCGTTTTTTAAAGTGTGTGTTATAACTTATATCAACCAGCATAAAAGTCCACAACAGAGAACTTCTGACTACACCTTAGAGCCTAGAAAATGGTACGAATAAATTAATTCTCAACTAAGTATGTAAAGAGACTGCTGTTGCCGGATTACTGTTTCTCACTTGTATCTACTGAAATTGTAAATAATATTGTATATTATATACAACGTCTCATCTATAAGATGCATATCTGTTGTAACTTCGTATACTTTTCCTTTGCAATGGATGCATGGATGCCTTTGGATGTCACATGAACTCCTAGATCTCATACGGGCATATGAAATCTTTGTGCCGAGTTATTTAGATATTTCAAAATATTTTACTTAGCGCTGCATATCTGTAAGGTCATCTCACCACTGTAAACTCCCTGTTTTATACATTTTATGTCCACCTAAATAAACAAAACTTCAAGGGCTATGTTGCCAAAAGGATCCATTTACCTACTTCTGAGGATTTCGAAGGTTGCAGCGTCGTAATTAGTGTCGGAGGTTTGAGGTTCGATGTTTTTGTGGTATTATCATTCAAAATAAGCTCTCTACTGTGTTCTGGCTAACAAGTATTGAAGTTTTTTCTCCATTCCTCATGCATGGCTTCTGCAGCATATCTAACGATAGACAAATGGTAATCGCTTGAGAATATCTGAGGCAAAAACCACTAAACCTCATTCCATAGATGTGTTCGGAAGTTGAGCACAATGCTATGGACCTTACATTTATGATCATCTACCTCTCTGTCTTCAAACTTTGATGTTTTGTTGGTGGGCTCGTTGTCGTACTGGCACAAGAAACAGTCCAAACTGATGACACCACTCTTGCCCTTGTTTGTCTTTGTTTGACGTTGGTCATGGCCAAATGAATCAAAGGCTTCCGAGCAGCAGCTGGATCCTATATAAACCTAGAATTTTTCATGAGAAATGTATTGCATGGATAGGCCATATTTAAAGAAATGGCTTCAATACAAACATGATATGGCGTACTCTCTCCTTTTTTTCGACCAGAACATCAATAAAAGTTTACTGTAAAAATCGTTGACTCAAAATAACTTTTAAATATTTTCCTACTTATTGGTTTCAATGAATTACCACTTTCGCGTCCAAAGTCAGTTACTTGTATACTCTTGCAAAATTGCAACGTCTAGAAAAGTTTCCAAAGATATTTAACAAAATTTGGTTTGATGATAAGTAATATTTTAGTGTATAATTTTATACTAGGAATAAGTTTAAAATATTTCTGAAATATAAATACAAATTTTTAGAAAACTATTAGGAAAATTAAGGAATCTAAAAAAACCATATTCTAAAAATAGATTAAAAATTTTTGAAAATTAGTTAGGGATGTGATAATTCTTAATTTCAACACAATGTTACTCAGAGGTTCAATTCTATTAAATAATAGCATTCATCAAAATGAGATAATGAGTTCCAAACCTCCACTAAAGCAGTTTTTAAATCTTTAACAGTCCATGGCGTGGGTTAGTGCACTGCAGTAAATTCTCATAGATTTATTTTTGTTTTAAAATTTATTTTAAGAGTTTAAATTGGAAGATTTGGCTAGCCACTCCATGCAATCAATGTTAGGGGCGCGACAAACATCGCTGCTCTCTTTTGGAAAGTGTTGCTGCCAACATAAACAAAAAAAGATCCAAATGCAAGACTAAAAAATCTAATGCAAGGGTCCGAGACTTCCTCTCGATATCCTTGGGTTATCACTGATGGTACTTCATTGAAGAAGGGCAAGGGCGAATGTTCGTTTTAACATGAACATTTGCTCCTCCCACACTCCCACAATGATGCCTCCATGGTCGTAATGATCTCATATCTTGTTGTTAGAGGAAAGATTTATTGTTCTCACTTCATCCAGTCATAAAAATGCCGGAAAGCAATATACACACTGAATTTCGACACTTTGCCAAACATTAAGCCATTAGTTACTGGTTTCACTGTTTTGTTCTCGGCTCCAGGATTTGCAGCGTGCGGTTAGATGAACGCGAATCGCAGACTTTCCTTGCGTAAATACCTTGTTGTACACAGTTTTTCTCGATGCACAGGAACTTTCTGTGATTGCTGCAAAGTTAGATAACGTCATGCATTCAACTTGCATACCTGGAAAAGTTTGACTAAGGTTATTGGAAGTTTATAAATAGCCCTCTACTGGTGACTGTTTCTCTGAACAAAATGTATTTACGAATGTGTACAGGTAGCCCTCCTACAGCACGGCATCTTACAACACGGTTTCGCTTCAACCCGATAAGATAAATTGCGGGAACCCCCGTGTAACACTGCAACCTGTAACACGGTTTCGCTCTAACACGATAAAAAAATTGCGAAAACCTTTGTACAACACTGTACTTCTACAGCACTAGATAACATAATTTTTGTTTAACACATTTAAAAACTTAATTACCTTAAAATAATGACGAGGAGGAATAATGAACTATATAGTGGCTTTACATGAAAATGTATAAACAAATTATAATTTAGTAATTTATAACTCTATAAAATTACAGGAAGGGCCTAAGCTTAGCCGAAAATCTTGAATCATTTTTCCTGAATGCAGACCCTTCCGCTGAAAGAAGCCGAAAATTCAAAAGGGAGCTGCAAAATTGTCTATCTCCATACCGTAAATCTACAATGACCTTGTAAGAATCAACAGTCGCCCAGTGGCTAAGTGGTTAAGGCATCAGCCAGGCACGCTTGGGGTGCGGGTTCGATTCCCGCATAAGACTTGTCTGTACTCAGGGGAACCGGTCAGTCTTCCGCCTGCAAATGGAGCCCCGTCTTGAAAGGGGAGCTGCAACCCATCGTCTGTGTTATCGTTTGTCAATAAAATTCTTCTGTGATTGTGTCATTTGTCTGTTTCTATTTCTTGTATTCATATGTACACCGGACTGGGGTGTAATGTCGTCATCCCCCAGGGACATTAGAAGAAAAAAAAACCCAGCAAATAAACCAAAATCGCAGATTTTTTAAAGAGGATAGAAGGTGCAAAAAATCTAAATGAAGAAAAGGGTTCTGAAAGTGAAAGTGATATCATTCAATCGAAAAAAAGTTCTCGTTTAATTGTACTGAGCAGTGATGAGGAAGAAATTTATTAAATTAAGGCCGCATTAAATGGAAATAATATTTGTTTCTTTTCGTTTTGTGTTATACATACATTTATATTGTTAATAAAAACTAAGTTGCATATCGTAATTAAAAAAATGTTTGTTTTTAATAAGTTTTCAGAACGTAAATCCCCCTTTTTTGAACAATCTCTGGGTCTCACATAACACGGTTTCACACAACACGGCATTTTCAAGGAACCTATCTACCGTGTTATAGGAGGGTTCCCTCTATTGAAAAAAAAAAAAAAAATTCCAAGATTAACAGGAAATTTTAATATACCTGAGATGAACTGAAATAGCAGTTCCTATTAATATTTTTTTTCAAATGTTAAATTTACAAAAGTTTTTGATACCATTGTATGAAGTTAAAAATCAGCTTTAATTTATGTCACAAATCTTAAAGCGCGAAGTTATGATAAATTGTTTTAAGGGGGAATTTTTTTAAAGACTCATCAGCATATGCCTCAGCATATAAAGTGGTATCATTTGAATATATACGATAAAGTGCAGGATGGGCAGTTTTTCATGTATTTTTTAACACAGTGTTGTTGTCGTGTCTCGGAATAGCGCAGAAGCTTAAACTGAACCAAAAGCTTAAATAGAACCAATAGCCTGGATAACAGCAGCTGACAGATCAGGAGGAGCCTGTGGGCTGAAGAGGAGGGAATTCTTGGTTTTGTTGGCCAAGTTGCAATGCCAAACAAGGTTCTGTTAAGAGCCTTCTCAGAAACCTTGAGATCACGGTGAGTGTACAAGATGGCGAATTTTAATTCGATCAAATTGACTAACTAATCTAAATATCCAAAAAGAAATTTAAAACTGTATCTATACACCCTTTAATTCAAATATTTAATTCAAATGGGGGCAAAAATGCTTCAAAAAGTGCCTTTGGCTTTATGACACAAGAAAATTTCCAAAAGCTTAGCATATAGTTTTAAGAATTGTGAGATCTAATTTAAATACGTTACTGGCAACGACGCATATTGTAGAAGCTTTGTAAAAGAGCGTAAGTATCCAGTCAAAGGGCATTTCTCATAAGTGTACGCAGCTTGGACTACAATCTCTAGCAATTATCTTATGATGTTTTCTTTTCATGTTTAGACGAATGCTTAACCGTACGAAACTGTCAGTTGAAAACTCGCCGAATCATTGGAAGTTCTATAAAAATTCATTAAAGTTTGGCGAGTTTCGTTAAGCCATTTCAATAATAAAACTGTAAGAAAGGGAGTCTTGAAAAATCTATTTAATTTTGCAGATAAAGTTTATAAGAAGTAAACTATGAATAAGTTAAGTTTAACTTTATAATTACAACAATTTCGAGAGGAGGTCAGAAGATTTCTTCAGAGTCCTCATATACTGTTCTTCTAACCAGCATAGTCTCTCGAAAAGATTTTCCAGACCTCGTAGATTTTTTTATGCTCGATGTCTACGAGTTTATTTCTGAGTGGCTTTTAAATTACAGGTATCGAATACGAGATCCCGGGTTTGCTTCCAACCAAATTTACCTTAGGGGAAGTGCCTTTACCACTCGCCTGTCGCTTATCCTATATGAATAAGCACTAGGCTACTAATATTGATTTCTAATAATGATTTAGTAAAAAACAAGTGGCATCAGGGTTACTCTTTATATTCATGTATTTCTAGCAAACGCAGAGTAATTTAAATTAAATGAAGATTATTTTCTCTCCAATCTCGCCAAAATCGGCGATAAACGAACTCGTATTGCACTCTTGGCTTTCAACTGTATCAAAATGACACGCCAAGTGATGATAACGTTGGACATCCCACATCATCTAACTTCAACCGTACTCACCCCTCCTTGTTGTCACTCAAGAGCGAGATTGAAACAGAGGGCCCCGTAACTAGCGGAAAGGAATAGAAGTGGGGGGAGGGTGATCACGTATCATATCTGATATGTTTGTTTTAGGGTAACTGGATACATGTCAGTGTCTGAAAGGGAAAAAAATCTTCGCCCATCTGGTTACAGCTCTCGCGTAACGTATTACAAGGTGGCGACCCCAGCGTGAAAGCTATAGGCATTCGGATTTCGAAGTCGCCTTCATTTTTAATTCGATTTTAAGTGGTTGGGTGTTGCCGCCATCAGAATGAAAAGGGGCCCCAAAATTGGGGGAGTTAAGGAGGGGTGTGACATTCTTCTCTGAAGAGATTTTGGTTCTTGGAACCCTGCGAGAAACAATTCCGTTGGAATATTACTGGAGAGGCCCGTTATTAGGTACTTTACCATACCTTAATTTCGATTTGAAATTGTTATTATACTTTTAAGTAAAAAAATAAAACATTAGAATTCTACACAATTATTTTACCTAAAATTGTGTAACGAAATAGCACTATACGTGAAAGTAATAAAGAATGTATCTGGTAAACATGTACATATATTCTGTGTACAACGTACTTCAAAATTATTCCTTGTACAAGTTTATGGGAACTGTGGACGTTAAAATTTATTTTTTTAACTTTTTATCATAGAGATATGAAATTTTGTACATATATACATTTCACCATAATTATATAGAATACCTTAAAAGACATCCCCAGTCTTACAAATATATTAGTCTTACAAATATACCAGTATTAACATTTTTAGGTTTTTTTTTTAAATTTAAAATTTATAAACAAAATTTTAAAATGCTCCTTGTGACTTAATTTTTGAGATATTACCTCTATTTTGATCACTTAAAACTGTATTACAAACAAATATGGGTATCAATTATTTAATCACTTGAATTGTTTCTTTTTGAGAGATTTTTTTTTTTCTGAATTCAGTCCCGATTTTCATCAAAATTTTGCTTTTTAATAAGTTATAAATCACATTTAATTACCTTAATGAAGTCGAATCGTAAAATGTTTGTTTGCAATTAGTATCAGCATTCTTCCTATTAATTTCAGGAATTTTGAACGAAAATTAAGTCGCATGGAGCATTTAAAAATCTAAAAACCTTGAAAAATCTGTTTTGAGAAAAACAGATTTAAAGCCTATTAATACACTTACCTATTTAAACGATGGAATGCAGTTGTAGTTACAGTTAATGAGTGCAGTTACAAAATTATTAAAATATTAATTCTTTAAATTAAAAAACTTAATTATAAAAGTCGACAGGCGTTTTTTACATTTTTTGTGATAGTTAAAAGGTTGAAAAATTGTTTGTGTACAAAATTCAAACGCTTATAACTTTGCGAAAAATCCTCGCAGCTGCAAGCTGTTTTTCGCAAATGGTTCAGGACAAACTGGAGAATAATAATACTCAAAAATAAATTTCGATTTTGGGGTCGATTTTTGCTCAAATTAAGGTCCACGATTCCCTTAAATACCCTTTTTGCTGCATTTATTTGAAAATTTTTTTCCATTTACTCTTCATTTGTAAAGTATAAAATAATAATTTTTATATCCTGTTTAATTTTTTTTAAATATGCAAAGCAATTAGATATAAAATACCAACGGAAATTCTTTAAACCTTGTACATCTGAGAGATCAATTCTGTTTCTGAAAATGCAAAATAAAAATTTCTTTTTAATCTTCAACAGAAAAATAAACCTTTCTCTATAACCGAACCTTTAGTTGAATATTGGTTTTTATTGTGCAAAATGCTCTTATTTCAGAATTGATGCTTTGCTTTAATCAAAATTAGTTTTTCACGTCAAGGAAAAATCTACTGACGAATCGGGGACTTCCGTTTGCCACTGAAGCCGAAAGAAGCTACTACATTCTGAACGAAGTCCCTACATTTTGTTTTAATTGCAAAAGTCCCTTATTCAGTTCTTTTGTTTAGACCTCTTGCTGTAGTCGAAAATGGGGAAAAAAATTCAAGTTCTTCTATGATATTTCCTAAGCTCTACAAAATAAATAAATAAACAAATAAATAAATAAATTTTAAAAATTTAAAAATTTTAAAATTTTAAAAAATTAATAAATAAAAAAATTTATTAATTAATTTAAAAAATTTAAAAATTAATGAAAAAATAAATATTTTTTAAAAAATCTTAGCTATTTGCTTTAGATATCTACACTAAAGTATTGCTTCCATTTTTGTCTATTGGTGATTGTAGCAATGTGTGACACATCAGTTATGGATTTATATATTTTGAGGTTAAAGCAAAAAGCTCTAAATATCAATAATTACCACCACCCTCAGTCCCACTAATTTAGAAATTCCTTTATTTTATTTTCTATCGGTATACCTTTTAAATGTCCAAAGTTTGAAAAGATGCAAAACTCTTAAAAACCTTTTTAAGTGTAAAAATCTTGAAACAAACACGTATGGGCCGACATGACATTACTGCAAAATTGTTTCTCTGAAGGTTAACTTATTATACCCTGAAAATGATTATGAAAAGAAATTTTGCAGTTATTAATATATGCATGTATATTCATTAATATGTGAATCACTAGGCAATGGTTATGATTAACTTTTCGTGCTCCGTGAAGACACCCAGCACTTTCTGATCGTTCTTACGAGTCGAACACGTTGATATCCAGCTCAAAACCTGAGTGACAAGATTTCTTTCTCTTCTCAAGTAATATCAAATATCGTGATCCCATATCACAAGGCATTTCATTTCTTTTCTGACATTTGAAACTTTTGTCTGCTTAAGGGCTTCCAATATAAACTCACCGAATTAGTAACCCGATCCTAAACATTATAGATTATAGTGAGACATTTTGTTTCCAGAAGTTTTCATGCATTAAAATTAACAGTTAAAAATAATAAATAAAAAGTGAGAGACTGATCATTTGCATTTAAGCTCCCGTTTACATTTAAACTAATTTCGGTAATTACATCACTTGAAATAGATGCTTATTGTTAATTTGATTTTGAGATGATCTAGCAGTATTAGCTATTCTTTCCGTCCCTTCTCTAATAAACGTAGTCAAAAGAATTTCATTATTTATTTAGAAGCAAAAGTTTTCAATTCACTTAGAGACACACCGACTTCATGGCTTTTTCCAGAGTACCTGGGCCTAGGGATGCGACATCGATGTCGATGTTTTCAAAACATCGATGTTTTAAACATCGATTTATTGAAGCCGATGTTTTTTTAACATCGATGTTTTGTGCTCGATGTTTTACGTTGTCTCGATGTTTTTTTTAATGAAAAAGTACCGTAATAAAAAAAATTTACCACGTAGCATAATTTTCACACTCAGTAAATGTAAGTCTGAATTCTGAAAAGGACGAATACAAAAGGGGGAATGATTCCTTAGCAAACAGACAAATGGCAATCAACAACCAATGAACCAATCAGAGCGCTTGGAATCTGCCTGACACTCCAAAACCTTCCATGGGGTTTTATTTTACAAATAGTATATACACGAGTGCATCCATTTAAGTTTTTGTTTTGTTCTGGTTTTATATAAGTTGACGTTAATATTATTAGTAAGATGCCTCCCAAAAGTACCGTTTAGAAATATTTTTACAAAACCACTGACAAATTAGCGAAATGCAATATTTTCCTTAAGTCCTTCAAAACTTCTGGCAATACCACGAATTTATCTGGCCATTTGAAGGCAAAACATGGCGGTATTTACAACGAGAATTTTGAGTCATCAATGTAGCCCAAAGCAACCAAGTTTTTGTCATTTGTGCCTGCCCAATCAGAGAGTAAAATTAAATCACCCCCTCCCCCCACGACTAACGGAAGTAACATTAATGTTAGAGATTACTAAACCATTTTTAAAAAATGGATGTTCTAAAACAGTGATGTTTAAAAACATCGATGGTTTTTGGACGATGTTTTATTAGCATCGATGTTTTAATATTGAATATCGATGTTTCAAAACATCGATGTTTTGTTATCGATGTCGCATTACTACCTGGGCCAAAGGCTTTATCTCCAGTGATGACTATGATTAATTTGAATAAGAATGCTCGTAAAAATGGTTAGTAGAGGATTTAAAATAAAATTACTTTACAATGGATTATTGTGATAAGTTAAATTTAAATGAATATTGTTGATAAGTTAATTTTGTTGATAAGTTAAACTTAAATGAACTATTAACTAGGAATAGTTAATTAAAACTTAGAGAAACATAAAAAAGTTAGAAAATACAAAATATATTAATTTAATTTTAATATATATTTTTTCAGTTCTATATTATTTGTATTTTGTTATAATTTTTTCTTGATTTTTATTTATTTATTTATTTTTAATTAATACTTTATTTTATATTTTATTTGTTTTGATTAAATAAGAAGACGTACGAATACACACAAAAAAAAATAAAGGAAAGAAAAAGTGTCTTTAGGGGGTGATCAAGAATGAAACAGTTGTCCTGACTTGTATCAGTTTGTAGAGCGTTTCAAACCAAGACAGGGTAAGTTGATTGCAATGTTCAAACCAGATGACGGTATTAAGATGAGTAACTCATCGTATAGTTCACGTATCATATCATCGTATAGTTCACGCTTATGCTTGAGACATGCGCAAGGTAGCAGAATGCCGACTAGATATTTCTTGCATGGTTACATGTTTTTCCAAATTATTTAAGTAAAGTTTTCCTGTTCCGAAACAACACGATTGAAAATAAACCTTAATGTATGCAGTTAAATGTTATGAACTCAGAATATATTTCATTTAATAGTGTTCTTTTTTCTCACAGGGGAAAAATAATAATTGACTTTTTTGCACGGATTAGCCGTTTTCCAAGTTCCAAACTGCGTGTCATATATATAGTAGTGTTAATACTCACCTGCGATCCGCCCATGGTAGACTGTAATTCACAGTTTCTCACGGCATCAGTTTTGATGAAATTTTGATGAAATGCTAGATGAGATAAAAGAATCAGAGAGCAGCATTAGCGACGAAGAAAGCATTCTACCAGTGCAACAACCTAGTTTTAGAAATGTTCTCACGCTTTTAAATTCTATGAAATCGCATTTAACTGAATATAATTTGAATGAGAATAAAATAATAGATCTGAAAACACGAGAAAGTGCAATTTCCCCATTCATTCCGAAATAATTTCAACAAGTCAAGATACATGTTTTAAAGGAGAAAAGCTATTTTATAAAAAGTTTTAAAAGAAGAAAATTTAATTAATTTTTTAGTGAGGCTATTAAATTTACTCGGGAGATATTTCATTCCTTATCAGTAAAGGACTACGGATTCGTTTTTAAAACGAAATTAATTCGTGTAATAAGTCAGTTTCACACAACGTCACTTATGGCTGATGTGTACTAACAGGACCGTCCAGAGACTTTACGGGGCCCGGGGCAAAAATCTGTTGGGGGCCCCAAGAAAAATAAAAAATGAAAAGAAACGAAAACATACATCCAAATTGAATTACTCATACTTAAAATTTTACTATACGAATAATTAATGTAATTTTTATATTTCATTGCACTGCTCTCTTGTTATATTCTCCAATAAATATGACAATATGTTTATTAAAAAAAAAGAACTAGCGTTTAATTACATCTGACAACTTAGTAATTCAGCAGATATTTAGATTATCAACTGAGGTATCATTTTCGCTATCTATTTTAGTAGTTAGTACTGTCTTCAATTAATCAGAAAGAATGTAATTTTATACCAGTTAGGACTAAATAGTTATATATTTCATCAAAACTAAATCGTGTATTTTTCAGAAGACTATTTTGGAGTAAGAGAAATCTAATTAATCGAATAATTCTTTTTATTTTGGGAGGTCCCCTTTTTTCAGGAGATTATTTTGAATTTTGAAATACTGTACAAGTTTCAGAATTTTCTTTCGGATGAAATGTAATAATTTTTTTTTTTTAAATTTTAGGGGGCCCACGGTAGATGGGGGCCTGGGGCAAAGTGCCCCAGTTACCCCCCCCCCCCCTTCTGCGCGGCCTTGTCTACTAACGCTATCGGATTCGTTCACCTGAATGTCAACCTAAGAATATTTGTCTACTATATACAGCTACATAAATGCTGAAAATCCAATAAAAATGACATTTTTACATAGCCTGAACTTTTCTGCATCTTGCAACAGGCTTCATTTTATGAATTTCGTTCACCAAAGGAAGTGATAAACGTTTAAAACACCCTATACCAGATTTTCCCCCCTAATAATTTAAATTAATATATATTATTTGTATGTTTTTAAAAGAAACGAAAAATGCCCCAAGATGTAAAATTTCGTTCTCTATTATGGAGTACAATATTTTTTTAAAAAATCTTTAAATCCAAGTCGACAATCCTTGGAAAAATTTTCTCCATAGGTTAACATTATAGTCAGCGAATCCAATAGGGTTAGTACACAGCAGCCTAAAGCAACTAGGTGGGGGGAAAAGGACAGGAAAAGGAACGCTATCCGTTTTACACCTGGAGCTCTGGTATGCATCTTCATATGAGTTTTAGAAATTTATACTTTTAACTAGCTGAAAACCCGCGCTACGCTACGGAGTACATTCAAATTAAATACAACGGTCAACGTATGCAATTTATGCCAAAAAATAAATATATATATATTTATAATAAATGCGATGATCAATGTATACAATTGATGTAAAATATATATCTATCTATATATATATATTTATAAAAAAATCGTAAGGGATATGCATTTTTTTTGGATAATATCCAATCGTCTGCTGCATGAGAAAGAGAAAAAAATATTTTTTTTGTCTATTTAGCTGTTACGCACGTGACGATAAATTTATTGAAAGTACTAGAAAAAGAAATCACGTGATCAGCATTTAATAAATTAAATTCTAAAAATTAATCTTTTAAAATTCACCAAAAATCAGGAAATGGAGGTAAAAATTCGAAAAAAATTTCATTTTTAAGGAATTTTTATGATCTTTCTCGTGATATAAATTTTATAACCCTCAATGTATTATTTTAAATGCAAACGTAAAAAAAAGTTTAAAAAACAGCTTAAAAATTTAATTTTAAAAAATCCAAGAAGAATTTTTGAAAAATCTTTCTCAGTGCACCCCTACACTATTAGAAGAATCGCCATGCAAAATTTCAGCCCTTTAGGTCCAGCGGTTTGGTCTGTGCGTTGTATGTCAGTCAGTCAGTCAGTCAGTGAATGAATGAGTCAGTTACGGAACTGCTTTATATATATATATTATAAAAATTTTACTCTTCGCTCTTGCCCGAGTTGAGATGGGACATACTGCGTGCAACTGTCTTAAATTGCCCCCCAAAAATTAATAAGTATGAAAAATGAATGAACTGAAACGAAATACTCATCATCGGCGGTAAACGGTATTTTAAAAATTCTTTAAGGATAATGCGCTTAAGATTACCGCGACAAGGCTCTCGTCTATACGCCCCGTTCAAACTGAAGACCGGAGCTGCGTAGCAGTTCCTGCACACTCAGCCGATGGTTGATCTCCCCTGTTCGGTGACGTTTCTTATAAGCTAAGGCGCCGGACGGACAGTATAAGATCTGTCGACCAATTTGCAAACCTGGGCCCCTTCTTTAAGTATAAATAAATTTTATACGGTTTTGAGTTAATCCAACTTATATTTCATTCCTATGTTATTAAAAGTTAAACATTTTTCTTCATCCCCTGATAATCTATATATATAAAACAGCTCCGTAACTGACTCACTGACTGACATACAACGCACAGACCAAACCGCTGGACCTAAAAGGCTGAAATTTTGCATGGCGATTCTTCTTATGGTGTAGGGGTGCACTAAGAAAGTTTTTGAAAAATTCTTCTTAGATTTTTTAAAATTAAATTTTTTAAGCTGTTTTTGTAACTTTTTTTAAGTTTGCATTTAAAATAATAACTTGAGGGTTGTAAAATTTATATCACGAGAAAGATCATAAAAATTCCTTTAAAATGAAATCTTTTTCGAACCTTTACCTCGATTTTCTGATTTTTGGTGAATTTTTAAAGATTAATTATTAGAATTTAATTCATTAAATGCCGATCACGTGATTTCTTTTTCTGGTACTTTAAACAAATTTATCGCCACGTGCATAACAACTAAATAGACAAAAAAAATATTTTTTTTCTTTCTAATGCAGCAAACGATTGGATATTATCCAAAAAAAAAATAAATATCTCTTACGATTTATATATATATATATATATATATTACATTAATTGTATAATAGAGACAAAGGAGACAAAGGAGAGTGACAAAGGAGAGTGATTATCTCTTAATTATTCCAAGGGCCAGTAGGTGGGTTAAGGGAGTCTGGGACACATTTAAAAAGATATTTTATTTATTGAGTTAGAATTTTGAAATTTTTTGTGATGGTTAATCATATAATTAAAATCACATCATAAAAATTCTCATAAAGTTTTTAAAAAAATTTCAATTTTTAATTTTTTTAAAAAAAGCGGGGGGGAGGTAATTTAAAATAGTTATAACTCGAAATATTATAAGTCGAATAACAAATTTTTTTCATTTTATTAAACAGAAATATATAAGTTTCAATTTTGATTCAGTACTTTTTAAAATATTAATTTTTAAAAAATTAAAAATATTTAAAGTAAAATTAAAAAAAATTTTGTAACTTATTTTTAAAAAATGATATTTTCAAAAATAAATATATTTTTTTTTTCAAATTTGGGGAATCAAAACTAAAGTAAAATAATTGAAAAAGACATGTTCTATGTTTGAACCATTTATCTTTAACGGTTCTTGACTTATAACAATTTTAAAATGTGAAATGTGGAAAAAACCCTTTATGCTGAAAAACGCATTTAAAGGTTTTAAGATTGGATGCTATTAGAATGTTACAAAACAAAAAAATTAACATCTCCTGCTCTAATTAAGATAGAAACATAATTTAAACTTCATTTTAAGCGGAAAAAAAAGAAAATTTTTATAAAGAATAAATTGTTTTTCGAAAAGGAAAATTTTTGTGTCCCGGACACAAAAAATATCGTTATAAATAATAGGTATCCCAGCTGAAAACCCGCACTTCGCTACGGAGTACATTCAAATTAAATACAACGGTCAATGTATGCAATTGATGCCAAAAAAATATATATATATATATATATATTTATAGTAAATATGACGATCAATGTATACAATTGATGTAGAAAAAAATATATATTTATAAATAAATCGTAAGGGATATTTTTAAAGACAAAATAATGTCCAATCGTCTGCCGCATTAGCAAGAAAATTTTTTTTTGTCTATTTAGTTGTTACGCACGTGACGATAATTTTATTTAAAGTACCAGAAAAAGAAATCACGTGATCGGCATTTAATAAATTAAATTCTAAAAATGAATCTTTAAAAATTCACGAAAAATCAGAAAATGGAGGCAAATATTCGAAAAAGATTTCATTTTAAAGGAATTTTTATGATCTTTCTCGTGATATAAATTTTATAACCCTCAATGTATTATTTTAAATGCAAACGTAAAAAAAGTTTAAAAAACAGCTTAAAAATTTAATTTTAAAAAAATCTAAGAAAATTTTTTGAAAGATCTTTCTTAGTGCACCCCTACACTATTAGAAGAATCGCCATGCAAAATTTCAGCCCTTTAGGTCCAGCGGTTTGGTCTGTGCATTGTATGTCAGTCAGTCAGTCAGTGAATGAATGAGTCAGTTACGGAACTGTTTTATATATATAGATAAGTATCTGGGTATATTAAAAAAATTTTTGCTGGGCCAAAGTTACCCGCAAAGGCCAAAGTTACCCCAGTTGACGGTAGTAAAAAAGAAAAAAAATTCTAAAAATAAATAAAATGTCAAAAAATTAAAGAAAATAGACTGAATCGAAAGAATCAATGGAGTGTTATTGCAAATTCCGAGGGAAAGGAAAATATGTAAATCATTCACATTCAAGTGCCATCCTGGAAAAGCTCGTAAAAGAATGATTTGTGAACCATAAATGAGATACCGCCTGAAAGAGATCTATAAGATAATGTGAAGTGAAATTGTTCGGCCACCTGCAGCAGGATGCAAAACATTCGGTCATTCGTCTTCCCATCAGATAATTTAGTGTACGAGTATATCTTTGTGTCTAACGAATAAAAATTTGTACTTTGGGGTTGCCCTTTGAATATCTTACAGGTGTTATATAGCGGTGTGGAACATATTTCTTTAACTAAGTCATGCCTTAAGGGGACGAGGGACCTTCAAACTCAAATTTCTTAATTTTGAATTTTTTAACTCTATATAAAAAAAATGAGAATAATTAATTTTCTTTTTTACTGCATTGAAAACCCTTAGAATTCAAAATAAGGATAATTTTATATAAATACAAATGTGCATTTAAATTTTTTTAATAGAAATCTAAAGTCTTAAATTTTTTTTTTCTATTCTGTCTGTTATTTTTTTTTATGTTTTTACTTTATTTTATGGTCTATAAATTTGGAAAAATATTTGTAATTTCAAAGAATTATGCACGGTTTTGTGACAAACACTTCAATTAACAATTCTGGGAAATTTGGAAGATATTAGAAGAAAATGAATACGCATGGAGCCTTTTGAAAGATTCTAGCATTTTTGAAGAATTTTTTGATAAACAGGTCTAATTTCTCCACAAAATACTTATTTTCGAATCCTGAGTATTTTCAATGTAGTAGAAAAGAATATTCGTTATACTCATGTGGTGTATAGAGTAAAATATTGAAAATTAAAGAAGAACGATATTGAAGGTCCCTTGTTATCTTAACACCTCTTGAACTGTTAACCAACAGTCCCTTAGTGGTAGATATAAATCGCTCATGACAAAATTAGCATAAATGCTAACGGTTCCTTTTCCCACTAGCTGTTTGCAGAAACAGATTATCGCATTTTATTCCGGGGATTTTTACTCTCAAGCGTTTCTCGTTTAACTCTAGCTTTCATTTTAGTTTTAAAAGTTCGGCGTGACCCGACCATTTAACTCCCTATAAATCGTGCCACCATTTTCACCACCATCCATTAAAAACCGACTCGTATTGTTCTCCATCTGCAAATAACAGCTGATTAATTTCATGGGAAAAAAAGAATCGTACTTTGAATTACTACATCTCCGCAAAACAAGACGACGCATCCGCCATTTTTGACCTCGCCGGCCATCGTGGACTGGTAAAGCATAACTTTCAAAACTTACTTTTTTTTTTACTTTGAAAAGTAAAAATTTCATTATATCGCTCGATTTTGCGTTAAAATACATCTAATGTAACTCGAGAGTTTGATGTGACTCAAAATAAGCGCTTTTGTGTAAAGAAAATTTAGAGTCAAATCATAGTTTCAATTAGATGCGTAAAAAACTGACATTGCGTCTAATTAAATTCCTATTGTCTAGGAAGTAAGAAAATTTGTAAATAACCTCTCAATTATGCATCCTTCATATTATTTCCCAATGAACTGTGGTTAAAAAAAAAGGACTTACGATAGCGTCCGTTACATTAGCAAAATGTTCCCTTGTTAGTACACTTCAGGACAAAACGTTCGGAAATGAGGCAAGATTTTCCCTAAAAGGTTTACGGAACACAACAAACCTCCGTAAACTTACTAACAGATTACTCTAAGTTGTAATGAAGTCATGATAAATACTTAATTTTAATAACTAGGGCTCCAAGACTAACTCGGAGCATATGAAAATGGCATCATCGTCGCTTTGATCTGTAAAATCTACCAATGAGCATTATTGTCTGTTAATAATATACGTCACGATGACGTCATTTTCGCATGCCCCGAGACTAAGGTACCATATCTTAAAACTTTTCCGTAACGAATACATTAGAAATAATCGTTTGATAAAGAGAAAGGGGTTATGAAATGGTTAATAGATTCAAGGTTAAGATAATGAAGACGGTTATATATATATATATATATATATATATATATATATATATACATACACAGGGGGTACTTGGAACAGTAAGTGCCTAAGTCAATTTTTTCAAAAATGACTTTGTTTGCTTACGTCTCTTTAAAAAAATATTATTTTCAATATAAGAAGTACCCAAGTCTGTACTTTGGTTTAGAAAACACTTTTGAACCATCGGACAGAATTGGGTATTTCTTACTTTGAAAATAATATTTTTTTAAAGAGACATAAGTAAACAGTCATTTTGAAAAAAATTGACTTAGGCACTTCTTGTACCAAGCCACAGATATATATATATATATATATATATATATAAGAATAAGATGAAAGAGAAAACCAGTAATAGCTCTAAAGCTACTTGCAGCCAGGAACATCCAACATCTAAAGAAAAGTATGAATAAGGTTTTTGACAGCATTTCTTCATCAGCGGTGTCAATACTGTCTAAAAACCAATGGATTGTTTCTGATGAGTATGATCTATTAAATAAACACACTCAGACACCGTACAATCCATTATTAACAGAAGAATTGAATAATAAATGAATTAAGTTTGAATAAAAGTACTTAACCAAAGAACACCAAGCCTGGCGCTAGTCAGAGTGGAAGTTAAGAACTTGTAACCGCAAGATGACTGACGTCATAAAACTTGCAACCATTGAGGTAGTGGATACTCAGTAACAGACTTACTTAGGTTACCATATTTTAAGACTATTATTCCTTTATTTATTTAGTTTTTATTATTGTTACTACTATGAGTTAATTTTATTTTTATTTTATTTTACTTATGATTTTTATTTTTATTTTAACCTATTGTTATGTTTAACTTATTAATGCAACAGAACAAACTATTCATTAAAACAAAAACAACCAATTATGTTTTTGGATAGACTTACTGGGTAATTATTACGAGTTAGCACAGCTTCCAAGTCTATAATATGCTTAATCCTATTGTCTTTAGAACATAGCCTATTTATACGAACTAACTGATTTACAATAATGTTATTAAAAACAGATTTATGTAAACAGGTTAGATAATTTTGAAATTTAACAATATTAAAATTATAGTCAGATCTTTTGTCGTATAAGTCAAAAGTAAATTTACTGTTAGTACTTAATTTAATATTAATATCTAGAAAGTTTACATTAATATTATCATGGCTACTTTTAATTAGTTCCAAATTAGGAGGGTAAAAATTTGAGTCTATAGGGTTATTACTTTTATTAATTACTATTATATCATCTATATATCTAAATATATTGTAATTGCTATTTTCTATATTATTTTGTACTAACATTATGATTATTCTATTTAAATCAATTATATCAATATTATTAAATAGATCTTTAAAATCATAAGTTACAATATATTTACAGTTATATATATATATATATATATATATATATATATATATATATATATATATATATATATATATATATATATATATATATATATATATATCGAAAAAGCTGTTTAAATCGTTAAGCTGTTGAATTTTGCAGATCTCCACAATTCGGATCAAACATGGCGGGTGCGCTAGGCAGTTTGTTTAACCGCTCTATATATCACTCTTTCGCTGCCACTTTCACAAAGAAAAAAATACTCATTGTCTTATCCTGCCTCAATCTGTAGCATTAATTTTTTTCGTAAACTGTATACTTTATTTTGACAATTATAAAGGACCTTAAACACCGATCGTGATAACGCGGTGGAAAATTATCAAAATAATAAATTTCCACTCGCCCCGAGATATTTGATCACCTGACGTCATCCATCATGAGTGCGCACGCGCACAGATGGGGCTTGTTCAAACGTCAGACGTTTTGGTTAGGAGAGGTCAGTCGGGGGTCAGCAGTAGGGGTGTTCACACGGTTTTTTCTCTCGACCCTGGATTTTGAGCAGTTAAGAACTACAGGCTGGGCTATTGTTAGGCAAAGATATATCGTTGTGAAGGATTAAGTGGGCTACGCCGATAGAAAACTGGAGGGGCGTGAACTTTCGCATAATGATTCAGGAAAACCTTAATGATTTGATCTTTAATGTGGATAGAGGGATTTAGCGGATAAAACCAGGTGATTAATTACGACGCAGGTTTGAGGTATGTAAAGGTGTGTGGCGGAGCGTTCTGCTGTTGATGAACTTTGCGTCGTAAAATTAGCTTTTCCTGGAAATATTACGATATTAAGATAAAAACCAAAGTCCCTTATTGTATAGGGGTATAAAAGACGTTTGCACTCATATATATAGGGAGTCGACACCAACTGGTCATTTCCTAATGTCATATGAAGTTGAATGCGACTATATGCATGGAAAACGCAATGGCTGGTTTGGTTTGGAGCGCTACGATCAACTTTGTGCTACACAAGGGCTAATTGGACCGGGGCCTACAGTGGAAAACGCAATGGTTGGCAATGTATGCACATCAAGCGTATTTATCGGCTATGCCTTGCTGAAAAGTCCATGACAAGGGCAAAACATAAGACCAATGTTGCTGGATACTCGTGTATATATTCGAAGTCGAATAGTGTTTATGTGACCCCCAAATTTTCTAATGACTGTTAAGTAGACTACATGATCCCTCAGTTTTTCAATCATGGAGTAAATGGGCATGGAGTAAATCTCCGTCGAAGTTAACAGATCGATAAAAAAATTTTGATGTTTTGAAAAAAAAAAGAGTTTTAGCTTTCCTTAAAACTATTCCAAAAAAGGAAAGTCGTGCAACAGGACCAGTAAACATCGCGAGATAAAGGTTCTGGTAGAGCCACATTGATATCTGAAGCTACTGGAAACATAAGGTCAGCGATTATCATTCCAAAGCAGCGTGCAAAAATCTTGAGCCATCTCTGAAGTACAAAATTTTAAGAATACAAGAGGAAAAAAACTGCGAGCGAGGTTGTTTCAACTAGCCCTTCCTCAGATCGCTGAGATAGTTTAGTTGGCAGAATAGTAACTCGAGGCTTCAGTTTCGCATCCCAGTCTAGGTAGGGGAGCTCAATATTTGCACCCGACTGTGGAGACCCACATGTTGTTTAGTCCTCTAAAAAGAGGAATGATGACTGAGAAGATAAAATTTATGAAAAAAAAAAAACATTTCCTCAAATCTCCAGGATCGATCAGTTGGTAGAATGCCAGCTTCGAGTTTTGGAAATCCCGTATCAAATTCCGGTCCTGGCGAGCAAACATTGCATTTTAACAGACTCAAGGAAAAAACCCGGGTTCGAATCCTTATTCTGCTAGGCGGTCGTTATAAACTTTTAGGAGGTTCAGGGGAAATTTTGTGAGGGCACATAGTAAGAATGTGATCATTGCATCAGTACGTTTCTGTAACAATTTTTCGAAAATATATTTGATAAATTTCTTTCGAGAATGAATTCGGATATTCGAAACATATTGACATTCATACATTCCAAACATTTATCTGATTAGCAACTTGTAACCTTTTAGCAGAGCCTTTAGACCCACATTACCAGACTCAACAGTAAAGAGTTATTAGAAAGTGATTCTTCGTAAAATATAATACCCCATAGAAAATTGATAACCGCATTGGATTCGCTTAGCTGAACGGTAACCCATGGACAATATTTTTTAAATATTTTTGTCGACTCCGATTTAAAGATTTCTTGTTTACGTTTCATTCCGTAATAGAGAAAGAAATTCTTTACTCAGCTATCCTCATTTGAAAGAAACGTAAATAATATTTATAAATTTGAATTATTCGGCGGGGGGGGGGGATATGGTATACCTAGAGATACGTAATTTTCGTATTTACGAAATAGATGCGAATAAATACGAAATTTGCCGATATGAGCGAATAAATGCGAAAATTATTTTTTAGTACTTTTTGGCGAAATATCGGTGATAAACGGCTTTTTAAGCGAAATTAGGTAATCATAGTAATTATTTATTAACATAATTGTTTATCTAAGACCATTCGCGGTCTTTAACTGAGAGATTTCACTCTCGAAATTTGCTTACTGCTAATTGCCAAAGATTTAAGAAAGGGAATTTGGAGACTACTACAATGTTAACTTTTAACTAAAAAGTTTGATACTTACCAAGAAATTTTTTTTTTTTAATAAATGCGAAATTTTAGAATTACACACACACACACACACACGCACATATATATATATATATATATATATATATATATATATATATATATATATATATATATATATATATATATATATATATATATATATATATATTTGCGAATAGATGCGAAATTTTATATATTGTAATTTTTTTCTGGCGAAATTTCGATTTTTTTTCTGCGAAATTTACGCACCCCTAGGTATACCGTGTTTTATACGCCCATAAGCGCTTTTGGTGGACGAAATTTCTAAAATGAAAAAGAAACCCGATTTAAAAATTTTTATTTTCTATAATGGAGTACATTTAAAAAAAATCTTTAAATCCAAGTCGGCAATCCTTTGAAAAATTTGCTCCATAGGTAAACATTAAGCCGAGGGAATCAAAAAGGTCTACTATCCACGTCCTGAAATAGAATCCTTTGCTTACGAGAAAACTGTTTGGTTTCCAAATAACCTGTGCTTCGGTAATATGGTTCTATAAGACTATATAAGTCAAGGAAAATGGGGGGGAGGTAAAGGGGAAAGTCACCGTGAATTTGTAATTGAGGGCAATTTAACCAAAAATATTTCATCAAACATTTGTTGAGAGAGGTTAGATCTCAGAATAATAAATAATATTTAAATTAGACTCTTGAATTGTAAATAACCAGTGAGTAGATTAAAATATTTATTATAAAATGAGACAGCAGAACTTTATTTCAGTGTAATATATAAATTACCTCGAATTCCATAACTCATATGCAGGGGGGTGGAATCCAAAGATTGGCGGTAGTTACTCTTAGAAATCAAGTAATTCGCAACCGGCTAAGATAAAGCAGAACACCGCGTTTAATATCGATAAAGTTTTATTGAGTAGGGTTATTTGCCTGCTGAAAGAGAAAGCAATTATTTACCTCAAAACTTTCATATTTTCCCTAAAATGACCCCACCGCAGGTAATGCGGTTCTTTATATCTCCAAGACAAAGAAAGTGGAAAGAAAATGCTTAGGATTATATATAAAAAAATAAGTTATCAACTATAAATGTTGCAACAAAAGCATTCTTTGGTGAAACCCAGATAAATTACCTTTTCTAAAAATAAAGAAGAA